>OU452303.1:25331298-25931298 GCA_911728475.2 Pterostichus madidus | reverse complement strand
TCGAGTGTCCCTTCATGAACCCGCTTTGAGCCCTCTCCATATTCATTTCTGTTACTTTTCTTAATTTATTTTCCAATATTGCCTCATATACTTTGGCTGTTGTGCATAGCAGTGATATTCCCCTGTAGTTATTACAGTTTCTATTGTCTCCCTTTTTGTGTATAGGGAATATCACTGCTTTTTCCCAGTCGCACGGTATTCTTCCTTCTTCCCATATTCTATTCAGCATCTCTAGTAAAATTTGTTCTCCTTCTTCACCCATGTATTTCAACTGTTCTGCTTTCATGTTATCGTGACCTGGTGCCTTGCCATTTCGTAGTCTTCTAAGGACGTATTGTACTTCTTCTATTGTGATCTTTTCTGTTTCCGCCTGTATTTTAACTTCTGCTTCTCCTCGTCTCGATTCTTCTTTCCTGACGTTTCCTTTAGTAGTCTGATTTTCTTCTAACAGTTCTTCAAAATGCTCTTTCCATCTTTTTATTATTTCATCGTCATTTTTTAATATTCTTCCATGCTTGTCTTGTAATTGTTTCAGTATTGTTTGTCTTTCTTTTTTGAGGTTTTTGAGTGTTCTGTAGAATAGTTTTTGATTTTCCTTAAAATTTTCTTCTAGTGTATTCCCGAAGTCTTCCCATGCCCTGGCCTTTGACTTTTTAATTATCTCTTTTACAAATTTTCTTTGTCCTTTGTATTCTGCGTAGTCCTCTTCGTTCTTTGTATTCAGGTATTTCTTCCATATTTTTTTCTTCTTTTCCACTGCCGCTTTTACTCCTGCGTTCCACCAGTGGGTTTGTTTCCTGTTATGTGTCTCTCTTGTTGTTCCGCAGGCATGTTTTGTCGCTTCTGTTATTATGTGTTTGAATGTGCTCCATATCTCTTCTATATTGTCAATGTTAGGTTTTGGTACGTTGGTTATTAGTTCCTTTATTCTGTTTCTATATTCCTCTCTTACCTTTTCATTTTTCAGTGTGTTTATTCTAAATTTTCCTTTCTTTATCTCTTTCTTGTTGGTGTTTTTTATCTGTACCTCTTCTTGTCTCCTTGTTTTTATTTTTGCTGTTACTAGGTAGTGATCACTTCCAATTTCGCTGCCTCTTTTAACCTTTACGTCTTTTACTTCGTTTCTTTGGTTTGATAAAAAGTGGCTTTAATACTTTTTAGAAATATACAGATTTTTTCTTTGACTGGGGATCTCGAAAACTATCCGTGCTAATACTTAAGCTAATTTAGACGAAATTTGCCATTATTAGTAAGTTAATTTTTAAACAACGATAGACTGAGAAAATTTCAAATAAAAGTGTAAAGTTTTAAAGCTCTCTTTATAATAGAAAATTATAGTTATTTGTGTCATTAGAACTAAAATACAAGTTTTCAGATCGAATAATAAAGGTTGGCAAACGATGCATAGAGGAATCTAGCAATATTACGAGACTCGAAATACAAGATGCTACCCAAAAGTTTCCGAACTCTGTATGTAACTCTTTTAACTACTGTATTGCACCGATTTATCGCTAGATTTCAGCACTAGTACATCTTTCAAACCCTTTCCTTCGTTTTCACAACATTTTGCGTTTTTTTGTCGTATCAGTGTGGTGATATCTGTGTTACTGTTTGTTGTGTTCTGTGATAGCGTGATGAGCGTTTTGAAAGAGCAACGCATTTGCATCAAATTTTGTTTCAAGCTCGGGAAAACGGCGTTCGAAATTCACCAAATGCTTCGAGAAGTATTTGGTGAAGTCATGGGAAAACCCCAAGCCTTTCAATGGTTTAAGAGGTTTAGGAATGTAAGGATAAGAGTGAAAGACGATGAGCGCACGAGTTGCATACATAATTTTTTCTGCGGTCGAGTTTTAACAATTATGTTAATCTAACTAATGATATTTCAAACGTAGAAATATTTATTTTGAAGGTTCCGTAGTTAAGGTCGCCCCGTAGTCAGCGTAAAACAGCTTGAAATTTGTATGCTTTTTTTCCAGTTCTAGATGAATAAATTTGTTCAAATTTTGTTAGAATTCAGATAATAATAAAATATTAAGTTTCGTCTATTTATGATTTCGTAAAACTTAATAAGTTAGTTAAGTGCGCATATATATATATATATATATATATATATATATATATATATATATATATATATATATATATATATATATATATATATATATATATATATAACTACCCAAGCGTATTTTGAAGAATATAGTTCTTATCTGCTTCTTTTAATTTGTTTAAATATTCTTCTTTGGCCTATTGTAAATCTTCGTTGTTGAAATCTGCATCGTTATTTTCTGCGTATGGACCATAATTACTATCCTGATGACTAATAGTACGATTTATCCTCTTTCCATTACCCCTGTTTCGCCTGGATCTACTTTTGTTTCTTATTTTTGCCGCGTGTTTTAAAATATATTTTCCAATTTTTCGAGCCAATCCTGACTGTATTATTTCATAAAATTGTTCTTTTGAATTCATGGATATGACTGCCATGTCTCAGAGTGTTTCATATGAATTTTTTAAGGAAATTTAACTCTTACCACCCACGAATTTTGCAACTATTGAATTATATAATTCTGCAGCGTTATTAGTAATATTTTCTATTAAACTATCAGATTTATTAGCTACATTCTGAACTGCCTGTAGTATTTTCGCAAAAATATGTGTTGAATTTGGTTCGATATCTGCTCTTTTAAAAAAATAACCTCTTTCTCCGCAATTTTGTTGATCTCCAAATATATTCCGAAGTCCATTGAGAATATCCTTACTTAGTTCTACTATTTTTTCGTGCCTTGTTATATTCTACTCCTTCTTGTACTGGATTGCTTTTGTTATACTCCCATAAAACCGAATTATATTTTTTTTATATGTTGCCGTACTTCTTTGTGCGTATTTATTATATCTTTTAATTTATTCAAATACAATCGTAAAATATGGTTTTTGCAACCAATTTTATTGACAAGTAAATGAGGACCGTATGGCATCGAATCTATAGTTCTTCTATATACACTACTAACACCGTCGCCGATATTTTTTTTTTATATTTTAATTTGTGAATCTTCAATGAACACTTTAAACATTTCAAAATCGTACAACTTTCCATACTCGTAATAAAGATATTTCTAATAGAGTTGCTACGTAAATTGACAAAATGTTTATTGAAACTGTCAATTGATTTATCTCAACTATTTTGAAGATTTGCCGATTTTTCTTTGCCTAATAGCATAATTTTCATAATTTTATCTGCCACCAGAATTGCGAGAAGCGGAAATAGCTGCTGAAAGTTTGCTACCAGAGAATAGCAAACAATAATTATTTCTTGTTTTATCAGTTGTAAAGTGACATTAGCTAGCCGGAAATAAATTTGCCAGCTAAATTGAAGTAAACAATAATATATTTCCTAACTGTTTTATTGGTTGATACGCACATATTACTAACTGATTGTACATAAAATAATATTATATAACATAGTCTTATTTAGATATTGTAAATAAAAATTTGGTATATCAATTTATATGAAAATATAAAGAAGTAAATGGTTAAATGTTTACATAGAAATAAAAATAATATTAAATTCTGCCTAAAGCTGGAGATCTCGACTTTTTATAATTTTGCATAACTGGACAGTAAGGCAATTTAAACACGTATTTCTTTCCCTTTTTCAAGACCCTTCGCTGTAATATAAATCAGGAAAAAAATGTGGCAGCCATTCAAAACTGTATACAACCGTTATAAAATGTAATTTTAGAACGTAAGCATTGAAACTTTTTTGAACGTGCTTTTTCAGGCTCGTGGCTTCTGAAATAAAGTACAGAGCAAAACGTAAGAGAGAAAACTCTCAAAGTTCCGGTTCTGTGCGTTGATCTTCTGAGATTACAAATATCGTATTATATCATCTTAGCCTTGGATTAATATACAAGCAAAATGACGATTGCGCGCGATCAAAAGATATCATTGGAAATCGAGAATCACCGAATCTTTTGATATACCATCTGGACTTTATATTTTTTTGCTGAACGAGCACAAATAATTACGAAATTTTTCTTTATTTTAAATTGCATTATATTTTTGTGTTGTCAATAAAAAGATAAATATGTAATTACATCTACGTTTGTACTTTTCTTGTTAATGAAATTGAATAGAACCATTTTATTATTCACTGGTAGCGAAATTTCTGAAAGTGAAATTACTGACAATTAAATTCCCATTGAGATTGAAACTTCCACAGATGAAATTATCTGGCAGTAAAATTTACAGAAGTTCATTACTAAGAATTCAATTTCTTAGAGTTAAATTCTTAGTTGCAGGGGAGGTAGAGTATATGTTTGTATGGTTTCATAACGGGCATAGAAACGGTACTATAAAATTTAAAAAATTGGCCGAAATACATTATTTATTTAAAAACAAAATTAAACAAGCAAAAAGTATGATAACCTTTTACCAAGTATACCTATTATAACAAAAATCTAAATAAAGCGTATTCGTCATAATAGGAAACTAAATAAATAGGTATCAACATAGAGTAAGTCTCGTCCAAGCGATCAGTGAGTGCGGACGTATTTACAGTAGTGAGTGATTCTCAACTAGTATTAGTGAAGTGAAGTGAAGTGAAGTGTATCGACTGCCACAGTGAGCAATTCTGGTGCACCAATCAAACAATAATCGTATTAAACACTACTAAATAATTGAAGTAAATATGCCTGAAACAAGCGGAGGTATATTTTACACATACAACAACCTTGTGACCGCAGTAACAACAACAGCCACAACATACACCCAAGCAAGTCTAACCACGATAACTTGCGTAACTACACCTATATCAAGTCCAATTACAAGTTTTACGTCACCTATAACTAGAACAGAACAACTAACAACTCAACGTAATAGCGAGGAAGAAAACTTCTGGCAAGTAATAACACACAAAAGACATTCAAAAAGACAAAGAGAAAATGATAATAATCAGACACAACAAACGCTTAAAAGAAGCAATAATACTACAAATACTAACACTCGAACACAAAATTCAAACAGGTTCACCGCACTGAACGAAGATACAATCCAGCATCAAAAATCTGCCCAAAGCGACAATGCTACAGAATACAAACCACCTCCTGTATTCATACAAGATGTAGTAAATTACCCAACAATGATATTATGTATTACAACAGTCCTGAAACCTGAAGATTTTACTTGTAAAACACTAACGCAAAATGAAGTCAAAGTAAATACAAAATCATCCGATGCATATCGAAAACTAATTCACTTACTGAAACAAAATAATGTTGCCTACCACACGTACCAACCTAAACAAGAAAGAGCGTATAGGGTAGTAATTAAAAATTTGCACCAATCAATACCAACAAATGATATCAAAGAAGCACTGGAACAGAAAGGTTTTGATATACGAAACGTGTCCAACTTACGTAGCTGGAAAACAAAAGAATCATTACCACTATTCTTCATAGATTAAGAGCCTAACTCAAACAACAAAGAAATCTATAAACTAACACATTTATTAGGAACAAAGATATCCGTCGAACCACCAAGAATAAAGAAAGAAATACCGCAGTGCATGAGGTGTCAGGAATACGGACACACAAAATCGTATTGCATGAAACCTTACTATTGCGTAAAATGTGCAGGCAACCACGACACAAAAGAGTGCCGGAAAAACAGTAACATCCCAGCGAAATGCGTATTATGTAACGGACCGCATCCTGCTAATTATAAAGGTTGTACCATCTATCGAGAGCTCCAGATAAGAAGAAATCCAACGAGAGATAACTCTGCAAAAATCACTGAAAACTTAACCAAAAATCATATGTCATACCGAGAAGTCCAAGCAAACACAAGTTACGCGTATGCAACAGACAACAGAAATAAAACTGACAGCGCACCAAACAATAATGATATTAGCTTAACACAATTCCTAACCAAGTTCGAAGTAATGTTCAGTCAATTAATGAATCAAAACAGCATGATGATAAACATGCTCTCCAAATTAATAAACAATCTAAATCCCAATGGCTAAATCATTAAGAATAGCACTTTGGAATGCCAACGGCTTGGCACAACACCGACAAGAAGTAGAAATTTTCCTGAAAACACAACAAATAGACATTCTACTAGTATCAGAAACACATTTTACGAACAAAAATTATTTTAATATTCTTAAATACAAGACATATACAACAAATCACCCAGACGGAACTGCACATGGTGGAACCGCTATAATAATTAATGAAAAAATTAAACACTTCGAAATACAAAAATATGAAGAAGACTATCTACAAGCAACAAATATTGAAATAAAGGAAACAAATTCATCACTAGTAATTGCTGCTGTCTACTGCCCGCCAAAGCACGCAGTCAAGAAAGATCAATTTGAAACATTCTTCGAAATTTTAGGACAACGTTTTATAGCCGGTGGTGATTATAACGCAAAGCACCCATTATGGGGATCAAGACTAATAAATCCCAAAGGACGAGAATTACGGAGCACAATGTCAAGTAAAAACTACGATCAAATTAGTTCAGGGAAACCGACCTATTGGCCTACAGACTTAACCAAAATCCCAGACGTCCTAGACTTCTTCGTTACGAAGGGAATATCCTCGAGTTACATAAAAGTTGAAGAATGTTTTGACTTGTCGTCGGACCATTCACCATTAATAGCTACAATAAGTTCATCAATAATAGAGATACAAAAAAAACCTTTTCTCACTAACAAGCATACAGACTGGAAAAAGTTTCAAACCCTCCTGAAAGATCGTATAAATCTTAGTATACCATTGAAGAGCAATGACGACATCGATCAAGCAATACAAACATTAACACAAAACATTCAGAAAGCAGCACGGGAAGCTACGCCACTTATAAAGCAGTACAACGATGTTATCACTAACTGCCCAAAATATATTCGAGAAAAAATCATAGAGAAAAGAAAAGCAAGAAGGAAATGGCAACTAAGCAGGAACCCAGACGACAAAACAATTTTAAATAAACTAACCAAGGAGATTAAAACAACATTGCACAGGATAAAAGACGAAACATTCCAAGAGTACATCAGTACCCTTTCAGCAGATTCCAAAAATGACTATTTGTTATGGAAATTAACAAAAAAATTGAAGAGGCCGAAACAGTCAATTCCTCCAATAAGAAAACATGACGGCACCTGGGCGAGATCGGAGGAAGAAAAAGCAGAAACCTTCGCCGAGCATTTATCCAATACTTTTCAACCCCATCCATCACAGATAACTGCTGAAGAAGAAAATGAGGTAACGGATTACTTAAATATTCCCCTACAATTATCTCCTCCGTTGAAATATTTCTCTGTAAAGGAAGTAACAGAAGAAACAAAATTTTTGAATAGTAAGAAAGCTCCCGGCCACGATTTAATTACAGCAATTGTACTCAAGAATCTACCAAAGAAAGCACTTGTAGCAATTACACAAATCTATAATGCAATAAATAGAACCCAATATTATCCCACTCAATGGAAACTGTCCCAAATCATACTCATATCCAAACCGGGTAAACCAGCGCATGAATTAACTTCTTACAGACCGATATCACTCCTTCCGGTACTATCCAAGATGTTTGAAAAACTAATTCTAAAACGATTAAAACCTATAATTGATGATAATAATATAATTCCACAACACCAGTTTGGATTCAGAAATCACCATTCAACTATCGAACAAATAAACAGAGTAGTGGGAGAAATAGAAAAAAGTTTAGAAGAAAATAAATATTGCACAGCAGCTTTCCTTGACGTGAGTCAAGCTTTTGACCGAGTATGACACCCAGGACTATTGTATAAAATTAAACGTCATCTATCACATCCATATTACCTTTTACTTAAATCCTATTTAACCAACAGATCTTTTCAAGTAATTCAAGACGACAGTAATTCCAGAACTCACAAAATAAATGCAGGAGTACCGCAGGGAAGCGTCCTGGGGCCCGTACTGTATCAAATATATACTTCAGATCTGCCCACCGAAACTGAAATAATCACCGCCACCTATGCAGATGACACTGCACTACTTGCATCAGATGAAGACCCAGTAAAAGCATCCAGACTACTTCAAAAATCATTAGACAGTATAGAAAAATGGGCAAATAGATGGAGAATCAAAATTAATGACACTAAGTCTGTAAATATCACATTCACTACTAAGAGATCTACATGCCCGGAAGTTACGTATAACAACCAAGCCCTACCCATAAAAACCGAAGTAAAATATCTTGGAATGCACCTAGACCAGCGACTAACATGGAAAAAACATATTCTGGCGAAAAAGAAACAAATAAACATAAAAACTAAAAAAATGTACTGGTTAATTGGACGTACGTCGAAATTATCTCTGCAAAGCAAACTGTTGTTATATAAAATAATCTTAGTTCCAATATGGACATATGGAATACAGCTGTGGGGCTGTGCAAAAAAGTCTAATATAAACATAGTACAACGTATACAGAATAAAGTACTACGAATCATTGCCGACGCACCTTGGTATGTTAGCAATGAAACGTTGCACAAAGACTTAAAAATAAAATATGTCAATGAACAAATTAAAATATGTTCCCAAAAATACGAAGAACGACTAAATCATCACCCAAATGAAATGGCAATAAATCTTCTTAACAATGAAGGAGAAATCAGAAGACTAAACAGGAAGAAACCCCTAGATTTAAGCATTTAAACAGTTTAGTATTGTAAATAATATTGTAAACAAAATAAAATGTTAAGAAGAATCACTAATGGGTGATTACTTCTTCATGCTAATAAGAATGTAACAAATTTGCTGGTTGGCCCAAATGGCCAGTTGTAAATAAGAAGTATACAATAAAAAAAAAAAAAAAAAAAAAACATAGAGTATATAATCTTTGTTAATTAAAAAAATTGATGTTTATAGTTTGTTACGCCTAACTTTCTTTCGATTTATATATTCATTGACGATTTTATTGATGACAAGTAAATTGGCATAAATTTGAATAAGAGCTGTCAAAAAAATCATTCGAATGATACATACAATTTTTAAAATACTATAATAACCATTTTAGGTTATTGAATTTACTTTGAAATAAAACTTTAAATTCCCATTTGTTATTATATTGAGACTTAAATTAAAAAAAAAAACTGTTTTAAAATTTCTTTTGTATGAGTTGCACCCATTTAGTTGGATTGCATGATTGCAACGCACCTACGCACCCATTTAATCGGCTCCGTTACCTTCTAAAAGTTACTACCTTTGTACAGTTGTGCCTTTAAACAAATGGAATTGTTCACTATTTTTACGCGCATAAGTTTAGTTCTTATGTCATATCCCGTGGTATAGAGAATGGAGGCTTTAAGCTAAATTTATTCTTACAGGCAATAGTAGTACAGTGGATAAAAGCGAAGTAAAACTTCCGTTTCTTAATTAGCAAGCAAGAGGTGATGTGTCCAAATTTCACTGATTTCTATTTATATTGAAAAACACTATGATTGTGTGGATCCCACTATAAGTTCTCCCATATTTTAATTGAGATTAAGTTCCTGTTGTGCAGGCAGAGCAGTGGCGGTTCGTGCATAGGTACTGCGACACTGTAGCACCATTATTCACCAAAGGAGAAAAGAAAAATTCAAATTTGTTTTCGTTTAAAAGTAATAACAATACTTTCAAGCATTATATTAATATAATATAACATTTTTAAGATATAAATTAAGTTTGAACATTGCAAATATACAATTAACGCTCTAAATTATGAAATAAATGCATGAGGAACTGCTACCGAGCAGTACCTCACAGATTTTACCACATTCGATTAGTTAGATCCGCCAATATTCGTCACCGGTTAATAAAAGAAACATTATCACTATTTGATGAACAGTGCTTAGCAGTAGAGCAAACAGTAAATGCTTGCATGTATGGAGTCGTGCCTAAGTTATGTTTCTTTTAGGATGGTTATTTATTTCGATAAGATTCTGATTATTTTCCCATACCAATAATAGAAGGATGGAGTTTATTAAATGAGATATTTTTTTTAGCAGATTTTTTAAACGAATTTTTTTTTAATTATATTTTGTATCTTTCTTCCTTAATTGTTAATACAAATTTACTTCATACACGTAAATTGTTTGTATATACTAATTAATAAATTGGTTATACTGTACAAGTATTTGTATATTAAACAGTACCCCTACTTAAAAATTTCACTGAAAAAAAATTAAAATAGTTGTATAAATAGTAATGAAATTTCTTCACCAAGTAATTTTACTGTCAATTTGATACAAAATTATTTTATTTTTGTTTTGTGCTGTCAATTTGATATTATTATTATAATATTTTATTTTACCAAATAGCACATTACCTCTCAGATTTTCTCTAAATAATTTCAAGCAGTAATTTTTTTGCTTGAAGCAAAATCTCGCCAGCAAACTGGCAATAGGTAAAACTCTCATTCTGCAGACTTGGAATTTTACCATGTATTTTGCTCTAAGCAATAAAAATTCATGTAAGACAAAAATTTATAAATAAAATCTGTATTGTAATAAAAATTCAAAATTCGATAGTACTTGTATGTTATTAAATTTTAAATAATCTCCAATGCGATAAATGAAAATTAGTGACAAAAGTAAAAAAAAAATAATACGAATTTGCTACTTACTTTCATCACTATTTTAAAAACATTTGAAAAATGCAACCAACAAGACCTGAATTTCAATTATAGTACACGTACTAGACTCACCGAGCCACAGTGTGATAGTTCATATAATTTTTAGCTTGAAAAAATTGTATAGTTTATTATAAATTTTTATATTATTATTCAAGATTATTATGAGAAATAAGTTTACACACGTACAGGGTCTGTTCAGAAAATAATTGAACATTTTGATTTACGCGCCAAAAGAGATATTTAGTGAAATGCGGTTTGCAGTATTAGATTGCGTATAATCTCTTTTGTAACCTCATGTTATTTGATTTTTGATGTATCATTTAGTTTTCGAGATATTGTTATTTGAATGAAATGTGTTTAAGTGTGTGCAATTTACTGGAACAACGTTGCAATTTTCATAGAAACGTTTCAACTTTTGAAACAAGCTTACAGAGTCAATTGAAGATGATCCTCGACCAGGAAGGCTTTCAACTTCAACTAATGATTACCATGTTCAGAAAATGCGTCGAGTTGCAGTAAAATGTGTCCGCACTCAACTTTGTCAATTCGTCAGATTTGTGCCAAAAATGAGATTACTGTTCTCACTCAGCCTCCTTACTCGCCAGAGCTGGCTCCTAGCGATTTTTTATTTTCGAAATTTAAATTAATGCTAAAAGGAAGACGGTTTAAGACATTGATGGCATCAAAGTAAATTTGTCACAGTCTAAAAGGCCATTTCAAATGAAGCTATCCAGGACTTTTTCGCGAAATGGAAACATCGCTAGAAAAAGTGTCTGAATAGGGGAGAGGAGTGCTTTGACAAAATATAAAAATAAAGTTCGGTTATTTTCTGAACAAACCTCATATAAGGTGTTTTCCATACGATAATGAAATGAACTTTAATTTTAATCAATATTTTTCATAAAATATTTACCAGCACAATACTGCAACAATGCTAAATATCTATATAAACTCGAAGCGCTATACAAACATTATTACCAAACAAATTACATTTACGGCAGCATTGTTACATCGCCATAGGAAAAAAATCATTGGCCGGAACTTAAATAAAATATGAAGAGCTCTTGTGTTCCGCCATCGATCAGTGGCGGCACGTGCACATCCGTAGTTCCGTCGTCGCTACTGCATTGTTAATAATCACTTAACAAGCAAACGAAGGCAGCACGGAGCGGTAACAGGAGCACCCATCCTCAAATTAATAATGAGATGCCACACTGCCACGCATAATGTCAGGTCAGCGCTGATTTTATCTTCCGAAAAATTATTTTAAAAGTCCTGTGGGATTGAGTTGAGCGTTTACCGTCGGTTAATATTTATTTGGGTTAGTGACTTGAATAAAGTTGTAGTGGCTCGATATTATAGGACGCTAATTTGCTGCTGATTTATTTATTTTGAGGCAATTTGTTGCTAATTACCACGCCTCATTAAAGTAATTGGACAACTTCAGAGGACTTCAAACGATTAAAGACGTGCAGTGGTGTTGAAAAATACCAATTTGCTACATCGACTTTTGCGTTTATAAACATAGAAAAACGGCTTTCTGCTTCGTTGTACTATAATTTCATACATTTAATAATTTAAAGTTGTAAAATTATTTATTTATGTACACAGGTACTATATAGTTATTTATGCACAACCGGGCCGATAAGTATGCGTTTTAGTCCTAAAAAGCGGGTTTAAACACGTCTTTTTGGCCTGTGGCATGATTATTAGCACGAGGCGCAAAGCCATCCATAAATAATTATTTTGAATAAGGGTAAAAACAGACGTTTCTGGCCCGTGGCATGATTATTAGCACGAGGCAAAAAGCGCCGCTAATAACATGCTTAGGGTCAGAAACACTAATTTCACCCGTGGCACATACAATATTTAATGCAAAACAATAGAACATTTAATTTTGTAGTCAAAAGATTAAAACAAGTACATTTATATGTCAAAGTGACATTTTACAAAATCAAATATTCATAATAAACAAAAATTGTTATTTTGTTTATGTATCAATAGAAAATTATTTGATTATGGCCCTTAGGCAAAAAAGAAGTGTTTAAGCCCGCTTTTCATGGCTAAAACATATGTATTTCGGCCCGGTTGTGCATAAAAATATGAATTTTCATACTTCCGTGGTTCGATCTAAATAAACAATCACGAATTCTGAGATTGATATCATGGAATTTAAATAAAAAATATATCATCACGCCTTTTTCCCCTTTACTGGGTGTCGCACTTTTCCGAAGCAGATCTCGGTAAGTGACATATTTTGCGCGTGAAGTGCGGTTACCAGTCGTCAAATCACGGCCTCCAAAGATGTTAGTGGTGGAGGCGCCACAGCGGTAGTTTTTGAAATTATGAAAATTGTTTGTCGCCTGTGGGAATCAAACCAGGGTTCTCAGGATCCAAAGGCCGACTTCATACCACTGAGCTAGCCACCATCATGGAATTTATTATTTTGTAACAATTTTTTTAAATATCTGCAAATTATTTTTTCTTCTTTTTTGTTTAAATAATTATAATTTGAAATATATTTTTATTTTTGTTATGATTATTTCGGAAAATATTTTCATTCAAAACTTATAGCAAAGAAATAAATTATATTTTAATAATACTATAGCAGTAAAGCTTAATTTATAGTAAAGTATTTTAAAATATCTTCAGAGATATGGCATGCAATACGTTATTTATTTATTTCACAATATCAGACATTTTTATATTATTTTATAGAGAACTAAGTTTTCTGAGATTCTATTTTATATTATGTCAAGTTAAAAAATTTGACATTGTAAAATGCACAAAACGAATGTAAGATTTATTGCATAAATAAATCACATTTATTTTAAAATCATTTGCCAAGAAAACTACAATTTTTCTGAGGTCATGGTCGAAAATAGACAGTAGAGTGCAGTTAGTAAACTAAATCAGTAGACCGACAATAATTACGATTGCTTTTACAACGATACGATACGACACGATATGGCCTGTGGATCCTGAGAACCCTGGTTCGATTCCCACAGGCTACAAAATTTCATAATTTCAAAAACTACCCCTGTGGCTCCTCCACCACTAACATCTTTGGGGGCCGTGATTTGACGACTGGTAACCGCACTTCACGCGCAAAATATATCACTTACCGAGATCTGCTTCGGCAGAGTGCCACACCCAGTAATGGATAGAAGGCGTGATGATATATATATGGTAATTTTAAATGGCGAACCATTGTTATCTCTAGAAGTATAGTAGTCGGTTAAATTAGCAAGGAAATATCATTTTGCAAGTTAATTAAAAAACTATTACCAAAAATTCTCCTTCGAACAAAAAAACATAAAAAATGTGGTCTCATTTAAAATAAGAAAGTAGCATGAATCTTTGGTCAACAAAATTCTTGTTTCCTTTACTAAAATAGTCTTATAAAATATAAATTGTTTGCTAACTTAACCGACTTTACGCTGCTTTGCGCTCATAGTGGTTGGAGAGTTATCGGCCCCACAGATTAGGTAAAAATGTTGCATATACCTTCAGTAGAGACGACTCTGGATCGGACCAAATCAGCTTTGTTGGAGACGAGAATGACGGCCTTGGTGCTGACGGTGTCCGACGTCCACAGCGACTGAAGAATGCGCTCGGCGATGCTGAGCGATGAGCGATCTGAGCTGGCATACACCACGCAATACGCTTGCAGATCGCTATACTTCATTATACAGCTTTCCGGCTACACATGAAATAACGTCAGTTAACAATGCTGACATAATCAAGAATGCCAGTTGCACCGCAATCAAATTAATATTATGTGACAAAAATAGGGTCGTTGATTTCCACCCAAGTTTGAATTTCAGAACTCAGCGTAGTCTCCTGCAAAAACTCTGCAAGGTTAGGCGTCTTAATTAAGCCATCTACTCTCTTACCGCCCATCTAAATGCTATGGACTTTTAGAAAGACGTTTTAAAATGACAATAAAAAGGATACAAAAAAGTTTTAATTACAGTACAGTGTAGCGAAAGTTTAAGTCTAAATTTAATTAATTAGGCAAATAATACTAATTAATAATAATTACTTACGAATTAATACAAAACTGTGCACATGAGTTTATTCTGAAAATAATTCGTATCAACATGCCGTATTCACGTTAGGATCCTGATTCACAATTCGAATAATTCGAAAATTCTGAATATTCTAAAATTCTAAAATTCGGAATATTCCAATATTCAAAAGTTCGAATCTATATTCGAAGGTTCAATAAATCCGAACAATCGATGTCTCGAATATTCGTAAAATCAACAAACCTAAATAAAAAAATATTTAATGCAGGATAAAATTTCAAATAAGTAAATCACATTTTATGGTCTCCTGTTATTTATTTTACGGCAAAATTATAGAGTTGGCATTAAAATTTGTAATAAAACTAGTATTTATAATTTTTATTCAATTTTATATTTCTCCACAATTAAAAAAAATGGCTATAATTTGTTAAATAGTAGGCAATATCCATGACTATTGTTTTTTTGACATTAGACACATTTTTAATAAAAGAAAGTAATAGCCCTAGGCCTACTATTAAAAAAAAAACTTGTAATATCTTTTTATATGCAACTTTTAATTCTAAACAACTTTACACTCTGCAGTTTTTCTGTAAAATGTACAAGGGTAGGTAATTACATAAAACTAATATTGTATGTTAAATCTCTATATTCATCCTTAAGCTGCATACATTTGATTCGTAATATTTGTGGATAGCGGTGCAACTGACAAGAAAAATGATGAATTTTATTAAACAATAAGCACATATATATATATATATATATATATATATGAAACAAAGTAACAAAATAGCAAAGAAATAAAAAAAATAACGAAGAAATAAACAATAAATACAATAAATTAACAGCTAAACAATAATCCAATCGGTTATAAAACTCTTGAACAACATTAGCTATTTAAGCAACTGTAATAGTTACAGAGACGTTTTCAAGCTGCACTTTTAAATGTTCTAAATTTAATATGTTTCCTGCGTAAGCTGTAAACTTTTAATTTTAAAAATCCCAATAAAAAAATATTACAAAAATTCAACGATCCGAGAAGGTTAACGTTTAAGCTGGTATAATAGGCATCCACATTAGAGGATATATTTTGTAACGGCAAAATTACTGCTCAAAATTATTTGGACAAAATGAAGTGATACCTGCACTTACAGCTTTAAATATTGAAAACGTATGGTTTGAACATAATGGCTCCCCTGCGCACAACAATGCTCAGAATATCAAAACATTTTTAAATCGCACATTTTCACATCATTGGAGTGGACTCAGTAGAGAAGTAGAAAGGTCTGCTAGGTCTTCCGATTTTAGATTTTTTTATTGGGAATTTTAAAAATTAAAATTATACACGGGAAATATACTCAACTTAGAACAATTAAAAGTTCAGGTTGAAATAGCTAATGTTGTTCAAGAGCCATTGTTTAGCTGTTAATGGAAGGATTTTTGAAAATTTCTTATATTTATTATTTTTTTCTTCGTTATTTTGTTTATTTGTTTACTTTTTTATTACTTTCTTATAGTATTTAAATATAATAAATTCAGTTATATGTGTTTTCCCTATGTTTCATTTTAAAAAGGACACTCTCATACATTGCTGTCAAATTCGTAACCATGGTTATGAAAATCCTTTGTTTTACGTTAAAATAAACTCTCGGTATATACACAGAGTCTTTTTTTTCTATATTACACATAGGAGAAACAATAGGCGCATTCCATTTGCCATTTGGATCCGATCTAAGTAACATTTACTTATTCAGATCACTTATATATTTCGCTGAATTACATCGCTGACTTTATTTTTAGTACCAGAATTACTTATTCTAAATTTACTTTGAAGTAATTCATCCCAATAAGAGCATCAGTTTACTTAATTCATTTAATTTAGTCATGTTGTCTAATTTATCTGAACTTATTTAAGTGCACCAAGTGGAAAATGGAATACAGCTATTGTTAAATTTTTACATGTTAATTTGCCACAAGAAGACATATAATCGAAGTGGCGAAAGAAAAATATGAATCAATTTTTATGTCAAACTAACGCATTGACGTAAAATTAAATAATTTTGATTCACTTTCTTCCTTCGCCACTTTGATTATAAGTTTTCTTATGGCAAATTAGCATGTAAAAATTTAACATTGTTCCCTCTATATATAATATAAATATCAATTTGTTTCAGATGAGATGAGTCTGGCACAAGAAAGGAATTTTCAATTTCGAGAAATACGTGTTTTTTATGAACTACAACTTTAGCTTAATTAGCAGTTTTTGTGAATGTAAATCAGTTGTGATGGTTTAGGCATACATGTTGTCGAATAAAAATTTAGTGAAACTGGTATGGTTTGGTGGTATGTAAGTAAACATACATATTTTAATGAAATATTGAAATAGCTACCTGGAACCCAAATCTTCATTAGTAATTCTATGTTTAATCATTTTCATATATTAGTGGTTTGAGGTGGATCAATGACAAAAATGCTGAGGTATGTAATATTCCGTTAGTTTCCCGTAGGTACAAGATATTTTTTCGTATTCATGGAAACCGCGTATTAAATGAAAAGAGTTAAATAATAACATTAAAATGTTATTATTTAACCTTATTTTAAGAACGTCCCTATCTCATCTTGTTCACAAACGAACCATGGCAACAAAAAACAAAATTACTAATAAACAATACTTAATTACTTTAGTACTTCGTACTTTCGTACCTTCTAGTACTTAATACTTATACTGAAGTATATTTATTTTTGTGTTACTTTTTAAGTACTAAATTTCAGCTTGTACTTAAGACAAGACTTACATTTTTGGATAGTAAATGTAAAAAATATTGAAGTACTTTTCAAATAATTAAGTACGCCAATATTACTAAAATCACGAAATGTACTTAAATATTTAGAAACATTGAAGTACTTTGTGTTTGCGGTTAATGCAGTTTTTTTATTGTGCTGTACTGTCACGTGAACATGAGGAGCACAGACATGTATATTTTTGTTTTTTGTTGTTGTAATAATATATTACATTTTACTTTATGAAGTATGTACATTTTTATTTATATACCTAGTATTACATATATATGTTTATTTTTATATATAAGACTAATTTTTTTGTAATTTCCGACTATATACTAAATTTTGCATGTACTTATTTATTTTGATATAAAAAATTATTTTTATTTTTTAATCATGTTTTCAAAATGTATATTTAGAATATGTTGTTATTAAAATAAATAACAATAACAGAAAAACTATTTCATACGAATATACCCAATACTGGGTACTTGCAAAGTACTTATTTTTAAGTACCTTGGTCTAAAAAATCTGGTATGTACTTTACTTAAGTATTTTCAAGCTGTGCTTGAAAAAGTACTGCAAAACAAGTACTAACCAAGGTTAGTCCTGGTACTTATACTTAAGTACTTTGGTCCTGGTACTTGCCCAGCTCTGCTAATAAATAAATAATTGCATGATTCTGACAGTTAATTTTGTATTAAATTTTCATTATGGAAAGAAACGATTGCAAGTTTTCCAATACTCCAGAATTAAAAGAAGAATATTAATTTGTTAATTAAATTTATCTGCAATAGCAGAATGCTGTTTCTAAATCATCATTCCCACAGATTGCACAACAGTACGTACCTTTGTGACATAGGAGTATAACCTCAAATTTTAAGAATTAAATTTTTGTTCCAAATATAACTTTTATTAGCATACATACATACATACATACATACATATCATCACGCTATATCCCAACAAATGGAGTAGCTCGAAACCTAAAATCATTCATAAAATATTCACTCATTACATTCATAAAATAATTCACTAATCATTCATCATCTTTCTTCGACGTACATAAAATGTGCATAAAACTTCTCAAATTACTCACGCTTACTCCTAACAATTAATCTAATAACGAAACTAACAACGAATCTACAAAGATTAGAAAAGATGAAAGCGATTCTATAAATAATTGGAATTAAGTTAGTACTTACTTGAATTTAAACAAATTATTACAATTGTCCAATTTTACTGAAGTCATATTTGTTGTATAAGTATAAATTATTTTTATTACAAATGTATGCGATTAGATGTCGCATCCTACGCATGAACGTTAAAACCCGCATTGTTCATTACGTCCCGCGTTTTCTTAGTTACCCGCCGGTTGTAACCGCAAATGAGGTAAACAATAGAGGTCGGCATATTTGAAAATTTTGATATCCGATCCGATCCGATCCGACTTGATTCAAGATCCGATCCGATCCGAAATCCGATTCGAGATCCGATCCGAAATCCGATCCGAGATCCGATCCGAAATCCGATCCGAGATCCAATCCGAAATCCGATCCGAGATCCGATCCGAAATCCGATCCGAAATCCGATCCGAAGATCCGATCCGAGATCCGATCCGAAATCCTGTCTGAGATCCGACCAGAAGTGTCATTAGATCCGTACAGTTTTTCCTATTTATACTAAACCATTTTTAACGTTGCATATTCGAAACAAAAATAACAGTTATAGATGAAATTTAATAAATAATTTTGTGTTGAAAAACTGAACAGACATATTTTGTTGTAACGTTATTTAATCATTTTTGTCACACAACATAAATGCTTATAAATATAACGTAGCGTTATATTTCGTTAGAGAGAGGAATTGGAATTTATGTTTTTACTAAGAGTGGATACCTGAAAGTTATGTATGTAAATTTCGGATCGGATGTTTTATTCGACTTTCGGATCAGATATTTAATCCAACTTTCGGATCGGATATTTTATCCGACTTTCGGATCGGATGTTTTATCCGACTTTCGGATCGGCTATTTTAACCGACTTTCGGATCGGATGTTTTATCCGACTTTCGGATCGGATATTTTATCCGACTTTCGGATCGAATCCGATCCGAATCCGATCCGAGAGAGCTCCGATCAGATCCGATCCGATCCGAATCCGATTTCGGATCGGATCGGATTCGGATTTCGGATATTTTTGCCGACCTCTAGTAAACAATCTGTCAATTACGTATCATGGATACGAAAAAATACGTTTTACGTTAGTTTTGACAATCAACTTTGTTTTCCAGAAAACACATTGATTTTTATTTGTGTATAAAATTTTTTACTATGACGTAATTGGTAATTCTAAGTCCTTTTAAAAGCATGTAAAATAAAAAGTTTTGCTAGAATTACTATCTATGTGGTCAGTTCTGGCATCGGATAAACGTTGTTCGCTTACTTACATAACATCCTCTAAGATTTCGAGTGGGATGAATAAATGAGCTTATATGAAAACAATAGCGTGATGTATCTATCTATGTATGCATGTATGTTTGTATGTATGTATGTTTACAATCGTTAAACTGAAAAACCGTTCTAAATAAAAATAGTTTTATTGTCGAGCTAATGTTTTTGAAATGATTTATTCTTGTAAATTTTAATTATATATTAATATAATAAAATTGTGCTTTTTTCCTGAAATTATATGAATTTACAGCTAGAAGATATAATTTTATAGAAGCATCCTTGGACTATTGTAACACTACACTTTAAAATAATGACAATTCAGTATACTACTGCACAAATTTTAAACTACTTCTGTACCAATAAAACGAATTATTGTTATTAGAGAAGGAAAATTGTATTATATTTCGATCAAGAAATTTACAAATTGTTTAAAGAGGACAATATAATTTTGTATATACAGTAGAATAAGTAATTAAATATAGGCAAAATATGAAACGCAGCTAATGAAGACATTCAAACAAATTTTACAGAATTTAGACTAACGTAATGATGTTATTAAAATTAAAACAGTCGCAAGATTTCAAAGTTTAATCGTGTTTTAATTTCACCTAAAGCAATTCTGAAGAGTTGAACGAGACTTATAACTTTTATTAATTAACTTCAATATTTTCATTATAATTTTTAATTTTATATTTATTGCGCGAATTTTACTATATTTAGAAATCTTCACAAATTCATATCTACATAAGTTCAAAACAAACAAAAAATAAAGTATTTAAAACAAAGAACCAGAAGCAAAAAATGTGAAAACATCATCAGAACTAAGTTTTAAAGCTGGATTAAGTAAATTTGCATATTAATTATTACTTATGATTTATGAATAAGTTACATTTAAGAACAGAGGTTAATAAATTTCTTATACATCTTGGTAATACGGAGCAGAATTAAATGTAGAGAACGTAAATTATTTCAGATATAAAATATAGCCTTTTTCCACTTTCTGATACGGCACAGGCCTGGCTTAAAGCGTTTACAGTAAAACATTTAGCATAGCAGTGGCAGGAATTGTGATAAATGCACAAGGGCTTTGGGGCAGGTTTACTCACCGATAACTCGTTGTAGGGATGATCTATGAAGGTCAGTTCGGATTCTTCCCCTGCAAGGAGCACCGAAACTGACTTCTCCCCGGATTCATCGTCTGAAACAATAACAACAGTACCTACATTTCAATATGATGCATCTGAAATGACTTTGATACAAATATACAAATTATTTCTATAAATCATAAAACGTATACTTTTAAAATATTAAAAAGCAAGTAATTAAATAAAATGAGAAAATGAATAGTGATTGAAGCTTGAAGTCACCAACACTTATTTATTTATAGGTATTTGTTCTTTAGGTAATCTTATTTTACCCTTCAAATGGACACTTAAATTTTAAAAATATCTAAAATATCTAAAATAAAAAAATAATACAGATTAATCAAATATTGACTGTAATATTTAATTACTCATTTGATAGTGCATCTTGAGTTCAAATTAATATTTTTCGTTTAAAGTTGAGGAAAATTTAAAATTTAACTACCTAGTGCTCATCTGCACCAAAATAATAAATTTAAGATTAATAGAAATAGACAATATTGAATCAAATCTTTATCAATTATATGTGTGTAGTTTATATAACATTTTACTTCGTTAACAGTCGTTCGCGCTTTCAAATCTCATCAACTTCAATTTATATTAAAAAAATATGATTGTGTCTGAATAGTCCTTAGGATAATTTTTGTTGTGGAAAGTAGCAAATAAAAATCAAATACATTGCTTTTATTACTATCACAAACTGCCGTATTTGACAAGCGAATGATCGCAAGTTCAAACATTGCTGACTATCCGAATGATTGGGACTTCCACTCTAAGCTGTAGAAGTAATTGGGTTTAAGTTTCTGAAGTAAATAAATAATAGTCCCACATAATATATAAATACGAATAATTATCAGTAGTCTCTATTTTCATTTACAATACAAATTTTAGGTCATTCATGACGTAGATGCTGCCTACTACAAAGTTAACTTTGCAATTAAAATATGTTCTGTTTCTGACCTTTTCTAAGAAACTGTCAACCTACGCACAAGGGAAAAGAAGCATGAAAAATAATTATGTAACTAAATACGAGTGGAGAAATACGACTTACACACTGTTTGACGTTAGAATGCAGAAGATACATACTAATGAAGATCTCTTTACTAATCTCTGTCAGTCAAATTATGTTTAAGTTTGGTAAATAGTTCTGTAGATAGTTGTTCAATTCATTTTAACGTTTTGATAATTAATTAAAATTGATAATATGCGTACCGTGCACGTACATTTATCTAAATATTCTATAATACTGCTCAAGTTATTACATTCTTACGTGAAATACAATAAAAGTTTAGTCAAAAAATTTCGTATACCTTTTATTTAACTGTATATCTTTTTGAGGGTATCTGATTTATTCTTTTGCAAACACTGATTATATAAAATACTTTAAAGACTATCCATCACCATGTTGGAATAATATATGATTTAAAAGTATATAATTCATTTCTGAGAATTAATATCATATATGGGGTAGGTAGTTCAGTGGTATCGAGTCGGCCTGTGGATCCTGAGAATATCGGTTCGATTCCCAAAGCCGACAAACAATTTTCACCTCATTAAAATTACTCTGTGGCATCCTCTCCTCTAACATCTTTGGGAGCCATGATTTGACGGCTGGTAACCGCACTTCACGCACATATATATAGCACTTACCGAGATCCGCTTCGGCAGAGTGCTCCAGTAATGGGTAAAAGGTGTGATGATATATTTATTAATTTTATTTAAAAGAAAAAAATATATCATCACGCCTTCTTCCCAGGATCTATTTTAATTTTATTTTTAATATCATATATCAGGTTCGTTCTATAGTATTGTTCTTGTGCTTGCAATTATTAAATTATTAGAAAGACTAACAACTTTTTACATTATTAATTAACTTCTACATTTATGATTATTTAAAATAAGAACCTCAATAAAAATTAATTGCACATACTTTTAAAGAGGTACATTTTTTATGGACAAATGTATTTATATTTACGTACAAAATAACAAAGTATGTACACTCGTAAGTAGTCTTATCGAAAAAGTGTTATTTATATAAGTATGATAGTAAGTAAATACGTGTATCAGCTGTTATATCATAGTAGACTTGTATCTTATAGTTTACGTACATGTTGTAGAATGTACTTAAATAAACTTTGGTAAATTTGTTTGAAATTAATTCACGGAGTTTAAACTAATGACAATTTATACGTGCATACTGTACTCATATTATATGTCGTATGTAGTATATTCTGTATTACGTAAAATCTAGGCAATATTTATGATACTCATGGGAACTGTATTTATTGAACTTGTAATCAGCTTGTTTAACTTATACCATTCGATAGGATAACATATTCTAACCTTTCCTAATTGTTAGCAAACTAGATTTTTATAGTTTAGTTACCACTGACCGAAATAAAAAGAACGAATATAAAAATTACATTTTTGATTAACACGATTACTTGAAAATGTATTATGTTATATTTATTGTTGTATCGATCTTAAATTCTGCGATAAAAAATATTGTTGCAAACCCATATTTTGCGTACTAGATATGTCAAAATTTCACATTAAATTAACTACGTACCTACTACAACATTTGTCATTTATTGACATCATTTTGCTAATTAACTATAACAGCCACCAAAGACCTTAAATAAGTTTGGAATTTCATTTATCATTTGCGGAATGAAACGGATGGTATAAAAGAAATGAATATATGAATAGCTTTGGCTAAAGCGGCCTTTAATGAAATGAATCAAGTCCTAACCAACCAAAATAACCTAAAAATATGTTTATTAAAATGTTATATTTGGAGTGTGCTTCTATACGGGTGCGAATGTTGGACATTAACTGCTCAATTAAATAAAAAATTAAATTCTTTTATTATGTGGTTTTACTGAAGAATGCAAAATATAAAATGGACAGACAAGATAAAAAATAGCGTGGTTTAAAAAGAACTTGGTGTTATTAAACGTTGAGTAAAATTGAAAAGAATACAACAAATAACATTTTTCGGCCATGTAATAAAAGAAAAGGTAGTGGAATGGAATGTAATAAGTGAGAAAGTTTCGAAAAAATGAGGTAGACGTAGGAAGCCCTAATCCTTTATAAAAAGTATCCAAGAAAAATTAAATAAATAAATAAAATAAATATATCATCACGCCTTCTACCCATTACTGGGTGTGGCACTCTGCTGAAGCAGACCTCGGTAAGTGATATATTTTGCGCGTGAAGTGCGGTTACCAGTCGTCAAATCACGGCCCCCAAACATGTTAGTGGTGGAGAAGCCACAGGGATAGCTTTTTCAAATTATGAAAATTTGTCGCCTGTGGGAATCGAACCAGGGACCTCAGGATCCACAGGCCGACTTCATACCACTGAGCTAGCCATCCCATTAAGTCTGAAGAATTTATCCACACAGCAGAGAATAGAAATCTGTGGATATTCAGAGTGACCGAAATCTTTATCAGATATGATATGATGAATGTTTATAAATTTTTCCCGTTAAATTTGATTTAAATCATTTGTCGTCAACTTCAATTGTAAAAAATAAACAATTTAAATTTGTATAAATGATAGTACGCAAGGCAATCATGTTTTGGTAATTTAAAATATTTTTGGACTGTATCATTCGCACGTAAAAATATTGCAGCAGTAAAAATACATTTTGACAGTAACATAAATATTTCAACAGTAAAATAATATTTTTCCAGGAAAATAAATATCGTAACAATAATAATCATTTCAAATATTTCATATGAATGACTTTGAAGCTTGATAAATTTAAAGTTTATGACAGAAAAATTCGGGAGACGCCCAGACTCGAACCGTAGACCTTCAACTTGCCGGGCTGATGGCTTAACCACTAGGCCACGGCTCCTCTGTACGAGATAGGCGTTAACCAAAAAAAAGTTATAATATTTAGATATCAAAACAAATATTTCGGTAGTAAATAAAATATTTTAGCAGCAAAACAAGAGCTTCGGTTTTGTACTCATTGTTTCAATTTAATAGTAATTATAAGAAATAATTAACGAGGAAAGTAATAAAATTATACAGTTCTTAGACAAACATAAAATTCCAATTTTATTAATATAATATAAATGAAAAGCAATGATGGTTTCAAGCACAAAACACTGATTTTCTCGTTCAAAAATCATTTCGAAAAAGGATTCAACATTGTTAAATACTTAAAGAATAATGTTTTGACATTTGGTTAAAAATTCAACGAGAGATATTTTTTTCTGTGAAATATAATGTCATAACAAAAAAATGCATGACTTTTGGCAATATTGCCCAATATAACTAACATCATTTTTCTGAAAATTATAATTTTATTTTTGTTTTTGTGTACAAGTGGATTTGGGTCTTTTATAACATTTCTACGAACAAATTGCATATATCTGATTATTTTGAAATGACATTTTATAAGATAAACCACTTTGTGTCCGTTTGACACAAAGTTTGTTAATATTATATCTGTTTTGCTGTTAATGTTTTCGTCACCATTAAACTAATACGAATAATATTAAAACTGTATGTACATAGTAACCGATAGCTCTTAGGTACTTTTCAATATTATACTGCGATTTAAATAGTACTAATAAAGACAACTTTGTATGGATTTTTTGTTTACACATTCTTATTAAGCAAGTCCATTTCTACAGAATGTATGGGTGTATTCACAATGAACTAATTTTGGTTAAGTTCACACAAATTAATTGAACTGCTAAAGCAAAAACATCGCTTTATTTTAAAACATCCTGTTTTTAATTCTAACAATTTTGATTTTGTTTCAAACAAAAAGTGCGTGTGTAAACTGAGCGATATATTTTGCTTTTTGGTTATAAAATAGAAATTACACATGAAAATAATGGTAATGCAACGTGTGGAATAACATTTGAACAACGATTTTTTCTTATAATTGACCTATTTGAGAATTATATATACTTTGGAAATTAAATATTCTAAAAAATTTACTTTTGAATTAAAAACTGTTGGAAAATAAGCCATTTGAGAAAAAAACTATTCAAATTATTATAAAAAAAAAATTGTGAAAAAAGTGGATTGTATAAATTGACGTTTGTGTTAATTTTGCCCAGCAATATACGATTCTTTTCTGGTTTATTCGCAAATAAATTGTAATAAATAATAATTAATGTATTAAAATTTTATTGAAAAACTGTACACATGTGATTAAAACAATTAATTTAATATGCCTGTCTATTTAACTACATATATCAAAAATGTTAAATGTACCTCATACATCATTTTAATTAGATTCGACGAACCAAGGTCACTGAAATAGTTCATACACGTGTTGCGATAATGTGAATCATGGAATAGTTTGTTTATTTAATAAGCACATTTATTATATGGTTTAATAATTTAACACAAATGTGCAAACTGTGGCTAGTTGTCGTTAATCAAATATTACCAGTTTTGAATAAAATTAGAAACATACATCAATTAGTAAATTAGTATATAGTTTACATAGAATTAATTAAAACAGACAAGCGACAAGCTTAATACAACTCATCTTATTTCTGATTATTACACAATGTCGTGAATAAATAATAATTACAGTTAATACCTCAATATAATCAGCTACCATTATGTTTTAGTACTCGTATTATTAACAGCTAATAATAAAGTCTATATCTATACTACATACAAAATAATAATAAAGATAAATAAGTCAATTAAAATATCATGACGATATTTACCATCGCTTTTACTTATTATTGGGTGTAGCATTCGGTCGTAACAAATTATACATTTTTACGCGTGAAGTGCGGTTATTAGCTGTCAAATCACGGCCTCCAAAAGTGTTATTGCAGGGAGAACCACAGAAGTAAGTTTTAATGTGGCAAAAATTAGCTTGGCGGTTGTGAGAATCGAACTTGGCTAATCAAAATTACAGTCCAACGTGTTGTCGCGAGCTTTGTACTCATATTAACTAAACAATTTTATTTTATTAAATCGCCGATAAAAATATAGTTATACATTTATGTTTGCATATATATAGTTTGGCAGTCGTTGTTAAATGCATTATTTATTATAATAATTGAAAATTGAGTATATTATATTAGAGTATTAGAGAATAAAGACGATTTAATTTTTTTTTTAAATAATTTTTAGGTGACACTTGATTAATCGAAATTTTAGATATAAATATATATTCATATTGCACAGAAAATAAATAAATAAATTGAACAGGAAGTCTATAAATATTTGTATATTGCTCAAATTTGGACGTCACAATTTAAACAAATAAAAAAATTGGATACTGGACTGAAAATAAATTTGATATTGGTTTGCCAGAAATAAAATCACAGGTACTAAAAAATCTGCCAAGCGCCACGCGAGAAACAAGGGAATAATATTAGTTTTAATAAAAATACTTTCACGACGAGAATTTTTTCTTAGAATTTTTAGTGACGAATTTTGTAGAAACATTTTTTATTTAATAATATGAATTGTTATTTTAACCTCCCATAAACACGACAGATGTGCGGCTTGCCTAAGCGGACAATAACTCAGCCAGCTAGAATTATGTTGACCACATTTCCTTCTGTTATGATGGTTGCGTAAATTCCACTTGTTCACAAAAACAAAACTCGTACATCATTCTGTTACACTATACTAATTCATCTCTGACATGCAAGTAGATGACGGAAAACACAACATAAATAAAATGAACACACACGAGAGTTGCTACAAACAGAATAAAATATAGAAGTAAGTAAATAAATACAGTATCAACAATGAATTTGCAGTGATTGATATGCAAATAAATGCACTCTAGCGCCCGAATATAAATGTATGCAAAAATAAGGTAAAAGGTGCAAAACAACATGACGACTAAATTTCATTCATTGTACGAGTTGTGAGTGTGGAACGTAGCTCTATTCAAGGTGCAGAGCGTACGTGTTTGTAGGGGGGAAGGGGGCGAAATGAGCAGCCGAGCAGCAGAACAGAATGTGCAGAACGTTTATGCTAAGGGCAGCGACAGCGACGGTAGAGTGTCTATAAATAATCTTTGTTTTTGAGATAACAAAAGAGTAATGATATGAAAAAGAGTTTAATGAAGAGTATATAAGAGGGTTTAATTGAGCGATTTTTGATCATGAGTATTCAGTAATAGAATTCACGCTCACAAAAATGGACATTGGTGGATTAAATGAAGCAAATTTTCTATGCGTCATCCTATTATCAAAATATCTATTTTACTATACAAACATATTGCTGTGTGTTCATTACGAGTATCAATCTATACCTATAAGTACGAGGACAGAGTGAAAAGTCCATGAAAAATGAAACAAGAAATGATTTATTTGGTCAAAACATATTTTATTTCTCAACATAATTTCCTTGTAGCTCGATACACTTCGTGCAACTTTTTTTCTAATTTTTCGATCCCTTCCAAATAATACGATTTTGGCAATCCTTCAAAATAGGCGTTTGTCTCAGCGACAACCTTATCGTTGGAGCCAAATCTCTTTCCGCCGAGCCATTTCTTCAAGTTTGGAAATAGATAAAAATCGCTGGGGGCTAAATCTGGAGAATATGGTGGATGACGAACCAATTCGTAGCGCAATTCATGCAATTTTTGAACTTGTCACACGATCGCGTTTGTCAACAGAGAACAAATGCGGCACCCATGTGGCAAATAGCTTTCTCATATTCAAAAATTTATGCAAAATGTTCCGTACCCGTTCGGTTGAGATGCTCATAGCCTCAGCAAACTCGTGCACTTTAACTCGCCGATCGTCCAATATCATACAATAGATTTTATCGACGATTTCTGGCATTGTAACCTCAATTGGACGACCAGAACGTTCGGCGTCCCTTGTGGTCATACTACCACAACAAAAATCAGTAAACCACTTGTGAATTAATCAAGACGCGAAATTCACTTTTTTCCATGTTTTCAAAAATCTTCAAGGTTACTTGCTTTCAATGGATGGTACATCACAAATGTCACATGAGATTTGAGATTGTGGCGACATCTGTTTTATTTTTCAGGTACTTTTCACCCTGCCCTCGTATAAAAAAAATAAAGTAGATAATTTTATGATACATTTGAACGTGAAACTAAGCAAATGAAGGCTCGTTTCAAGAAAGCTATGATTTGAACTTCTGTCTTTTTACATTACAACATATAAAAATTATAATCCTCCAATCGGGCAGATTTGTTAACACGCTTGCTATATATCATTCATGCCCACTATAAACTATAGTTATCACGACATAGTAATTCGGAATAATTTTATGCTATGAACTGAAATAAAATAAATAATGTTATATTGTATAATTAAAATGCAATATACCTGAGTAAGTATGCGATTTAACATTTGCTTTCATATAAACATTTTATTATATTATTTTATGTATTAACCCAAACAATATTAATTACACATAAATGCACAATGAAACTGCGTAGATATATTAATATTTATAGTACAAATATTATGCTTTAGTCTGCATTTGTTGCTATATTTATATATTAATGAACAAAACCGACATGCACTACAATGTAAATAATAATTAATTGTGCAGCTTTGTGAACACATGTTATGATGACACTGACATGTTATAAATGAATACTTTAGAATTTCACTAGTATTATACTTCAGTTTAATAATTTGGAATTTATAAATTTTTCTATACATTCAGCAATAACAGATCTAGTAGTTTTTTACGGGGAGGGCTCAAATATAAACAAATATAAAATATTGAACATCTTTTATAATAAAATAAATAAACAGAAACAATGCAAATGTAAAGTTAACAAAAAAAGACGTGTGCACTACTGACGATGACTGCATGGCAGTCGAAATGTACATTTAGTATAATAAAACTTTCCTAGTAAAGAAAAGAATATTGTGTTGTATATTAAAAGGACGTACGTGGAATAAAAAAAATAATTGAATTATAAAAAGAAACATATTTGAATAAAATTCATTAGTTTTCGAATATGCATCAATTAATAGATGGCTTCTCCAAACTTTCAAATATTTATAGATTTGCGTACGATGTAAAATTTATCGTAAGAAAAAAAAAACACATTTTTATATCATGCGTGCTTGAGTCCCACGGCCATCACCCTTAATCCGGTGCTGGTAAAAGAAGTCATTCTAAATAGATTAGTTTTAAAAATCTCTTTATCTTAATAAGGGTAATTGAATTAACGTTTTATACAATTGTATTTTTTTTAATGTAAAACTTTTCTGTTTATCTGAATAACACAAAATCACAATATTTACAATTCAATAACATGAAAATAATAATAAATATTAACAACAATTTACTAACAACATTCAAATCAAATAATTGGAGCTAAAATTCAAATAATTTTATTGACATAACGACGAATCTACTAATCTGCTATTACTGATTACAAATGAACTGTTTTAATTACTGAACCGTAAATCAATGTTGTTGATTGTCTAATTTAAGTACGTATTTTGTATAACGAGTTCCATTTGTATCATTTTGCAATAATTTTGTGACGTACTGGTGTATTAAATTGCGTTCAATAATGATTATTCAAACATACACATATGATAGATAAATATATACGTTAGAATACTCGCTATAATTTACACCAACGTATCCATTGGAGAATTGTGCATAATAATTTATAATGATTGATTTAAATTAGCTAGGTCAATATTTAGTTTGTTACAATACTTTGCATTTGATTTACGGATTGTTGCATTAAAATTATCCCTGTAGCTCCCCCACCACTAACATCGTTGGGGGACGTGATTCGATGGCTGGTAACCGTACTTCACTCGCGTGAGTATATCACTTACCAAAATCTGCTTCGGCAGAATGCCACACTCAGTAATGGGTAAAAGGCATGATGATATATTTATTTATTTTATTTTTCTTCAAGTTCAGTACATATTGACGGATGACTAAATATATAATATAATAACAAAATGGCTACCGGGGCTCAGGTGACTAGAGAGAAGGCTAAAGTGGCAGAGCATCTAAATGGAGATTAGAGGTCTTGCGTCAAATCCAGACGTCAAAAGAATTTTTTTCGCAGAAACTGATTAAGTTAATCTATTCTTACATGAAATATTTACTTTAACAACTTACAACAAATTTGAAATACAGAAATTTGAGTGATGTGCCACCTGATTTTGTGATGAGTGTTTTGATAAACAAATAACAATATTAAGAATTAACCATTTGCAAATGAATCATACCAGAACAAAGAGAATGAAATAAACTCTAATCAGATTTCTATACATCGCCTTAGAATTTAAAATTCAAATATTCAGATATACAGGGACAAACTGCTGTATCAGCTGTATCAATAATACAGGACCTCCGAGCTAAGAGGGCCAGCTAGTCAACAGAAAATTCGAAAAATTAAGAACATGCTTCTTGAAGTGAACATTTTTAGTGCTACTGGCCGATATTACGAACAGTCATTTATATAATGTTGTATAATGAATAAATTGACTATTGTCGGGTCGGCTCTTGTATTACAAAACTCGAACACCGAATCGTTGTTGGAAAATTAAAATTCAGAACATATTTGTCTGCCCATTCTAGCATAGTATAAACATTTATTCCGATGTTTGTTCACGTGATAGTGAATTGCCATACTCTACAATGTGAGATTCATGACGAGTATATTTGTGGCCCATAACGACTTGTACTATAATACATTTATTGTTTGTATTTTTTATCATAGAACATAAATGCTTATAAATTTTACGTAGCGTTGGAATTTATGTTTTTTATGAATAGTTTTAGTAGATACCTGCAAGCTGTGTATGTAAATTTCAGATCGGATGTTTTATCCGACTTTCGAATCGGATATTTTATCCGAATTTCGGATTAAATATTTTATCCGACTTTCGTATCGGATATTTTATGCGACTTTCTGATCGAATATTTTATCCGAGGTTTGGATTGAATCCGATCCGAATCCGATCCGAGAGAGTTCTACTCCGATCCGATCCAAAATCCGACTTTGGATAGGATCGGATTCGGATATCAGATATTTTGGCGACCTCTACTATTAAGCCAATCAGATTGAAGCTACTATAGTAACGCAGCGCACTGATCTTTATTCGCTGAATTCCATTTGTCACTTGTCATTTGGTTCACTTAAATCAGGTCAGATAAATTTGACACATGACTAAATGAACTGAATTAGGCAAACTGATGCACTTTTGAGGGGAATTACTTCAAAGTAAATTCAAATCAGTAATTCTAGTATTGGTAATAAAGTCAGCGAAGTAATCCAGTGAAATAAATAAGTGATCTGGTTTAGTAAAAGTAAGTTAGATCTGATCCAAATGGCAATTGGAATACGCCTATTATTGTTATAACGGCCCTCGCCTACGAATAATGTACTATTACAACAAGCGTTAATTTTGCTTGTTAGAAAAAAGTCTAGAATCGTTTGATGGGGAAGGCTCAAATATAAAAAATATATAAAATGATGAACACTATTTAGAATAAATATAATAAGTATAGAAATAAAAGTACATGCATATACATCTAAATATCTCGTAATTGCATTCTTGGTAAATTTAATCATGTGAAATTATTTATAACTTACTGTAAAGCTAGTGCCGACATCCTTTCCTCTGTAATTGCAGAACATAATAGCTATTTATGTAACAAGTACATAATATAGTACTTTATTGGACGAGTCGTAGGTTATGACTGAACGATCTTGTGCTTTGTTATTCCATTTATTAAAAATGTTACTTATATTTATTAAACTGTCAAATTTGTCAAAAAACGTAGAAAAATGTGTTCATACTGTCTCAAAATTTAAAAGAATTCAAAGAAAAATAAAAAATTTAAGTAAATAGGTACAATAATTATTTTGACATTGCCAGGCATCCACTTTTACTGTGAATATTCAACTGCACATGTCGTTACTGAAAGACATAGAAGCAATTGAAATAATATAATATTTCGATAAAATTAATGGGTTTTCAAATATGCATCTGTTAATAAAGATGGCTTCTGATTTTTAAAATATATTTGTAGATTTTTGTATTGTATAAAAACACTGAGAGAAATTAGACAATTTTATTTTGCGAGATTTCCGGGTTCTTGGTCTCTTCCCCTACATCCGCCATTGCTTTTTGGGTTCACGCTACAAATATAAATGTCTAAGCTCACATTGTAGTGCATGATAACACACTACTAAAAGAACAAACACTGATATAAATGTATAGACTATACCAGAACAGGCAAACCAATAACGGCTTCACGTTCCAGTTTTCTATTATCCTGCACAAGTACAAATATTTTACTTTTAAACCACGCCTTATCGGGATTTTAAAATGCTTTTAACAATCCCACATAAGAGACCGTAGCCATTTCCATATTTTTTAACACCTTATATATTGTACAAAGTACTATCAATATTTTGAACATTTTAAATAAATTCATGGGAAACCAAATTTTGTATGGTAATGCCATATCAAATTTCCTGTTTGGTAAATGATACTTCAGTAACCCTTCATATAAATCCACAAGCATATACGCAGCCCTAGTTTGCTACATTTATCTTCAAACCTTTATTCCTAAACATATACTCGTAAACACGATCCTCTCGTATACAATCGCGTTGGCAAACTTGTTCTCCCTACACTCACAAAAATACTTATTTCGCAAGTGAAATTGCGCGTTTGCGTGTTAAAATTTCGAGATAGCAGAAGAATGCACAACCGTTGATTTATATGAAGCATCATTTCGTTCCTTTGCAATTATTTTCCACGAAACACACGAGCTTGTCTTCCTGAAAGCACGGAAACTTACTCTTGTGTCCAGAGGCGGACTTTGGTCTAGGCTAAAGAGGCAATAGCCTAGGGCCCAAAAATTTTAGGGCCCGGATTTAAACTTTTAGTTTATACTTGTTTTGACTATTTATTTTTATGATTTTATGTTATGTTTGATATGTATTAGTTGTACAGAATTTTATATTATTTATATTGGCAGCCCAGCAATCTGTCATTTCTGTTAGCGAACGCCTTTCAAGTTTATTTCTTTATTAAGTATTTGTTTACAAAGCTTGTATGTCTACTTGTTTTTGTTTCATATACAAATTTATTTTATTATATCATATATAAATTTATTTAACGCTTCCTGTAACAAATACCACTGGAGAAAGATCTTTTTCTGTACTGAAACGCGTAAGAAACTATTTACGTAGTACGTTCGCACAAGAAAAGTTAATAGCTTTATCACTATTGTGCATAGAGCACGATAACGTTGACAAAATGGATTGTTGTGCAATAATTAATAAATTCGCGGAAATTAAAACGCGAAAACGAAATATTTAAATAAAATTATCAAATAAAATATTCAATATTTCATGTGTGAATTTTGTTACATCGAAATATAATGTATGTATTTTGAAATGTGCAATTTAATTTTTTTTTATGTTATATTTTTGTAATTATATTACATATAGATAATTGAAATATATAATTTTAGTCCCTTATATGGTAGTAGGTATATATATATATATATATTCTCCAAAATTTGAAGCTTGAAATAAATTTTTGAAGAGCATGGAAAAATCGGCAAAAGTATCTAGTTTTCATCTATAAGTGGCGAAAATGATAATCTTCATGATATAAGACTGTTTTGATCACTTTTTTGGTCACAGATTTAAGAAACAAAATTTTAAAGTTGAAAAAAATGCTCGAGTTTGGTTTATTCTACATTTTGATGGCGGCATCTCGTTTGCTATCGAAAAACTGAAATATTTTGTCTCGTATCAATCTATCTAAAAAGTTATGCTTCTTTAACAAAAGTGGGTAGAAAAAATAATTAATATTTGAAATTTACCAATTTTTTAATCTAAAACAAGGCATCCTACGAAAAAAAAAAATGTAACAAAAATTATTGGGATTCATCAAAAAACACGTGTAATTTTGTTTTGAATTTTTTGACACATTTTAAAAAAATTAGCTTTTTTTGGACTTTCAGGAAAATTTGAAAGTTCTAAAAAAAAAGCATATGTTTTCCTTGGTAAATTCTAAACAATTTCTGTTTTTTGAATTTTTTCTAGAAATTTGATCCTTTTCGAGTAAAAAAATCATAAAATAATAGAATTATAAAATTTTTCACACAAAAAAAAATAATTTTTAAAATGAATCAAAATTTTCTGAACAAAATCACTCGTATTCTTTTATGCATTATAATCATTTTTTGTTACATAATTTATATCGTGCGATGCGTTGTTTTTGAGTAAAAATTTGGTAGATTTCAAATATGAATTATTTTTTCGACTCACTTTTGCTAAAAAAGGGTAACTTTTTAGATAAATTGACACGAGACAAAATATTTAAGTTTTTCAACAAGAAACCGAGATGCTGCCATCAAAATGTAAAATAAACCAAACTCAATCATTTTTTTCAACATTAAAATCTTGTTTCTTAAATCTGTGGCCAAAAAAGTGGCTAAAACACTCCAAAATCATGAAAATTATCAATTTCGCCATTCGTAGTTGAAAACTAGATACTTTTTCTCATTTCTTCATGTCCTTTAAAAATTTATTTGACGCTTCAAATTTTGGAGAGCTTGGGGTGTCCGTTTCCCAGAGAATGCCCCATATATATATAAAATAGTTTATTTTATCTTACACTGTACAACAGAAATTGAATTCCAATTACTGTACAGGGCCGAGCTAACCGAGCAGCAGAGTGGCTATTCTTATACTTTCTAGCTTTGAGTGGGATTCGATCCCCACAGCCGACAAAACATTTTCACCAATTTAAAATTATCCCTGTAGGTCCCCCACCACTGACATCTTTGGGGGCCGTGATTTGACGGCTGGTAACCGCACTTCACGCGCATAAATATATCACTTACCAAGATCTACTTCGGCAGAGTGCCACACCCAGTAATGGGTAATAGGCGTGATGAGATATATATATATATATATATATATATATATATATATATATATATATATATATATATATATATATATAAAGGGCCCGAAATAAATATTTTGCCTAGGGCCCGAAATACTTTAAATCCGCCTCTGCTTGTGTCAATGGAAAGACACAGTTATTGCGAAACAAAAGAAAATCCATTCGCTGTGAAATATAACATCAAAGAATCGTACTTGAGACACTGACAGAACGTCAATTAGACTTTTATCTATTTTAATTTTTCTCAAAGATGAACTTGCAGGTTGTTAATTAGAAAAAATATAAGCATCAAAGACTGATATAACAAGTAAATGAAATTTTATGAAAATAAAACATGAATAATGTTCAACGCCTGCTTCGAGCTAGATATGGCAGATGTAATGAAATATTTCGGTTAGAGATAAATAAATGTAATTAACATAAATGCTGATTATATTATAACAAGTGTGACAAGGCCTTTATTACAGAATGAGTTATAAAAGTTGTGGCACGTGCGCTAGCCAGTATGCAATTCATGTGAGTTATGTAGTGATCATTGCCACACGTGTGTTACATACTTTTTTTTTCTACTATTTACAGATTAAAATCGATATTTGACTTCTGCTTTCTATTATCGTATTTTAAATTAAATCACATCAAGATCTTTCTAAAACGGTTGTCATGGAAACTACAACTTAAGAATGTGGCAAGGATTTCTTGCTGCACTGAGTGCATCATGTTTTTTTTACACATTGTGATATATTTTACAACTATTTAAAAAAAGTAATAAAAAAATAGTGAAAACAAAGGAAATACTACAATTTCAGTGGTTGAATTTTACTCTAATTCACTATTTTTATTTATTTATTGAAATATTTAAATTTTGATATCCGTCAAAATAATTTTTAAGTTTTCCTTTGCAACATCAATCTAATATCAATATGCACAAAAAATACCTGTACTACACGCAATGAAAGTATCTTTTTTTACTCATTTACATGACTAAAAATGAGATTGATTGAAGAATTATACGCATATATTAATCAAACGGCAAAGCAAAGAATATGAGATGAGATGTCGGAAGAAATTGGTGTAGACAGGGGGTTAAGACAATGATGCTGGATGTCCTCCATTTTTTTAACATTTATGTATATGGAAGAATTATCACGGAATGCTTTGAAAGAAAGAGAGGAGTTTGTATGAGAGAGAGAACAGTTTTAAGAAATAAATTAAATTTGATGCTACTGAATACTCTTTTTAACCCAGATTAAAATACACTTGTTTCATGAATAGGAAAGAAATAAAAAATGGTTTTAGCGCTAATCCGCTTTATGAATCAGCCTGTTAAAGAATTACGTCTCGGAAGACATGAGTAGCACTCAAGAAATAAAAACAAGGATGGCTATGGCAAAAAAGGCAGTTAATCGAAAGAGGAGTATACTATGTGGACCACTGAATGAGGATCTTAAGCAAAAGGCTAGCGAAATGTTTCTTGAGGAGTTTTGCATTATACGGAGCAAAACTTGGACTATAGGAAAGAAAAATAAGCGAAGAATAAAAGTAATAGAGACATGGATTTGGAGAAGAACGAAAGGAGTAAAATAAAAGAATAGAGTAATAAATGAGGAAGTACTAAGAATAGTAGAATAGTAAAATAAGTAAGAAGACAGTGTTTATAAAAAGAAATTATGGACGGCATTGTGAATGGCAAGGTAGAAAAAGGTATCAGATGATGGATGACATAAAGTTTAAAGAAAAATTTGAAAACATGAAAAGGTTAGAAGACAGAGAGAAGTGCTGAAGAACGACTGCATTATGACAGGATCTGCTATCTGGCCGAATAACTGACTGACATGTTAGGAGATTAAAATATTAGTCCTTAATATAACAAAATTCAGAATATACCACATTACCTATTTCTGTAAAACATTTACAATAATTATAAGCCTTGATTGAGCTTACATTGTAAATTTGATAAAAATTAGGAATTAGTAAATAATATTTTTTAAATAAATATTTATTCCTTTCTTGACTAAATAATATTTTATCTAAAATTTGTGAAACGTCAACAATATGAATAGGTAAACCTGTATGAACAATAGACTAATACTAGAAAACAATTGCATTTATCAATTCGACATAATTAAACATACACATAATATACATACAAGCGACAATGCAAACAGAAAAAAGTTTTTGTTCCATTGTTTCAACTCCAGCATTTATTTGCTTTTCGGAAACTGGGGGTGCTTTTAAATTCACATTCACGCATTCATATTTTTTAATCTACTAACTTGTAGTGTATTCCGAAAATGAACCACATTAACCATGGTTAGTTTTTTCAGTAATCGGTTTCATTACGGAACATGGTTTTTGAAATTTGTGGTTAGTTTTTAATAACCAAACTAACCGTTCTCGAGCGGCGGTTAGTTTAGTAACTTCATAGCTGTTGTTGACAAGTTTGAAATGTGTTTGGCGGCTTTTGCAGTGTTTGTGGATTTTTGTCTTATAAAACTATATTTTTATGATAACTGATAAATAAACATGTGATACAAAATTTATTTTTATTATTTAACAGTATATATTCATATTAGATGAATTTATTATTTGTTCTGAAGCTCATTTTTTTTTTCTTTGTGTTATTTTTATATCCCTATATTTAAGTTCCGTAGTTCATTTTCGGAATATACTATTGATCAGCTGGCAATTGAAGATAATGGTAAAAAGTTTTACTGTTTGTAATAGTATCGACATCGACTAAAATAAAAATATGTTTTTCAAAATATTTTTATATGCATCACCACACAAAAAATACACAGTATCTACAATTTATAATGCACTCTTAATTAATCCAACAGAGGAGAATTTATTTATTTATGCTACTTTCTACAACAGAAATTTATCTCAATTTTGTTAATTATTTAAAAAAAAAAACTCATTGCTCTAAATAGAACTAATTTAATCTATTGATAAGTATTTACAAAAAAAACTAAAATTTACCAGCATTATTGATACGAATCTAATAGACTTTAATGCCGAAAGCACTCCATATGCGATCGAAAAATCAGTTCGTTCTGCAACGGATAAAAAATTATATTTTGTGCACGTAAGATAATATACAAAATAGCTTATCTTACGTCTCACATAGCAACTTGCGCAAAAGTAAAGTATTACACATACATATTCACCTTGTTCTTTAAATACTTAGAGGTTATATAGATACCGAATTAATAAAATCATGCCGGGTATTACATCAAATATACTTATTAGTTAGTGGAGTTTTTAGGTAACTCATTGAGCTTGTTGACTATATAGTCAGGTGAATTTCGAATCTCGAGTTATGTATATTAAGAATAAACAATGCATCAATCAACTACATTCTTCCTAAACGTCAATAACATTAGCTGTATTCCATTTGCCATTTGATTCACTTAAATCAGTTCAGATAAATTCGACATGACTAAATAAACTGAATTTAGCAAACTAATGCACTTATTGGGGTGAATTACTTCAAAGTAAATTAGAATAACTAATTTTAGTACTGAGAATAAAGTCAGCGAAATAATCCAACGAAATAAATAAGTGATCTGGATCAGTAAATGCAAGTTAGATCTGATCCAAATGGCAAATGGAATACGCCTATTATTTGTTTTTTTATTAATATCGATGGAAATAGTTCATTTTTTTGTGACCGAAATACACAAACCTTTGGGTTTTGCGAAATACGCTTAGTAACGCAATTATTAACGATGCTAAGAAAAATTGAGCTATCTGCTTGGTCTATTTTCTATTAAATTGTATAAGCATCAAAAGAGTTTGAAATCAGTTGGTTAAATGAATAAAAAACAATGTGAAACAAAGTAGAAGGATAATTTCTCCAGTTTATTTTGTATAAATATATATTTTCTATTTTACAATAATATTTTGACATAATAAAAAGATCATGTAGATAGAAAAGTTGAAGATAATACGAGTATTATCTAATATTACAAATTTGGCATTTGGAATTTTGGGTCCCAAAAATTTACAGTTCTCCGCAAGATACCATGAATTTCTACTGTTGAGATATACTCGTATAATATCCGGTAGGCGAACAGAAACAGGGTTGTTATGCTGATATAATTACATTATCTGGGCTATGGGCTATACGCAGTTGATTGTAGGCACTCAAGTACCAGCAGGAGTAGGTATACGAAAATTACTGATTCCGTCCTTTGCTGTTTGTTTAAGTGCTATTTACGAATTAATTTATTTACGTTTAATCATCCCGGGATTAATAAGTGCTAGTTTTATAATAAGTATTTGCTATGTATAGTAATATACGACCTACATTTGGAAAAGATAAATATTTATTTTTAAATAAACATTATTGTCACATTATCTAATAAAATATATTCACATACCGAGTGTCTATTTTTTTGTAGGCCATAGGAAATGCAATGATAAAATTTAATAGTTCCTTCTTTAGGAATTTTAGAACAAAAGTGTTACGAAGAAAAATGGCAGTTCTATCTGAACCGTGTTGCTAGTCGGACGTGCCGACAGTTTCAGAATAATTAGTATTAAAGTTACATAATACAACAAAGTAAGTGTTTTATAATATTAAAAATGAAGTGAAACTAAATGAATTTAAACCTGAAAGGCTAAATACTCTGCAATTCGAAAAATAGGCAACGGTAAATAAATGCAATTCGAGATTATTAAGTGAAGGGGAGAAAAGTACCCGATGCTACTTGGAAGATATGAAATAGCAGCTAACTCTACATTTAGTAAATAACCCGTTATTTTGATAGTAACTTATTTAAGGTAAATCTACACAATTGTAAATATTCATTATGTAGTTAATAAATTCATAAAGTATAACAGAAGAACATTGTATTAAATCAGGATTAACTGAATTTCAAATCTCTACCAGTAGTTAGTAAAAGTCAATAGCAATATTAAGTTAACTGAATCCAATGCAACATATTTGCCCATTAACAAGTTTGCAAAAACCTTAGCACTTAACGGGGGTATAAAAGCAAATAATAAACATTGGAAGGGTGTTTGGGTTTAGATTTGATATAAACAATATTTTATTTCAGGAAATGTAAATAAAAATAACCCCTAACAGTTATTTCAGGATTTTAATATTTCAGAAAGGAAGAAATATTGTTGTTAGGTAAAATCTCATAGAAAATACAACAAGCAACGTTATATAATTACTTCAGCTAAAATCTAGAATTACACATTGGTTACGGAAACATTGAACATCATCAACTCAAGAAATGACCACAGTTCGATTCTACAATGGGCACAAGTGAACTTAAGTGATACATACAGGAAATATGGAACATGACTCTTGCAATTACTACTGGCATTCGATCTAGAACTTAATCGAGCAAATTACGGAAATACTAAATAAAGCCTAGATGAAAAATACAGGTACCCTTGACGAAAAAAGCAAGACCTCAATCTACATACGACTACAGACGAATATAATTAAGCTGCAGTAATTATAAAATTTACGCTAGTGTTTACTCCATAAAGTAGATGATGTAATGAAGATCCAAGACTACCAAATATCATTCTGTCATAAATCGTTAGTTTTAATTTAATAGTTTTTACATAAGTTAGTAATTAATTCGTCGTTATGTTATCAGTTCGTATTATATTAATTTATAATAAAGGTTTATGTAAGGAGTTAGACCGATCTTACACAGTAAACAGATTTCTTGCGTTAGTTTCTGTTCATCGGTTGAGGAGTAAAGTTGTAGCGCGACAGTTAAGTTAGTAGTGATCAAGTCGCGGTGGATAATGTTTGGTTAGCATTGAGCTGTTACATTAGCGAGGTGAGTGAGTCAGTTAATTTAGGGCACGTATGAGTGAGTATGATTGTTGATGTGGTGCTTAGCACCGTTAGCAGTCTGTCCATCACGGGATGATGTTGAAGAGCGGACTGTAGTGGCTACAGATAGTTCTGTAGTTGCCAACGGCAGCAGCCGGGTGCTGTAGCGGCCACAGATAGTTCTGTGGTTGCCCACGGTAGCAGCGCTGAAGGCTGTAGTGACCTGGCTGGCCTTCGGGTAACCTTCGGGTGTACGGGGTCATCACCGTAGCAGTCCCGTGAACTGTAGCGGCTACAGATAGTTCTGTAGTTGCCAACGGCAGCAGCCGGGTGCTGTAGTGGCCACAGATAGTTCTGTGGTTGCCCACGGTAGCAGCGCTGAAGGCTGTAGCGACCTGGCGGCCCTTATGTAGAGAAGGTGTACGGGGTTGCCCTCATGTATGAATGATTCTTAGGTTTTGGTAGATTGACTCCTCATTGAGTTTGTTACTCACGGTTTGGTTCTTACAGGCATTTATTGGTTTACGCTCGCGTTAGGTGATACGCGGATTGTTCCATTCGAGTTTGCTTAGTTTTGCGAGTACATTTGCTTTACGTGTCTACTTCAGGTGAGTTTCGTTTATATTTGTTATTAAGGCATTTGTGGGTACAAATGTAGGTCGGGTTAACTATGCTACACATCCGTTGTATAACAATACGAATGTTTGATTATTGCTAATGGCAAGAATTGCCCGTCTAATTTTTATGTTCCTAACAATTCAGAAGTGGGATCAGGACAACGTGTTAAGTTGCATAGCGAATATCAGGTATCGGCGAGGTAACGCCAGTGTATGATTAGGATCAGCATCTTTAATGTAAGGAGTCGGGGCATTGGGAATTCTGAGTTCTGATGTATCTACAAAAATAGGATTGAGAACGTGAATTACAACTTTAGTAAATCGACACTTAATAGTCACAGACGAACTCTGCTGTGTGATAACTCGTCGAGGGACGCATAGGACAATAAGATTCTGCAATTGATCGACGATGTAAGGCGAATTAAGAGGAATTTTAACAACATTCTATCAAGTATCCAGTACAATTAAAAACGCGTGAAGCAATTCACAATTTAACCGGAAGACTGCGCGCAGGAAATACAGGAGTTATTGCATAAATTAAAGGAGATTCATACACTTCGTAACAGGAATAAGTCAACGATTAGGTACCTAATTTGATCATCGCGAATAAGTGGATGTATGGAAAACGTAATACAGGAAATCAGATAGCATCGGATTATTTTGAAATCAGAAACGGAGTTATTCGAAGCGTTTTCACATCAAGATATAAACTATTACTGAAATCTACAGCAAATGACTCGTGCGAGTCGATGTTGATGAAGCGTTTCTATGAACAAAATAGTGACCTTGAACATGGACATATAAAGTATATTGAAAATGCGATATAATACAGCTTAGGAGGAATCTCAGACATCAATATTTGTACTACCGCAATGGTTTGTAGAACAAGAAGCCGAAGGATTTACGATCTCTCTTAATATAAGTTGTGATGAAGTACTGAGGTACATACGAAACGAACTAAGAAACTATTTAAAGCTTGACAAAGATTTCAGTGACGAGAACATCTACGTAGATAATGAATGCATCATGAATTATGAAATCATTATATAAGGCACTATCAGCGTGATCAAGCTTACAAGAAAATAGTTTAATATTTGACTTGTCTGGATAACCAACGCACACCAAATAACACTGTCATGAGAGATATCGACGAATTCGTAAGACAAATATGATAAACAACAGAACCTTATGAAGAGAATGGTATTAACAGCATAAACCAAGAGAACAGTAACATCAACATGTAATAAGACAAGAATCAGGATAAACAAACAGACATCGAGTTACGAGGCGCGTGCCACCAGGGTAGGAATCTACGATAACTAAATCTTTCTTGTCAGTATTGGAGTGAATTGATGAGAGTGAACAGTTCACCTCAATTTGGATTCTTTTGAATTACTGTTACAGACGCGGAATTAAAATAAAACAAGTTATTGTGGAGTGCCACAGGAAAAAGAAAAGGATAACGCGAGGACAATGAAAATTTTGGACATTGGACACATTGTATATTGTATGGAAAGAACAGATGTTCATTCGTAAGACGGGAGTGTTAGACTAGATGAAAATGTGTTCGTGTTACCCGACGTGTAACAGAGATATTTCCATTGGAAAAAAAAAAAAAAAGAAAAACTAACTGAGCTCTTGTGTGAGGATATAACTTGAATTACTACAAAGTTGGGACTGAAGTAAAGGAATGTTTAAGATTAGTAAAATCCTATTGAACGGAATCTCGAACGGGACCGATCGAACCACAGTGAGCTAAGTGGAAACGGTGAGAGTGTAAAGCGAAAAGACTTTTGTGGGTACAAGTAGATCGAACTGAAACTCTCTCAACCAACAAGGATGACCTACATATCTCCGGATATGAATGCAGACAAGGGAGTAAAATAATGTAAATATTTACACTAGCAAAGTTGGCATTATATAGATATATTTGAAAATAAGGAATGAATGTGGAACAACGTAGCGAGTCGTCCGCTTTAAAAGTCGAGGAACGGACAGGATGCGTAGGAATAAGCACACGCACAGGATACGAATTAGCCGTGGTTGATCAGAGTTGTTTGCGTCGCACTAAGATAGTGAAATACTACCAACGCGATAGTATGAAGACATGATTGAAGAAAGGAGAGTCAGAGTGCGAAAATGTAAACGTAACAAGATGAAATATTGGAAAAGATCTTGATGAAAGTTAGAGATGATAAGTAATAAAGTTACTGAATAACTACACAGATTGTTTTGATTTGCTGTGGAAAGAGAGGAAAATATGGCAAAAATCTGTAGCGGGAATAACTTTTATAGAAGAATCTTAGATGACCACTCGACTGCTGACACAATTGACAAGGATATTACAAACTTGGAACTGGAATTCTAAACAGAATGACTTATATAAACATCTTAGACGAGAATCTGGCTCACGACTACAGCTAGCATTATGTACAATTCGAACGAGAAGACTGAGACACATTTAAATGCGAGCTAAACAGACCCGAGAGGTTTTAAAATCAAAAGTAGAACAAGCTACAATTAGTTGAATAATCTGGTCACCAAGTAATAAATAATAACACTCTTTCGAACTGGAGACGTTAGCAGTTATTAAAACATCAAACAAGTTTCTCGTTTATCTTCCAGGGATTGAGTTTAAGTTGAAAACCGATTGTACGAGTGGGAAGCACAAAAGTGACCTAACACCTAGGATAGCACGTTCGTGATTGTACCTGCAAGGACTTTTCGTTCATTGTAGAGTTAGATCGAGGACACGTTTTGCATTCGCAGATTCAGGAGCCAGATTTAAATCGAAAGTGAAGAGGCGCCGTATGCTGCTGCATACTCAAATGACTAATTTGGTGTTAACCATTTAATGGACGAAAATTGGAATCTAATTTTGGATGTTCAGTTGAAGTAAAATGGTGATGTAAATAAAGGGAAAATTGGAGAAGGCTACCAGCTGTATATAACTAGGAATGGCAGTACAGACAACCGGGGGAAACTGGAAAGAAATAAAGTCGCGTACTAAAATGGCTAAAGAAGAGTTTTGAAAGAAAAGTAGAGCTTTGAATCCGGAAGCACAGAAAGAATAGCGAAATGTTTTGTATGGTGTATTATATTCTACGGGTGTGAGATATGCATAAAAGAAAACCAAACAATAGGAAATAAAGAGGCTGTCTATGAGTAGAAGAAGTTCGAGAAGATATTTAGGATCTAGATTAAGCAGATAACAATTTATAATGAGTTGAAATCAACACACACTGTTTACGAGAAATAAATAGAATAAATGTTTTGTATGGTGTATTATATTCTACGGGTGTGAGATATGCATAAAAGAAAACCAAACAATAGGAAATAAAGAGGCTGTCTATGAGTAGAAGAAGTTCGAGAAGATATTTAGGATCTAGATTAAGCAGATAACAATTTATAATGAGTTGAAATCAACACACACTGTTTACGAGAAATAAATAGAAAGGATTACAGGTCAAAGGCGGTATTGTACAGAATTACAGCCAACGATTGTCAATGTATTGTACCACGAGGAATGAGGAGAGTTATAGTTACAGCATCGCACGAATAGTTCTGACATTCTGGATTACAAAAAATATACATGTGAAATTTATTACTTCTCGGAAATTCGACAGGCGGTGAAGAGGGACACATATTGTTGCATACCATGTTCATATAATAAGAAAAGTCGAAAAACAAGAAGAATAACAATACATGTAAAACATGCAAGATACTTACATAAAGCAACAACTGGAAATTTACACTTGTTTAAGATCATGGAAGCATTCCGTTGAGAGTAGCAACACTGCAAGATTTACACCGGTGTTATATCTTCTGAGCTTATTTTAGAATTGTTTGGTGTGTCTACCCGCTTTACTTCGAATAAATGAATAATGTTTATATCAAGAGAGTATAAAGTAAACTTCTACAAGGACTATGGTTTTCAACCCTTTCTGATTATAGTTGCTATACTAAGCACATATGGACGATGCGATGAATTATCAAAACTTTGTTTAGTAAACTCCTACATGAATTTAGACCAAGACGCTAGAATCATGAATTTAATTCAATTGATAGAAGTGACCAGGAAAGTATTCATCAAACACGAGATGTGAAGAAGCAAAGCGTGAATAAAGAATATTACATACAACATGTTACGGTTAACAGAAAATGGAAAGCATCAAATGAGTACACAGAAGATATCTAGGTATAAAAGAAACAAAATCAACTATCTGAGGGTACAAGTACACAACTAAGAAACTATTGCCAATATTTAGTGGACGGTCTGAAGTTAGGGAAACTTATCCCAAAGATAAACTTCAAGATTGCAGCTGACAGCATGGAGGATGATTCGTTAAGAGAAACAGGTGTTCTCGCGGACGAGAACTTAGTCAGGTTGGCCGAATGTCATAAATCGTTAGTTTTAATTTAATAGTTTTTACATAAGTTAGTAATTAATTCGTCGTTATGTTATCAGTTCGTATTATATTAATTTATAATAAAGGTTTATGTAAGGAGTTAGACCGATCTTACACAGTAAACAGATTTCTTGCGTTAGTTTCTGTTCATCGGTTGAGGAGTAAAGTTGTAGCGCGACAGTTAAGTTAGTAGTGATCAAGTCGCGGTGGATAATGTTTGGTTAGCATTGAGCTGTTACATTAGCGAGGTGAGTGAGTCAGTTAATTTAGGGCACGTATGAGTGAGTATGATTGAAGAGCGGACTGTAGTGGCTACAGATAGTTCTGTAGTTGCCAACGGCAGCAGCCGGGTGCTGTAGCGGCCACAGATAGTTCTGTGGTTGCCCACGGTAGCAGCGCTGAAGGCTGTAGTGACCTGGCTGGCCTTCGGGTAACCTTCGGGTGTACGGGGTCATCACCGTAGCAGTCCCGTGAACTGTAGCGGCTACAGATAGTTCTGTAGTTGCCAACGGCAGCAGCCGGGTGCTGTAGTGGCCACAGATAGTTCTGTGGTTGCCCACGGTAGCAGCGCTGAAGGCTGTAGCGACCTGGCGGCCCTTATGTAGAGAAGGTGTACGGGGTTGCCCTCATGTATGAATGATTCTTAGGTTTTGGTAGATTGACTCCTCATTGAGTTTGTTACTCACGGTTTGGTTCTTACAGGCATTTATTGGTTTACGCTCGCGTTAGGTGATACGCGGATTGTTCCATTCAGGTTTGCTTAGTTTTGCGAGTACATTTGCTTTACGTGTCTACTTCAGGTGAGTTTCGTTTATATTTGTTATTAAGGCATTTGTGGGTACAAATGTAGGTCGGGTTAACTATGCTACACATCCGTTGTATAACAATACGAATGTTTGATTATTGCTAATGGCAAGAATTGCCCGTCTAATTTTTATGTTCCTAACAATTCACAACATAAAGATCTACAGACGATCATATACCATAAGCAGACTAACTGACGAACTCTGCAGAGAAGAAAAGAGGAACATCATAGCATCCTTAGATATCATTAAAGCTTTTAACAACGTCTCACATGATACTCTAGTAGCAATTCTGAAACATCGAAGCCATTCAAGGATACGGACAAAACAGCACGATTATAAAGGAAAAGGAGTGAAACAAGAATGCCCATTATCACCACAATTTTTTAACATTGTCGTAGGCCAGTGATGGGCAAACTACGGCCCGCGGGCCAGATACGGCCCCCTGAAATGTTCTATCCTGCTCGCGCGGTATTTATTTAAAAATTTGCCCATCACTGTCTTAGACGAAATAATCACACCAATCATGTGCATCATGTGAAAGGAAATGAAATCCAATTACCACTATTACTAGCATAAACAGATGACCTCATCATAAGATCTGAAATGAAACGCAACTACGAAGTAATGAGATCTTCAGATATAGAATGTAGTGAATACGAAAAAAAAACAGCAATCAACACATCCAATGGTAAGCCAACTCAAAACTTTATGATATTATGGAAAGAAGCAACAAAGAGTGGTAGATTCCAACGTTAAAAAATCACCCAATACTAATTAAATTTGAAAATTGGAACGTCTTCTGGATGTTAAACTTTTTTGTGTCTTGTGGTATCGGCTGATTTGCATTGCACTATGTCCTACATTTAAGATATTAGCAGGTAAGTCCAGTTTTTGCCAGAAACTGGGCGAAATGTAGTGTATTGTCTTTATGTCTAGGTGCATGATCCGGTCTGACGATTCTGCTCGAATATTGAATAATTATTATTCAATACTTAGCAGAATGTAAATTTACCAGGATATGCTCTAGGGCCCGCCAAGTATTCCTAACAGACCAGAAAAGTGTTACGAAGAAAAATGTTCAGAATTAAAAACTGCATCCAAATGAGTATAAATTTATTGATATAATGATATGTCTATGAATATTAATACAATGAATATTTTATAAAGTTAGGTAAAGTTACAAGAACGCTGAATCCAGCTTTATATTTCTCTAAATCTCCTTACTTGGGAATACCTATTTATATATGAAATCACATTTTGTTTCAAATTTACGATCTTTCGTTTGTAAATCAAATATTGCGTGTAACGGACCGCGTGTCTTCGTGATAAATATCTACTACATATATGAACCCTCCTATCCGTTGGTGTTGAAATTACTGTACGAAACTACGAAACAAAATCATGTTCTGTTTCAATAATTGATTATGAATACAAATAGCTAACACGTTAACAACTTCAATTTACAAAATCAAATATCATTTAATATAAATAATAATAACATATATCTGGTTACTAATCAGTTATACGGATTTAATATCAATGACTTGTAATTAAACATATTTCATAATTACACTTTTTTAGTTAATAACTTTTTGAAAAATAAAAGACATTGTGAAAACAGAACTCAATTGTAAATTGAATAATTATATAATTGAGGGTTCCATAAGCACGATATATTTTTGTTTTGTTTTATAGGAAATAAATTGCGTGTCAAAGTTGAAATGTTTCTATTTTACAAAGTAATTTCATTTTTAAAAATGTGAATGAGTGACATTCTTTTAGGATTTCAAGAATATTTTCTAACGTAAAATTCATTCCCAACGCCTTTACTGGAAATTGTTGTCTCGCATTTTTTCAGTACCGAACGTAGCAGAAACAAATCAGAGTCGAACTGAACGGTCTCAAACAACTTCAAAGCAACATGAGTTAAATTTACAACTAGTAACATTTATCAACGGACCAGATTTATAAAGCGAGTTAGCCAGCATCAGTACTAGCACTCATTTAATTAGCTTAGAATCACTGAACATCAAAATAATGCGCATAATGCAATATTATAACTCGTAAACGCCATGAAACATGTGTCTTTACTTATTAAAACATTCTTTAATGCCATAGATATATATATATATATATATATATATATATATATATATATTGGACTGTTTAAAAAAAATCGATATTTTTTTTTCTTAATTATATCGAAAATGTTGTTGGAAATGATAAAAAAAAATCCTGTGAAAGTTTGAGCTCTTAATATTAATGTTAAGAGGTGCCGCATTTCAATTTCCCATTTAAATAACATGGGAACAACCTTCTGCTGGACCTTTTTTGTAGAGCGTTAAATTTTGTACAAGAGTATGTTTCGGTCATTTCAAAATAATTTCCCTAACGTGAGTTACAAAATTCCAAAGTCCAGCAGAACGTTGTTTCCATGTTATTAAAATGGGAAATTGAAATTCACCTCTTAACATTAATATTAAGAGCTCAAACTTTCACAGGATTTTTTTTTAATCATCTCCAACAACATTTTCGGTATAATTAAGAAAAAAAAATTATCGATTATTTTTGAAACAGTCTAATCATCTATATATATATATATATATATATATATATATATGTATATATATATATATATATATATATATATATATATATATATATACTACGGCTAAGTTAAATTGGACGTAGTTATATAAATAGGATCCAATCCACAATAAGTGAGTTTTGAGTAAATTACGTTTAAAGTTTAAAGCTTATTGACTAATTATAAAATTATAAGTATTATTTAGGTTTCTAAAGTTATGGTATTTGAATGCCTAAAGATCACGACTTTTTAGATACATAAAGAATTTTCGATATTCATCACTGTACCTATTTTGAAAAAAAATTTGAAAATGTGACATGGTTCTCTTTTGTAAAAGCCGTCAAAATCTTGGCGCAGAAAAATAGAATTTGGTTTTCCTTTTCTAATACTATTTCCCGAGTATTTAACCTATTAATATCTTCATTTTAGTAATTATTATTAATGTAAGAGAAACACAATGTCACGTTCACTATTCTAAACCAGAACGTATACTGAATCATGTAAGTTGATACAAGTTAAAACAAATTTGAATAGAGTGTCACCAAATAACAGTTGTGGCTCTGTTCTATATTGCAGTACATAAAATGGGCCTTTGGCAACCTAAATTCAACCCAAACTCAATTTGTGCCGCATTGTGGGATGATTCCTCTTTGTATAACTACGTCCAATTAAACTAAAAATAAAATTAATGCCTAAGCCTTAATCAATATAAAAAAAAATCTAAATACGTATTTCGAGAACTAAGTTCACATCATCAGTTGACAAAACAAGGGGAAAAACCAAGCTAGTGGTCAAGGTTGAATCCAAGTTGCCGTACAGGTACATATCAATTTATACTAAATCGAAGCAAAAAGCCGTGTCTAAGGAACCAATAAGCATGAGTCAACTTACAAAACTAATTACCTACGAAAGAAAACTATTTACTATTAGGGATGGGACCCAGGTAGGGTTACCACCTCAGAACTAAGTCTCGCCCGGAGATGATGACTATTTTTTAAAAGAAGATCCTGCAATTTTATTATTATTACCATATTTGATAAAAAAAAGGGGTTACATTGTTTTGTTAAAGACATGTGTTTTTGTTATCATGGTAAAATAATTACATATAAAATAAAGTAAAACAAGTTTGGAAGTGATAAATCTACTGTAACAATAAATATATACGATTAAACTGTAACAATATTGGCAAAATTAAAGATAATCACATGCAACAGAAGACATAACCTCATCTAAAATTATATCAATTACTGAAAACTTGATTCAATTTAAAAAAAAAATTGATCTGATACAAGATGATATATGAAGTATTAGAACCGAAATTAATTGTATGAAATCTTCCTTAAATAATCATGAGGATAGAATCAAGAATTTGGTGGCCATAGGATCAAATTCATAGTCGTGCCTCAACCTCACCTCATTCTCATCTCACATTTAAAATCGAAGTAACTAAGGCAACTAACTCAAATTGTGCAAATTCTTGAGTTAGTTGCCTTAGTAACTTCGATTTTGAGAGTGAGGTGAGGATGAGATGAGTGTGAGTGACGACTCTGAATTTGGCCCTTAGTGACAGAAATAAAACTAGATAACAGTAAGATATACAAGATCTTCAAAGAAAAAAAATTAATAATTTAGCGGCGTAGAAAATTCCGAAAGTGAGACAGATTTGTCCTGGACAACTAAATACATAGCACTTCATATTCAATTTTACTTACACAAACCGGAGAAATAATAATTAAACCCGGAGCCCGGAGATAACTCACTGAAACCCGGAGTCTCCGGGTCAAACCCGGAGAGGAGGCAACCCTAGACCCAGGTCAGAGTTAATCAAGCGGTGTGTATTTATAAATATATTGATACTTTAATACGCGTCTAATTGTCTAGTATTATTAACTGATTTTAGTCATTTTAAATTATCTGAGTTGATGTTGTGATTATTATGAAAAATGTGTTCCGAAACACTCGATTTTTCAGGACAACTGTATTTAATGTAGTTTAAATGCTCTTTAAATCTGGTTGATACTTGTCTTTTAGTTTTCCCGATGTAAACTTTATCGCAATCGTTACATGAAATTTGATAAATTCCCGATTTCTGAAGAGGTTGGATTTTATCTTTCGGATTACCTAATAGAGTTTTAAAAGTATTACTAGATTTGTATGTTATTTTTACATCGAAATGATTAAAAACTTTGTTTAAACCTCGAGATGCTAAATCGTATGGCAAGGAAATGAATTTAAGTTTATTACTTTTAGTTCAACCTAGTGCGCTATTATTACCAATTTATTTTTTATGTTTAAATTTAGAGAAAAGTTTATTAATAATTTCATCTGTGAAGCCATTGTAAATCCCGATTTGTTTAATATATTTTAATTCTTTGTTGAATCTGGTTTTATTTAGAGGGAAGTTAATTAATAGGTTAAGTAGGAAATTAAGCGCTGCCGTTTTATGTTGCCAATGATGATTAGAGTCTGAAGTAGGCGTGATGTATATTATTTAAAAGCGGATAAAGGAAATAAAATCGTTATTTTAAACAAGTTAGATTATTTTGAACGGGTCAATAAACTAATAACATCGGGACCTTATAAAGAAATTAAAAAAATTCCTTTAAATAAAATGTTAACTTCGTTTAAAAATACAATTAAAGAATGCCCATATTTAATTTCTAAACCACTAAAATTTAATTTATCAGTTTTTAATCCAGTTAAGCCTAGAATGTACTGTCTTCCTAAAATTCATAAACCGGGTAATTCAATGCGGTCTATCATTTCGAGTATTAATTCACCTACTTATTTACTTCCTAAATAGGTTTTTAACCAATTTAAAAACTTACCTGTTTAACCTGAAACATTCGCGGTGGATAATTCAATGAACTGATCATTAATAAAATTAAAGATCTTAAACTAAATAAGGATAAAATTTTAGTTTCTTTTGATGTTAGTGCCTTATTTATTCCCTAGTATACCTATTCCACAAACCTTAGAATACGTAAAATAACTTTTGAAAAACAGCAATGTAGAATCAGTAAAAATAGAGGAATATTTAAAATTAACTAAAATTTGCATGGATCAGAATTATTTCCAAATAAACAATTAATTTTATGAGCAAACAGAGGGTACAGCAATGGGTAATAGTCTATCACCTTTCTTAGCTAATTTGTTTATGAGCTATTTCGAAACTAATTTTAAAGAGAATAACGTCGATTTTCCTAGAATTTGGGTTCGTTACGTGGATGACATTTTTGCATTAGTAGATATTAAAGAACGTAACTTAGATAACTTTTTAACTAAATTAAATAGTGTTTTCCCCAGCATTAAATTCACAATTGAAACAGAAGAGAATAATAAGTTACCATTTTTAGACGTTTTAATCATTAGAAACAAAGATAAATTAGAATTTGATGTTTACAGAAAAGGCACCAACAGATTCATAACTTCAGACTCTAATCATCATTGGCAACATAAAACGGCAGTGCTTAATTTCCTAGTTAACTGAATAATTAACTTCCCTCTAAATAAAACCAGATTCAACAAAGAATTAAAATATATTAAACAAATTGCGATTTACAGATGAAATTTTTAATAATAGCACACTAAGTTCAACTAAAAGTAATAAACTTAAATTCATTTCCTTGCCATACGATTTAGCATCTCGAGGTTTAAATAAAGTTTTTAATCATTTCGATATAAAAATAACATACAAATCTAGTAATACTCTTAAAACTCAATTAGGTAATTCGAAAGATAAAATCCAACCTCTTCAGAAATCGGGAATTTACCAAATTTCATGTAATGATTGCGATAAAGTTTACATCGCGCAAACTAAAAGACAAATGTCAACCAGATTTAAAGAGCATTTAAACTCATTAAATACAGTTGTCCTGAAAAATCGAGTGTTTCGGAACACATTTTTCATAATAATCAGAACATCAACTCAGATAATTTAAAATTACTAAAATCAGTTAATAATTAGTGCTGAGGATCCGACAAAACTTGGATCTGAGTACCCGGATATCAAAATATCCGGATCCTCGGATATCCGATGTTCGGATCTTGAAGCGGATATCCGTAAATTTAATTCGGATTTGGATCAGGATCCTGATTTGGATCCGGATCTGGACTTGGCTTCGGATTCGGATCCGGATTCGTTGTTTTGCTTACGGATCCGGATCCAAATTTTAATTCTAGATCTGAAAGTCAAACATTTGAAATTCAAATTGAAACCATTGAAATGGGCCTGTTTATCTTTACAGCGGTATGTAAACAGTAATAAATTTTATAATACCCCTCTAAAATAGCCAGGTAGTTTGTACATATATAAAGAAGAAAGGAATTTTCCTTCACAGAGTCCTATATAGGTAAATGATGAATAAAAAATACAAATTTGTATTAGTTCACATATGCAGTTACAAATTAATATGACATTAATTTCATTAATTTATTTTGTCATACTATGAGTATGAAGTTTTTAGCAAAACGAAAACGATTCTAATTTCTTTTTACTTACCGTATAATTTTATGGGAGTTAGTATATGCGATATATAAAAATTGCATGATAAGATTTATTATTGCTCATTTAGAAAAATATATATTGTCATACCCTTAAACATACGAGTACAATAAAGCTAACATAAAATTTCGCATGTAAAGAAAAGAAGGGGGATACTTCTTTGAATATTGAAAATTCTGCAGTTCTAAGATTTTATAACATTCATTAGAACAAATACTTCAAAGCTAAAAGGGATTAAGGTGAAATTTGAGAAATAATGGCCATAGGTTCATTACAGGTAGCGAATACATATTTATTTACATCGAACACGTGTTTCACATAAAAAGGATTGTTTTTGTTACCTACTTACCTACTAGTTCTGTGAAATTTCTTTGTTAGCAGAGCTAAAAGTTATTCAACAGAAATTTAAACATCAGAAATATGCCGACTGTTAACTACATGAAACGGAAATGCTTAGTGGATTATTTCATAATCACATTTATTTGGTTTTACACAGAATAATTGAAGAGAACCGATCCAGGTACTGAAATTCCATATCTAAAATTCCATACTCATACTCACATTCAAATCTAAGATCAAATTCTCAAATCCGTTTTCAAGATTTGACATTTGGATCCGGATTCGAGATCCAATACTGAGATTCGGATCCAAAATTCAATACTCAGATTCGGATCCAAAATCCTATACTCAGATCCGGATACAAAATAAGATACTCAGATCCGGATCCAAAATCCGATACTCAGATCCGGATCCAAAATGCGATACTAAGATTTGGATCCGATTCAACAAACCGAAACTATCCGGATCCGGATTCCACCACTATTAAAAATACTAAACAATTAGACGCGTATGAAAGTACAAATGGTACTTTGGGTTTTCCCCTTGTTCTGTCTACTGATGATGAGAACTTAGTTCTCGAAATACGTATTTAGATTTTTCTTTATACTGATTAAGGCTTAGGGGTTAATTTTATTTTTAGTTATATCGTAACCTTAGTTTTTTACTTTTTAATTTACGTCCAATTGATTTTGAATATGATTTTGTCTTTAATATGAAAAGTTAACTATATTGAAAAATGTGTTTATGGTTAGTTAGTTATTTTAAAAATCAGTAATCGTCGAAGATGTAAGCAATCAGCTAGAGTATTAAATTATTAATTGAGTTTATTAAAAGTTGTAATGAAAGGAGTACCAATTCTTCGCCAGGAGTCAAAGAACCAGAGGACCAAGAAAGCGTCAGGGAATCACGCAGAAGGCCATTTTAGATAATCGCAGCGTTGTTAGACCCTTTTTGGTTCTGTTTTAGAATTTTATGACATTCATTATTGATTCAAGTTAGAGTTAAAGTGGTAATTCAGTTCATGTATTGGTTGGTGTAAATTATATTCCTTCATAAGTATAATTTATCTAAAGGAGAAAGGGATGTAACAAGCCGCATTCGCGTTTGTTACGATTTTAGATTTGAGTATTTTCTGTATAAGAAAAATGTTTGGTCAATCTTTGTTCTGTATGTAATTCTTAGAAGTATTTGTCCGTTGGATTTGGCACGAAATCAGTTACCGTAAAAATGTTAGTTTAAAGGCCAAGCATTTCGAGAACTTCTGTAAGTAGTGTCCAGCCCTCACTCTATCGTCTAATGTTGAAGTATTTAGTGGGTACTAAGAAGGTTCTCGAATTGCAAGCTGTTGTAGTAAGCGCATGTAAGTTGATTTTTAGTTGTTGTTAAATTGAGTGATTGTACAGTAAATATTGCTTGCGTTATAACGGATCAAAATTGAGTTTTGTAAATTAGTTGTAGCGTCTTTTGAATTATATAGAGTCACGGAAATAAAAGTAGATTATTTTATATTATATAACTTTCATTTCTTTGTGTTTTATTCTATAAAAGTTTATATAATTTTGTTATAGTAGAATCGTGTTGTTGTTTTCTTATTGACCATGCAGTAAGTTCTTGCCGGTTCTAGTTGCGTTATTGTTCAATGATTTAAATAATATTCAGTCTCATTTCCAATTCATATTTGTAGCAAGTCGAGTCTAAATACTTCTTGGTGGCCCGCTACCTGCGTGATTATTTATTAGTTACGCGTTAAATTAATATTGATTGTACAGTTTACTCTGATTACAAAATCCATTAAAATTTTGGGCATAGGTATACAAACATCTTGTATATTAAGTAAACATAATTTTAGTTTTCTGAATGCGGTCCTGTACTTCGCGAGCTTGTGGCAATAGAACCAATCAACCGCACATGAAAAACAAAATCCCCAGACACCGGTGAAATGAACGCGAATTTCCGAGCAGCTTGACGAATCGATAGCTCATTCCCGAGGCTTAAATGGAAATACAAAATTGAATTCCGATCGTTTAAAACTGTCAATCACTCTCCGATTTACTGTAAGACTCATTTCGCTTGCACTTGTCTTTTCTCTAGAGTCGATCGCACCAAATGCAAACCATTCGCAATTTAATGTAATCGTTTTGAAATATATCTAACGATATTTATATGAATTTAAATTATATATTTAGAGAGATGTCTCAGCATTATTGACAACATGAATTATTTCTTTTTCTCGAATACTTTTGCAACAGATGATACGAGTATATCTGATAATAAATGACGTATACATAAACACTTAATAATTTTGTTTAGACAATACAATAAACAACTTTTTTTAACTACCAACTACCACTTAATTAGTTTTCGTTTATTTAAATTTCAATATCATTCGCTTGAATTTTTTTGTAAGTCTTCAATTTCTTGTACAAGTGTTTCTTTTTCAAATTTAAAAATGTAATTTAATATTTTTTACAAAATATTTTGCTTAAATTAACACTAAACAAAATAATTAATATGTAATTTCATTATTATCTGGTAATTTTATTATCATATAAATCTAAACAACTATTCAAATATATAGTTAAGAGTTGAGTGAAGATAAATGTTTATAAACAACACAATATGTAGTTTAAGTAATTCCTTTTTTTTTAATTTGTCATTATCAATCAATGAATTTTACTTAATTATCTGCTCCTACAAATTTTATACATAGCGCAACCAAAAAAATCTGGTTAAGGGCGTTCCATACTAAAAAAAATATTTCGTGTTTGCGCCTTACTTGTATACATTTCATAGAAGCATACTGGGTTGCAGAAGAAGAAAATAATTTTAGACAGGGATAAACCATAAATCAAATAAAGGTCTTTTTATGACTGCGTTAAAATGTATTAGTCCGCAGACCGCTCTCCGTAGGCGCTACTTGTACTTTAGGAGTGCACTGTGAGCGCAAAATCTAATGCCAATAGTTACTTCTACTACCAGCAAACTCTTCCTCCTCTCCTCGCACCGCGAGTGTTCGTAGCAATAGATTTTAATTTTATTCTGTAGTATGTATTATTTACATTTGGGAGACGAGACGATAAACTCGAAGATTTATGATGTTATGTTTTTCTATCATCATGTCCTGAAATATATACGTAAACTAACAAGAAATACATATGTTTCATTCTTTTACAAACAAACTTATTTTAATATTGTTTTATAGAAGATGCAGTGTACTTAGGTGACATAAAAATTATAAAACATAGTTCACAATAAATTCTAAGCCAAATGTCCACCACTATCGCCGTATTACCCAACCATAAAAATAAATAAGAAAATCACAAGTACCCAGCCCTATAACACACGCTTTTATCCAAACACTTATACATTTCACTCAGGCATAAACCGATTTGTGTCCTAAATGGACACAATTTATTACCCAAAAAAATCAACGTTCCCTCTAGTATCGCTTGAAAATGCAAACACTTTGTTTACAATTTTAAGGGAAGCTTGAAATATCACCACATACAAATTATTATGGTACAGTTCGTTGAATAGTGCAGTGCATACAAGAAAATAAATTTAAGTTCAATCTTGGAAAAGTGAGTGTGAATAGATAACATAGTGATAAGTAAATTATCAAAATATGTATGTATCAATACAGATTCATTAAAAAAATATATTGCATGAACTTAATAAGTAATAATTTATTACTGTAAAGCATATGTTAAATTTGTTACTCTCTTTTAATCAATTCATTTCCAAATTACAATTTTTAGATTAAAATGTCACCAAAGCGAATTCGTCCAAGTAAAATTAGAAAAAGAAATCTAAAAGCTAGAGTTGCAAAAATTAGGCATCAAAAGAAAAATATTGCTAAAAAAGAAATATCTCCTGAACCATCTACGTCTGCAAGGTTTTTTTAATATTCATAAAATATTTTCGGCATTTACATTTATTTAATTAAAGAAAGCCAAATAAAAAAATACGTAATACACATATTCCAGTATAGTTTAAAATTATTACATTTTTAGAAAACATCTTGATTTTTTTACAAAACCAAAAATAAAATGTGTTTACGGTATGGAGGAAATGGAAGTAGCAGTGGAAAATTAAATAGCGAGAAACAAATCATTTTATTTAGAGAAGAAAAATAATAAAATTCAGTTGAAAACAAATCATTCATATTTTTATCAGGTACGTTCTGAAACTCATAGTATATGAGTAATTTTTCTAATAAATACTACCATTTCAGATTCAAAGTCAAATGCACATAACAAATTGAAAAAATCTGGTGTGGGCACCACACGACTTTCTTATACACAGCATATATAATATTTAGAATATATGAATGTTATATAATATTATTAAACATGTAATTTAGTTTTTCAGTAATTCAGCATTTATCTGTTTGAAACATATAAAATATCAAATTTGTTTACGTATAATTTTTTAGTAATGTTGTCTACTTTATGTCTAACTTTACTGATGAGGCATATTCAGAATGTCCGTTTTTCGAGTCTAACCCTTGGTATCTCAAGAACCGTGAGATACGAAGAGCAATTAAATTGAGGCAAAGTTGCCAAATTAGATGACCATTTTAATTATGTATTTGTTTTTCCGAAAAAAGACATAGATAACTAGATAAAGCGAAAATTAAAATTTATGTTTTTTGTTTCTATTGCTACTATGATTATTGAAATATATTATTAAATATAAAAATTAGTTTTTCTCAAAATTAGAGTCATATACAGGAAAATTGCAAATAACATTTTATGTTCCAAATATTTTTGCCAACATCTTTTATGTTAAACTTTTTTTCGTAACTGATTCGATTTTTGAAATAAATGGAATTTATTGTTTTGTAAGTCCAGTAAACCATTTTTATGAGCATTTATTATAGACCACCGTAAATCTCTGCTCAAAGCTTTACAACGAGCCATTTTATTTGAAAAAAAAATAATATCGGCAAACGGCAATGACAGTTTTGTATTGATTTTTTTAATTTCTGTTTTGTTTTCCATTTGTGCTTTGTTTTAACAACTATTTTATTTAAAACACGCAAATAAATCCCTTCTAAGACATACATTTTTTGTTTGCCGTACTTTTATGAATCTGTTGCCGTAATATTTATTTGATGATAGTTTTGTAAACGTTTGTATTATTTAAAATATCTTTTCAGTAATAGACAACTAAAGATTCATATAATAACTTCGATATAGTTTTATTGTAAGAATAAAACATTTTTTAGAATATTTTGACAATTTTGTAAAGCATAAAGTGTAAAATTTACACCGGCCGAACTATTATGGAGTTGGGCTCGTAGACATTACAATTTTTGGGGAAGTTTGTAAAATAGTCAACTTTTTGAGGGTGAGAATCTTTTTTTCTGGGAGGGTGCAAATCTGTGCAACCTTGACATACCTTTAACAATGTAATTGTTTTTTTGGGAGATATCACTTTTTTATACAATATTTTGACCCTATATTATAAATAATATTTGCACTCCTGCAACATCTAAAGTTTAGTTGTTGCATCGGTTTCCCGTTTGGATACAAGTAGTTTTAGGGGTTCTTCACTCAATAAAAGTTTGGGGAGCACTGATGTATCGCAAACTTTCCGGGAAGTAGATTCCTGAAGGTATATAAATTAGAAACATTTTTCAATTCCTTCTCAGTTGTTTTGCAGTGTCAACTCAAACAAGTCATATTTGTATAACGTGTAATAGTTTTTCACCAATATTTTAAATATTGTGTTTGTGTGTTCGGGATTTGAGTGAAATATGAAGTGACAAACTGTACATATGTCCAGATATCAACTATTGAAACATCGACGTGACGTGTTAGCGCGGTAAGTAATTTTTTTACAATATTTTGGCTCGTTTTATCTATACAATGATGTATATGTTGTACACACATTGAAAACTAATTTTTGATTTAGTTTTCTAAGGGCCAGTTTGTCAATCACCGATTAATGTTAATCATGTTTAAATAATAATGGAAACTATAAATAAAATAAATAAATATATCATCACGCCTTCTACCCATTACTGGGTGTGGCACCCTGCCGAAGCAGATCTCAGTAAGTGATATATTTTGCGCGTGAAGTGCGGTTACCAGTCGTTAAATCACGGCCCCCAAAGATGTTAGTGGTGAGGTAGCCATAGGGGTAATTTTAAATATGTCAAAATGTTTTGTCTGCTGTGGGGTTCGAACCAGCATTCTTAGGATCCACAGGCCGACTCGATACCATAGGAAACTATGGTTACCATTATTATTTAGCTACTACTAATTTTAAAACAATGAGGGTGGTTTTCACCAAAGACAGTTACATTTTAACCTTGTTTAAATAAATAAAACGAAATCAAAATTACAAATGGAATAATTGGGATTGCTGTCATATTCAACATGCTTTTATTTATTTAAACCAAGTTATAAATTTACCTGTCCTTGGTAAAGACTATCTGAAAAGACATATTTTCACAATAATTCAAATGAGACAACATAGACACAAATTATGTCCACAATATTGTCAGAAACTTATCTTTTTTTGTTTTTTTTTTTTTAGAAATAGGGCGAGTTCTTCGCTTCTGTCAAGTTCAGAAATTTCTATTTTGGTGGATACGAGTTCCACGTACGGGAAGGATACCGAAGCAAATTCACGTAAGTTATATAACCTATTTTATTTTATACATATTTGTTTTATTGTCAAAAATTATCTACTAGAAAAAATAAGTCTACTTTAGTGTCTGTTTTGTTGGGTTCGAACCCAGAACCTCAAGATCTCGCGTGTAGTTCTAGTGCTGGGTTCAAATCCCGGCGAATAACCGTAGAGGTCCAACTTCCAGTGATTACATAAAAAACACATTTTGTTTTGAATTTATTGAATAACTTATACTAAATACTAAATTAAATATTAAATTTCTCGTAAGTATCTATAACATTTTCATGTCGAAATATCAGAACAGTAGTTCCGTGCACGATATGTCATGAATTCATCACTATCATCAGCTTACAGAGAAGCCTGTGGGCACAAAAGTTTGCGATGTTTCTTGTGAAACCGTCATAAAAAGTACCTGCTCTGAAATCCTTCAGACACCGCATCGTTCAGAGCAGACATTGTCATTTGGGTTGCATCGTTTTGTACATAAGGCGTTAAATATGTGACATTGTGACACGAAATATCGAAAACAAATATATACTTTCCTCAGAAATGCGGAACATTAATGAAAATATTCGTATAAATAAAGTTTGATTTTTGCAAAATATTTCATTTCATATCTAATTTATATACCCAAGTACTTTCTAAACTGTTAAAATCGTGTATATGTCTTTACATATATATGCACTTAACTAACTTATTATTAAGTTTTACGAAATTATAAAGAAACAAAACTTAATATTTTATTATTATCTTCATTCTAACAAAGTTTGAACAAATTTATTTATCTAGAACTGGAAATAAAAGCATACAAATTTCAAGCGGTTTTACACTGAGTACGGAGCGACCTTAAAGAAACTTACCAAACACCTGTATTTTACAATTTATTGTATATATATCTTTCTAGAACTAATGGCAAGAGCAATATTTTCTTCAGCAGCAGCAAACAGTAACTTAGTATGTACCTAATATTTCACTTTAAATTCCATGTAGATAGGTGTACTATAATTTATGATAAAAAGGAATGTTCCATCAATGTGCTACAGAACACATAAATCTTCATCAAAGCTAGTATACGTAATTAGCATATTATTTATCATACGTATCAGTATAATTGTTTAATGGAACATATTTTTCATTTTGAAAGCCAGAAACATGACAGTATCGATTACAACAATAACGTGATATCACTTATTTTTAATTATGTGTGAGAAGTATGTACACATATTAATACAATATAATATAATAATGTCATTCTTTACTGTTTGTTATTATGTAAATAGTATGTTTAATTTGTATGTTTCTGTTTCTCATAATTATGTTTACTCATAGTTACAGATTCAAATTGAATAAAAATTTTGTATATCTCACATGGACGTCTGCAGATGTGGGACAAATGGAGCACTTAAGATCGAGTCAAAATTTCTATAATCGTAAAAGTGAGATATGTAACTTTCAAAATACATCATGAAACCTTTTGTGTTTTAAAATTTAATTACCGGTTGGTCTGTTCGTTTCACGGCGAAATAACTATACAACACATGTTCCATCTATTTCAGCAATAAAACACGTGTTCTTGTTTTTGATACATTTTTTCGGATCTGTTAAATAAATGTTCATTACTGTAATAAACAGCAACCAGTTCATTTGCCCCATATATATTACCAATAACTTCATACACATCATGTTTTATGCCGGTAGATTGTTTTAATTTCGGGACTTATGCCGGACAGCACTGACCTAGCAATACGATATTTATCTGTGTTCCAAACTTTAAATCAATTCAAATTACTTGAACTTTGGAATTGGGATGTTTTAAGATATATAATGATCCTTGGAATGTTATGTTATAGTTTCTTTCTTCTTTACATTTTCCTGAACCTGATTACTATATACACATTTTAAAAAAAAATAAATAAAGCAAAGGTATTAGCTCGTATAAAGACTTAGGAAAATGAAAAATTCTGATAAATTTTAAAATTATAATCGTCAAAAACTTACCGTAGGTAAATTACTGGGTTATAATTTTACTTATCGCCAGTTGTATCAACTAAACTTAAATTTTTAACTAAAGTTTAAATAAATAAAAGTGTATCGATTGTTTGACAACAATATAAATTATTCCATGACACGAAGCTTGTTTAATTTAACCAAGGCATAAAACCGGTTAAACAAATGGATTAAAAAACCGGAAATCGATATTTTGAAAAAATCGAGAATGTAACTGTAATTTTAAATGCTATTTTTAAAGCTACAAATAACGATAGAGGTAATCTTTAAGAAAAATAAATTAATAAATATATAAATAAATAAACCGATTTTACTAAACAATAATTTTTATTTTTACATAATTGAAAACAGAGGTATCCTCAATACAATTATTACCTAAATACGGATAAATGTTTTTTTGATGATAAACCTTGTGAGTAACATGATTTCATATATTTTTATTTTACATAATGTAATATTTTGTAATATTTTCTCTTATATAAGTATAATGCTGGGTTACAAGAAAAAAATAAAGAATTCTTTACTTAAAGAATTGTTTATCTAGCAACAGTATCATAGCGATTTTCTGAAACTTATTGAACCGTTAGTTGCTAATGAACCGATAAAACTTTCATGCAACCCAGTATCATGCATGAAAGTTTTATCAGTTCATTAGCAACTAACGGTTTAATAAGTTTCAGAAAATCACCATTGATGCTGTTGCTAAATAAACAATTCTTCAATTAATGAGCTCTTTATTTCTTTCTTGCAACCCAGCATAAGACTGATATAATTAATTTTAGTTTTCTTAAATAATATTATTCTGATATTCTATATTTATAGATCCATAGTAAAAATGCATACATTGAATTATACAATTTTATTTATTATAGTTTTTTCGTTCTTAAAAAGAATTTTAAAATATGACCGGTTTAAACCTGTTTCCTATTTTTAAAACCTGTTTTTTAACCAAAACTGTTATTATTATAATATCGATTAACTGATAACCAGTATTTAAAATTTAAATTTTGTTATGGCAACTGGCTACTAGTATAAGGTATAATACTTGGAATAAAAATTTTATAGATACGAACAGATACGTACACGTCGCAAATCGTATAAATGTATCGTACCATGTTAAATACTTTTTGCCAGCCGGTGAACCAGAAAGAAAGAAACCTCCCTGGTTCTTGTTTTGAAACTACGTACATTTTACAGGAAAAGCTCACATACATACGAAATGTAACAATGAGACTAATAAATATTCGAGTTTATCTAATGTTTATTTCATAGTATTTCATGATACATAGGTTCGGTTTAATTATGCGATTATGTCGACTAGAGCAGAAAATTTTATTTATTTTTTTTTACCCGTTAGTTATGGCACTGCCGAAAAGGACAGAGGAGGCAGGACAGTGGTATGTCCCACGTTTATGTAGCGGAATTCATAGTTTGAGATCTTGCAGCATTATTTATATTTGGTTTCTTTATATTGTAAGCATTTGTTTGCATCTATTAATTTATGTACAAATGCAACTTTTGTAGTAGAAACATATAATACACAATATTTATTTAGATTTAAAAAATATCACTGGAAAGTAAATTCAATCAGCAATGCAAATGTGAGTTAATCTGCTTCTACCCTAAGTACCAATATCACAACAAAACCTGAATGCTGCGTATAACGTCATTACGAAGACCGGATTAAAAGACACAAAAAAAACAAAAAAAAGGCACTTAAAAAAGCATCAAAAAGCCATAAAAATTAAACAAAAGGCATACAAATTAGAAAAAGTTACAAAAGTTATTATGACATAATATTTTATTATGATCAAAAATACATATATGAAACAAAACTTTAGTAGAAAAATATTATTTTGATTATTCTGACCATGAAAGCGTAGCAAAACTAATTTTTAAGAAAAAACTGCTAATCCAGAAAATAACTAATTATTAAATACTGTCTTATATGTTCCATTAAAAGTTATATCTTCTATCACATGACATATTCTTGTGAGCAGAAAAATTTCTTTCTATTTTAACATTTGTAATTGGTGCATATATGAAATTTGCAATTAAAGCAGGGTCCATAATAAAATCAAGAACATGTTGATGTTCACCATTTAAAATCGATGCATTTTTTTTGTAATGTTTCGATTCCTTTATTTTTACGCAGAATGGCGTCTAATTTACAAGATTTCTAATTCGAACATTGTGTCCTGGTACAGCGTATATATGGCAATTTTTAAATTATTAATTATCTGAACTGCAGTAACCGTAAAAATCATACATGAAACATTATTTTCATAATTAAAGTAAAACTAGCTTTAAATAAGCATAAAAATGCTAAATAGGCCTGAAAATAAAATAAAAACAACAAGAAACCTGGTATTATATTATTTTTTATCTGATACGTACAGATTTTTAAAAATGTTTTTTATACCTTCAATTTTAAGCAAAAGCACATTTTATATAAATTCGGTCTGTTAAGTACATGTATGCTTAATTCTTTGAATACAAGAAGCAAGGAAATTTTCCAACCGAGCTTCTGTATTTTATATAAACTTCATTCCCTATATGAAAATGCTTACTTCACATGTGCACCAAGTTATCATAGATACGATGCAATATACCTATCTTTTTATAAATATTATTCGTACCTATGCGAATGACATTAATGTATGTGTTAATAAGAAAATTTATTGTTTGTGTATATTATTAACACAGTTGTTACATTTGCTTATATTGACATAATGTAAAATGGAAACTTTTGTGTTTAAAGAAACATTGATTTCTTCCGTACCTGTTCATATTATTAACAGTAATATTATTGACAACAATTTCGGAGGCTTTAGAAGTACCAGCAGCAGGTTGATTGTCATTGTCGAAAATAGATCCAACATAGTATGATCCGGAGCTTCAATTATCTTTGGAGGTGTTAATGATAAAGAAGAATCACTCACTGTACTATTCCAATCAACATGATTTTGAAGAAATTATCTAGACGTTAGTGAAATATTTTTAAATAACGTAGAACAATGTGCAAGCAATCAACAAACAAACCATAGCAACGCCGTAAAACATCGTTCTCATGTAATATCATTAAATTTTTATAAATTTTAATAATATTTTAGTGATTTACTAAATCGCACAGTTGTAGAAAAAATGTTGTTTATAACACGTGCCGAAAAAGGTTACATGCTCGTGCAGATTTATTAAATTCTGCACTTGCACGTAACCAGCCTTTTTCGGCACTTGTTATAAAAATAACTATTAATTAAATTTTTGTAGAAAACATCTTCATTTGTTCAATTTGATTTGTGACTTATTGTAGTAAATATTCTGGCATTCATTACATTAACAACGGATTGAATGAATTGTTTGAATTAATTTCATATATACCATTGTATATTAATTCCGTATTTTTAAATTTATTTTCTTCAATTGCATTCTTCACCTCAATTTACCTTCTATAGTTTTCAAGCTCACGATTCTTCGTATGTACAGTCTCCGAAAAGCATGTGCTTTTGGTACTGTTGTAGTTCTGTCCTGAAGTAGTTCTGCCAAATTTTCAATTCCGTTAGCATTAATCCAAGATTGCACGTAAAAGTTACAGAACATAATTTGTTATGCAAACCTTGAAATTTAACTCGATCGTTAGAGTCTCTTTTTGTATCTTCTGATGCTTGTACAAAATGTTTCGCCAATGCTGAGTACGATACCCAAACAATATGAACCGACTGCTAAGATGAAGTAATCCAGCGTACGTTAAAAACTCTTGATTTTGCAATACATACAGCGAATTAATAAAACTTTTAAAATCATTTGTGCCATCACATACATCCAATGCCATACTACAGCCAATTCCAATTTATGATTCACGCAATGCCATAAAATTATGTGCGGAAAATGTTTTTTAAGGAAATGTCACTTCACCAGCTTTAACTCCAAGCATTACGTTCGCCTCGTAACTACAAAAACTTATCAACATATCTGATAATAATTATATAGTAAATCCGTAATTTTGTGTAATGTATTCGGCCGAACCATGTTCTAATTCAACTATATGTAGTGGATATACTACGGGTTCCATTACACCATCAATGCTTCTTTTTATAAATATTATTAAGGTTGATTTAGTTGAAAGAGTAGTGGATTCATCTGCTAATATTGTGATCTTGGATTAAGCATTAATAATTTGACGAATAATTGTTTTTTTCATTTCTGTTGAAATGTGCAAAATAATATCGGCACATACTGGCCGACCCTGTAATATTCGTTCCATATACTAACAATTTTCTATTTGCAAATCTATCATTTTTTCGAAATCAGAATATGGCCTATTTGTTTTTGCTATATAGTTAGCAGTCCTAAAAATTTTGCATGTCGAATCCAGATATTTTTCTTCATTTGCTGCATTCATATTAATTAAAATATCTTTGTCTGATAATTTTAATATATCTCCGGCCTCAGAATGAGCTTGTGACTTCGCATGTTCATACTTTTTTTTTTCTCAAAAATGTAATTTTTTTTCCTATTATCTCCAAATGGGAAAATTTGCCCATTGTGAAAAATATTTACCCCTCTAGATGCAGCAAATTTTAAACTAGATACATATTTACATGTTTTGCAACCGAGTTTTCCGTCGATAGCAAATAACCAGTTATATTTAGTTTGAAATTCATAATATTGGCTTCTGGATAATGTTTTGCAGTTTCTGTGTTAGAAGAAAGAAAAAAATTTTTATGTTAATTTTGTTGTTGTTATTGTTATCATTATTATTTTTTTGTATTTTGCTGGATGGAGTCTGTGGTTTGGATTCTGTATCTAATTTTCGTTTAGTTTTCAATGGAAACATGTATGTTGTTAATGATGTTTGAGATATTATTTATAGTAATAGTGCCTGAAAATTAATGTTAATATGAATTCATTCATATAACTTAACCTTAAAACAGTTACCTAATAAACAATAACAAGGTTATATTTAGCACTTAGCAGTAGCAGAAGTAAAACAGAAAAAGCATCAAAGTTAGATGTTCAGGAGTTGAGTTCAAGCAGCAAGGCAGCACTATCGTCATGGGCATGTACCACAGAACAGATATACAAACTGCGTTTTTTTTAGGTTACTGTGATGCAAGCATATATTGTAACGCTCGGACTAAAGTTGAGTTAGGTTATTGTATTACGATTGGTTCTTCGTTAAAATCCAACAACGTGGTAGGTGCGCGCGCAATGAGCATAGTTTTCTCACATGAAATGACAAACCATAAGATTTACTCGTCTATGGTTTAATATCTGTGGCGTATACATGTTACCATTCAAAAATTTAAAAATGGTGTCGAAGTCAAACAGTAGTTGTGGCATGTAATTTGAAATTTGAAGATGTTCAAATATTATAATTATGTAATATTAAAAAGGACATTATAAATTATAAGTATCGTTAAACTTATTTGTTAAATTTTCTTGCCGATACTCTGTGCCGGCATTATTTCTCTTACCGGTACGGCGCACCGGACTGTACCGGTCTACTTTCACCACTGCTAAAGGGGTTTTAAATGTAAAATTATCATAAAGATAATCTTTTTGAATATCACTTCATTTGTTACAAGAACATTTTATATGACAATTTAATTTGAATTAGGTATGCTCTCAACTGTAACTTGCGATATTACTGTTTCAGCAGATACAAGCGATCATAAATTCAGGTTTGCAAATTATAACTTTAATCAAAAAACTGAATTGTGCTGGTTTGTGAATACTATTCTAGTAACTTGCCTCGTTATACGTGTATAGTGATGAAGAACAATATCTCACATCGCATTGTCATATATCTGCTATTGCTATTCACATGTATATTCTATGTATTATTACGAAAATATACGTATATCGGTAGATCACAGATTCTTATATCAATCATTTTGTTATTAGTGTTTATAAGTAGTTAAAAATTCGTCGGACTGTGGATTTGAGAACCCGAATTCTATTATTAACATGTCACGGTAAGTTATATATTATGCACGAGAAATATAGTTACCAGCCGTCAAATTAAGGCTCTCAAAGATGTTAGTGGTGGAGGAGCCGCAGGGGTAATTTTTGAAATTATGAAAATTGTTTGTCGCCTGTGGGAATCGAACCAGGGTTCTCAGTATCCACAGGCCGACTTCATACCACTGAGCTAGCCACCCCATAATTACTCTTATGATAATTGTAAATGTTATTTTAGTTACATAACGAAACAAATATCGATAAAACATTAAATCAAATACGTAGAAGCGTAGAACAACAGAACCCCAATCCTTAACAAATATTAAACAATTTTCCGGTCAACAAGCCCATCAGGGATAGAAGCTCTGAACTCTGCCTCAGCTGAGCCTGGAAAACCTCTACATTATGCATGAGCTGTCGACGCTTCGATGTCAGAGAAATACAGCCGAGAATTGTCGAACACTGTCGAACACGATAACTAGGTGCTATCTGTCTAATGTGCTTAATAATATGTCGCTAATTTAAACACCATTTGCGATATTGCCTAGCTGTCTAGAAGCTGAATAATTCATTTACAAACTAAGTTAATTGAATTTGAATCTATTATTAAATGAACTGAAAGGTTAATAATTTTAATATCTATCAAAAACAATGACATTGTGATAATAATAAAGCGTAGCAGATATACGATTAAAATACAGGAGATTTATTTTTAAAATACGAATCGAGTTAAATGTTTTATTTTTGGAAAATATTTTAAATAAGTCGAATGAATAAATTTAGAATTATTAATGGCTGGATGTCAGGCTTTAGGTAAAAATTAATGGTAAAATTCAACGTCACGTTTTACATTTTTATTGATTTACGTTGTTTTGACCAACGGTTATGTGGCATTATCAAGCAATAATTCAATATGTTATTATGATTCTTATACAATTAGGCCTAATATTAAAAAAAAACTGAATAAATTCACTATTACATCAACAAATAAAAAAATAATTTCTCTATATTATTTGTTATGTATATACATAATATTAAAATCTATTAGGCCTCTAGACGAACAGAATACTCCATGCGTGCAAAATATATTATTATTAACTTGCATAATTATTAACATATTATTTGACTTCCCTTTAAATTTACCCAAAAGCCACCATTGCTGTGCCATCTGTCATCATCATCAGTAGTTATCTGCTTGACGCAGATTCTACATGCCTTCTCCAATTTCTTCTACTCAAAGCCAGGCTCTTCATTTCTTCATAACTTCTTTCTTCTTTCAGGTTGTCTACCGTGTTCCTCCTCCTTCTGCCTCTTTTACCTTCTCCTTCTACTCACCCTTCTATTAAGTCCTTCAATAGAGTATCCGTTTTCAACGCATGGTCCAACAACATTCTCTTCCTTCTTAAAATAATCTCATAGTGTAATTTTTTCTCGATATTTTCCAATACTTGTTCGTTACTAATTCTATCAAACCACTTAATACCGAGTATTCTCCTCCACATCCACGTTTCTATGACATCAATCCTTTTTCTGTCTTTTTTAAAATTGACCATGCCACACACCCGTACAACATGACACTCCATACAAAATTTTCACTTTTTTTCCTTAGTTCCAAATCCAAGTTTCCAATCAATATCCTAGGTTTCTTCCTAAATGCTTTTTCTGCTATTGTAGTACGTAATTTAATTTCTTTCCAACTTCTTCGGTTGTCTACTAATTCCCGTTTTAGATATTTACAGCTTACAACCTGCTCCAGGTTTTCTCCCTTTTCTACTATAATTGAAGTTAATTTCTTACTAATGTGCAGAATAGACTGTAAAGTGATAATGGCATGTTACGTTCCTATATGTATGTTTAGTACTGAACGTTGTATGTGGATGAGAAAGTAAAAACGTTGGATAACTGGTGTGGCGGCAAGGTATTTTCTGTGTGTATTAAGAAAATAAATGAAAGGTTTGTTGCGCAAAGAACGATTTCGAATGGTAGGCATAAACAAGTTTATAAGAAAGGAATTATGAATGTGGACAAAGTCAACATAAGAATAAACGACAGAATATACGATTTAATGCAGGATAAATCTAATGAATAAATTTATTGAATTAAGAGATCACGCTATCCCATTTGATGGTTCACAGCGTGATGGTAGATGTTCGTATAAATGTAAGTATATATTGAAGCGATTAAACAGAATAATTTTTTTGACAATGATGGTCATATGTGAATTGAGACCTTTTTTTACGTATTTTGTAATCGCATATACGAGTATGTTTTAGTTAATTAATACATATTGAGAGTACCCGCATAGAAGTTAGTTCAGTTAGGCTACAAATATTCAGACTACCATATATGGGAGGGTTTAATATTTAAAATTATCTCCTCCAAGTGTGGGTGTAATACAATACACTTGAATGTCAGGAACTAATGATTATAGGGCCAAACAATTGTCCTGAGATTTATTGGATTAATTACAGCGCTAATTAGGCGAACCAGAGCCCGGAGAATACCTGTACAATGCTATTTCTCAAATAGGAGGACAGATGGCGGTGGTGACAGCGGTGATGTCGACTCGTTTACGGTGTTCTGTTTAATTCCGAGGGATACGGTCGAGAAGACATTTACAAATATAATTAATTTAGTTTAATGTTTTCAAGGACAAATTTGGTACAACAGTTACCCTTGCTAATTTTATTCGCTCAAACCCTTTCCTTAACATCATAAACAAACAATAATACTAACATTATATTAAAACAAGTTAGTAGTATTCATAAAAAAGGAAAGTATGAGCTACTTAAATTAATAGATAAATAATAAATAGTTCGTAAAGCATAATACCATAGAATGTAAATAATAGATAAAAATTACACTTTAATAGCAAACTTTCAAAATTGAGAAAAATGCGATAACATATTTACATATATATATATATATATATATATATATATATATATATATATATATATATATATATATATATATATATATATATATATATATTATTTATTCAATTTTGCCTTATAAATTCATTTTTAATTGCTTCGATACAGACCATTAAATTTGTTGTTATAAACAATCGGTTCATTTTTTTTCTTTTTCGGTGTTCTTATAGCTCTATATTACTATAAACACGTCGTCAAGGAGATCTGTACGCTTACTTTTTGGCGCTTTTTATTTTAGCTGTATTCCATTTGCCACTTGGTTCACTTAAATCAGTTCAGATAAATTAGACAACATGATGAAATGAATTGAATTAAGCAAATTTATGCATGTATTAGGCGGGATAGCTTCAAATTAAATCAGAATCAGTAAATCTAGTACTGAGAATAAAGACAGAAAAGTAATCCAGCGAAATAAATATATGACCTCTTTCAGTAAATGTAAATTAGATCTGTTCCAAATGGCAAATGGAATACGCCTTTTGTAGGAGTGGTATATATGCTATTAAATCTGACAGATGAATGGCATATAACATCAAAATTGTAAATTGTCAGTGTCGAACTATTACTAAAAGAATATGCTATAATCATACAAAATTCATAAAATTCATAATACAGAAAAAAACATTCCTTAATTGTCAAAAAAAAATTATATATATATATATATATATATATATATATATATATATATATATATATATATATATATATATATATATATATATATATATATATATATATATATGAGACTAATAACCAGTTGCACCGCTATCCGTAAAATATTACATATAACTTACGTAAAACAATATTAAACTGACAAATAATGTCAAATGAATTAATAAATATTGCCGTCAACAATTCAATTCAATATTGATATTTAAAGGACGGAGGTGGAATGTAACTAAACTTCCATATAGAATTTAATGAGATTTCTATGCTAGTTTCAAGTGAAGTTGGCACAGGATGAAGGATATACAGTGACAAGCTTACTTGTAATTATTCAACAAAAAAATATCTTCTATAAAATTTACGAGTAGTGTCGTAAATCATATTATATTACAAAACAATACTTAAATACGCATATTTTGCACAAAATGTTGAAATCATTTCACTTCAAGGTAACGTAAAAGTTGTTAGTGAAATTAGATTATTAATTAACCTAATGAATTTTATTACAAACCAGAGATAAGCAAATATTAAATATGTTTCGTAACACGTAAATTACACACATTAAATATTACGAATGTGATGCTTTCTTGACTTATCTTTAAAATGCATTTTCTGTGTTATTCTTAGATTGTATAAATCAAGCTGCTTTGGCCCATTGTACGAATTTATTTTTTCTATAGTAATGAAATATTAGGTAAGTAGATATATTTCAATGTCCAAGTATTTGAATGTAGAGCTAGTAGTTATTTATAATTACTATAAATACAGGTATTAACCTCGATGCATTAGATAAAATATGTATAATTATTACACTTATTTTCTTAACAATTTTATAAATTACTAATATTATTAGTTATTATAATAAACAATTGAATATATAAAAAAAATATGAGAAATACATTTTTACCTTCACTAGAAAATATGGTAAAAAACAAATGTTAAATGGGAATGTTATTAAAAAGCATAAATTTCACCCTCCTTACTTCAAAATCAAATTACGGTATGTTGATAATATTAAACGCTTTTTAATTGTTCTTGTTACCACTTGAATATAAAATAAAAAATTAGAAAATTGTCGTTAATTTCCGTTGTGGCTAAAGAAAACAAGAGCATATTTTTTTCGTCAGAAATGAAAATACCAGCGGACCGTTGTGACATCAGAATAAAATAAAACAAAAGCGGAGAGCCATGATAATAACGTCTATTGTCTTTTACGAGTCAGGAGCCTTTTAGGACCTCACCAGAAACATGAAATGTTTATCCTTCTGTAGGATAATTTATCCAGGACCGCACATGAAAAGGTTTAGCATTTACTTTGAGGTGAATGAAATTTACGATAATCATTTAACTTTTTTCTTATTACTATTTTAAATACGATATTAGGTAGTTATTTAATTATAATTAAATGAACATACATATGTCATGTTGGTGCTAAAATCATTAATTTAATTTAATAATTTTAATGTTTATTATGTGTTATATTTCTAACAATCGGAACACTTTTCAAATAAAAGTAAAAAAAAAATTAGCCACACAGAAATACGAAATTTAAGGCATTGCATTGAAATAGCAAGTTATAATGGTAGCGCTATTGCTTCACACGGTAACTACGAGTATAATATAACTTGCAAATATACTGATTCAGTGTGAAAAAAAATCGAAATAGTTCTTCAAATTTTACTTACTTACGTTATTATAATCTACAGAAAGAAACATATCTTTCTGAGTTGATTTATTGAAAAGAATTTGTATGTAACCTATTTTAATATATTTTAAGTACATAGTGTCATCGATTTGACGTCAATCGAAACAATATTTTTCGGATGAACAGAAAATATCAAATGATATTTAAATTATTATTGCTGTTACTAATTGTAATGTAACATGATCGACTGCTAATTTTTTTATATCATCGGGGATAATTATTTAAATAAATTAAACACTAGATGTTTCAACTAAGTATTACCTACATAAATATGGACAGTATTAAAAGTAGATAATAAAACAAATGAACATATTTAAATTTAACTTATTAATGACCTTAAAATTAAAATAAATTTTATCAAATGCAAACTCGAAGCTGTAACAACCAACTAATAGTTATTTATTATACAAGCGGTTTAAATGTATGTTTAAACCGCAAGTGTAATAATACAACTGTTTATTCAATTTGAGTGTAAGATTTTTATAAATGGAGTCAGAAGCTTGAAATGTCAATAATCGCTTACTGTTATCTAGTCGCTGCGTTGCCATGGGTTGAATTGTTTACAGGAAAAAGATTGGAACAGAAATAGAGAATGACAGTTGTGAATTCTCTACAATAAAGTCTTTACCGTTTATCAGTATGTAGAAAGTGAAAATGGAAGATGAAGATATTCTAATTGATGATGCAGTTTATTTACATAAAGTTGAGAACAACGAATTAGTTAGTGCTACGAAAAGTGTACATTTTTAAAATAAAATGAGTGTTCAAAACTGCAACTTTTTTTTTCATAACCGAATCTTTGTAAGACATAACTTTGTTAATGAGAAAGTGAAATGCGTAGCTAAATTTGTTTTTGAATTTTTCAGTACCTTATAATGTATGTATAATTATTTAATAAACTTTTAATTTATTCTGACATTTTTAAATACTAGTGAAATAAAATTTTTATTTCACTAGTAGAATAATAGTATATTAAAGAATTAGTTTCATAACAGGCCTTATAAAACGTGTTCTTTATACTACTTTTTCTATTGAGGTAATTTTATACTTCTGTTAGATTTAAAAAAACTGCGACTTGTCAAAAATACAAGTTGGTGTTTTTTATCAGTTGTGTTGGTAGCGCTTCTCATAACAAAAATAATAACAAAATAATTTTTTTTTGACAATTAAGGAATGTTTTTTTCTGTATTATGAATTTTATGAATTTTGTATGATTATAGCATATTCTTTTAGTAATAATTCGACACTGACAATTTACAATTTTGATGTTATATGCCATTCATTTGTCAGATTTAATAGCATATATACCACTCCTACAAAAGGCGTATTCCATTTGCCATTTGGAACAGATCTAATTTACATTTACTGAAAGAGGTCATATATTTATTTCGCTGGATTACTTTTTTGTCTTTATTCTCAGTACTAGATTTACTGATTCTGATTTAATTTGAAGCTATTCCGCCTAATACATGCATAAATTTGCTTAATTCAATTCATTTCATCATGTTGTCTAATTTATCTGAACTGATTTAAGTGAACCAAGTGGCAAATGGAATACAGCTAAAATAAAAAGCGCCAAAAAGTAAGCGTATAGATCTCCTTGACGACGTGTTTATAGTAATATAGAGCTACAAGAACACCGAAAAAGAAAAAAAATGAACCGATTGTTTATAAAACAACAAATTTAATGGTCTGTATCGAAGCAATTAAAAATGAATTTATAAGGCAAAATTGAATAAATAATATTTAATGCCTGTCATGTAACAATAATAATACAGAAATTAATTTATTTTCTGTTGTACGAAGCATACAAATAAAATATTTGCATCAGCTAATTCTAAACTGAATCTGATTTAATACAATCCTGGAACAATATAATCCTACTGGGAATATCTCAGAATGTGAGCTCTTTCAAATGGCTGTCATTTAGTTGAAATGAGCACTAAGATTCGGACATGCCAATTATTAGTTTACCGTCTCCCTCGTAAGTGCCGCGTGCCAAGTGATGAGGCTGGGACTTGGACATGTAATGAAAGGTGATTGAAGAACTTTCGAAACAGAAAGGATTTGTGCTGTGCGGAGTCAATTGTACGAACTGTTGAGTCAACAAGAAAACAAATCTTATATTTAGGTCATAGACAACTTTGTTGTTTGTTGCATTTTATAATAAATAGTTGTAAAACAAGTAATGGGAAAATAATATAGAGTGCATGCATTATATAATATTAATGCAAGTTTATAGTAACGAAACTTGTATATTAAGCTAACATATAATATATTTTACTTAAATTATTATTTCCTGAGTAAATATTTACTTAGTAATTGGTCAAATTAAATTATTAAGAGACAAATTGGGATGCCGTCAGAACTTGAACCTTATGATCATAAGGTCCCAGGTTTAATCCAGACGGTATCCCGATGTTCCTCATTATCATTTAATTTGAGCAATTTTTAAGTATTTACTTAGAAAATAATAATTAAATTATAATTGGTTAATATTCTTCTTAAATAACAGTGTCACTGCAGACGACTTTTATGTCCAGTCTTTCAATATATGAAAGATTCATGGAATCGAGGCTGTCTATGACACAACAAAAAGAAAAAGAAAATTTGGAATACAAACAGATTTAAATCCAGAGCAACCGTGGCTTAGATGGTTAAAGCATAAGACCGAAAAATCATAGGGTTCCAGATTCAAGTCCTAGCGGTATCCTAATTTTTCTCTTTATAATTTAATAGTTTACTTTGTTTAATTTGATGTTGTGAATTTACGGTAAAATTAAAAAACTTCATAAATTGTTAGTTATAAGAAGAGAGAATAATATAAAAATTGTAACAAAGTACAAGTCAGAAATCATTTTTGTTATAATAAAAAATTTTCACTATTAACTCAGCTTCGAGAGATACATGCTGGGTTGCATGAAAGTTTTATCGGTTCATTAGCAACTAATGATTCAATAAGTTTCAGAAAATCGCTACTGATACTGTTGCTAGATAAACAGTTCTTTAACTAAAGATCACTTTATTACTTTCTTAAGGAAGTATTGGAATCGTGAAAAAAATCGTTGACGAGATTTTCGCGGAAATACGTGTTTTGAGGTCCACTGAATCCGTTCTGATCATTTTCTCAATGATATGTGTGTGTGCGTGCGTGCGTGTGTGCGGGCGTGCGTGCGTGTGTGCGGGGGTGTGTGTGCGTGTGTGTGTGTACGTGGGCGCGCCCGTGTGTTTGTGTGTATGAGTGTGTATGTATGTATGTATGTGTGAGGGTGTGTTTGCGTGTGTGTGTGTGTGTGTTCACAAAACAATAAATTCCATTTATTTAAAAAATGGAATCAGTTACGATAAAAAGTTTAAAATAAAAGATGTTAGCAAAAATATTTCGAACATAAAATGTTATTTTCAATTTTCCTGTATATGCGTCTAATTTTGAGAAAAAATAATTTATATATTTAATAATATATTTCAATAATCATAGTAGCAATAGAAACAAAAAATATAAATTTTAATTTTCGCTTTATCTAGTTATCTTTGTCTTTTTTCGGAAAAACAAATAAATCATTAAAATGGTCAACTAATTTGGCAATTTTGCCTCAATTTAATCAACATCGTATCTCACAGTTTTTGAGATACCAAGAGTTAGGCTCGAAAAACGGACATTCTTTATATGCCTCATCAGTAAAGTTAGACATAAAGTAGTCAACATTACTAAATATTATATCATACGTAAACAAATTTGATATTTTATATGTTTCAAACAGATAAATGCTTAATTACTGAAAAACAAAATTACATGTTTAATAATATTATATAACATTAATATATTTTAAATATTAAATATCGCAAAGACAAGTCGTCTCGTTAGCGTGCATGATGAAGTCTTCCCTTGACTTATTTATAATTTAATAACTTACTAATAATAGTTTTCTCATACGTTGTTGTCATCAATCTTCAATTAATCTGTTTAATAATTTTTAATATTAATTTTAAATACTTTTGCACCTTTATAAATTTTTGGCGCCTCTGTCCGAATTTGACAGTTTTACATATCTTAAAATTGTTTGGAAACCATGTCTTTACCTAACGCCGTTCGGTATAAACTAGGGATTTTTGTAATGTTAGCATTGGCATTACTGGCTGTTAGTATCAGTGAGTACTTGGAGGTTAGAAATTTTTACCAAGTTTGGAGCTAATTTGTGCATTGTAAAATCAAATGTCAGTAATTATAATTCAATTTACAGTTGCTATGTACAACCAATAAAAAATATGTATACAGATAATTAAACTATCTTTAATAAATAATATTTATAGTGTAATACGCCATATCGAAAATCCGGCTGGGCAAGTCCACCATGTCAAAGTATGAATGTTACGATGTTATAAGGCTGACTGTCAATTTCTTGCTTGGAGATTTGAGATTTTTACCAAATTTAAATCAATATTGGCATTTAAATTGGCGTGTAAAATCTGGTTCATCACATATCCTGAAATTGTTTTGCGAGTACTCGCAAAAGTCCAGTTTCCGATCTAGTGGTACAAATAACTATTCTATTTTATTATGTTTCTAATAAATTTTATTTATATATAAATTCATTCGATGATGACTTTTTTTTATTTACGATTGGTCGCGTTTATTTCATTGACATATCGATAGAATATAATAGCGATATCTCGTTACTTTTACAAAGGTATAAATTATATAAGTGCAACGAATTACTTTTGTTTAACACTACATTTTAAACTTTAAAGTAAAGATTACTAACAAATTATCTGTACAAAAAGATCATTTTCCCTGTGTCACGAATAAATTGATATATTTGTGAATAATAGGATAAATATATGTTTCACAACATTTTATGAAAAATTGGAAATATATGCATATTACGAGTATATGAAATTGTATATATATAATATTACTTACTTACTTGCACGCTTGATATTTGTTAGGTTTAATATTTTTCAATTTATTTTCTAACCTTAGCAAATGGTCTCCCAAGTAGACTAGTGTTTTTCAACCATTTTTCAACCGCGACCCCAAAATGGCTTTAACAAACTCTTGCGACACCCACAGCTTCCAATTGCATCTTAATAAATGTGAAGCTTATATTTTTTATTTATTAATTGAATAATGTATTGTGACGGTAGAGTTAGTGAATTATTTCCCAGCCGTTACGAGGAAATGGGACGAGTCATTTTCAGACAAAAACACAAACAAATGAGTAAATATGTAATTATTCATTACAGTAAGAGCACGCGCATTAAACGTTTCGTTTTGAATTACTTATTTTTGTGTGTTTATTTCACATGATTCTAAATGGATAAATTTCTTAAAAGATATTTGGAGCTATCTACGTTTGGTTCAACTGCTTGATTGATTATTTGCGTCTTATACCACGATTTGAAAAATTAATCAAAGTAAAAACAACCCTTCTCACTGATTTAACCGCATTAAAATTTAAATTATATTATTTGGTAAAATAAGTTCATTCAATAAATAATTTTAGATAGGTACGAGTAATATTGAATAGCACATAAAATATCATATAATTTGTAAGTAAATTAAATTAAAATAAACATGATATTAAAAAAATCTGGTGTGGTCACCACACGACTTTTACAGCATATTTAATATTCAGAATATATAATATTATGAAACATGTAATTTAGACTTTCAATAATTCAGCATTTATCTGTTTGAAACATATCAAATATCAAATTTGTTTACGTATAGTTTTTTGCTAATGTTGACTACTTTATGTCTAACTATACTGATGAGTCATATACAGGATGTCCTTTTTTCGAGCCTAATCTTTGGTATATCAAGAACCGTGAGATACGAAATTAGTTGACCGTTTTAATGATGTATTTATTTTTCCGAAAAAAGACAAAGATAACTAGATAAAGCGAAATTTAAAATTTATATTTTTTGTTTCTATTGCTACTATAATTATTGAAATATGTTATTAAACATAAAAATTAGTTTTTCTCAAAATTAGACGCATATACAGAAAAATTGCAAATAACATTTTATGTTCCAAATATTTTTGCCAACATCTTTTATTTAAAACTTTTTTTCGTAATTGATACCATTTTTGAAATAAATGGAATTTATTGTTTTGTGTGTCCAGTAAACTTCCTCTTCCGGTTTTTCAATTTCATTCAAAATCAACTCAGCTCTTCGTATTTTCATGAAACTTATAAATACCAGGTTTCGTTAACAAATCTTATCTCGTTCATGAAATATTGCACACTCGGCACACATCCATCCATCTATCCATCCATCCACACACATACACATACACACCCCCAGACATCATTGAGAAAATGATCAGGACGGATTCAGTGGACCTCAAAACACGTATTTCCGCGAAAATCTCGTCATCGATTTTTTTCACGATTCCTATACTTCCTTATACTACGTATAAGAAAGTAAAAAGATGTATAAATATATAAAACTATATATTTTATTTATAAATTAAATTATTACGCCGATCCTTTAAATTTGAAAATAAATGCATGACAAATTCTGTAAAATGATCTTCTTTGACAATTTCAAAAAGTAATCTTTTTCTATAGATAATAATGATAAAGCAGACTATCTTTCTTGTGACATTGAGTTTCTTAATTTTTTTATTCGTTTCAAGCATGAAAATTTGCATTCTACAAAAACACTAGTCGTTGGCACTGTCTCTATTAATATAAAGAGTTTATATGCATTTGGAAAAATTTCACTGTAATAATTTTCATTAAAAAGTCGGAATATTTATCAATTTTTATATTTCAAATTGTGTATTTTGATAAATTACGGTCTCTTCATTTATATTTTTTTTCAAATATATTTTTAAATAGATTATTTAAATGCTTTATAAAATGATCGGGGATAATACTCGTATATTAAAATACAAGTTACAGAAGGCAACCTATTTTAGCACAACTTTGATATTCGAACACGAATCGAGCAACGGCGAAAGTACGAATGAACTAGTGTTAGAATTGCCTTCTGTAACGAGTGATTTATACTATTTTCTCTGTTTCGGCTTCCTTTACATAATTATTATATAAAAATAGTTGAAATTTTCCATTAAGGAATTTTTTTGGTACAATAGTTAAGTTGGTGATAGTGATTTGCTATTGATTTTGTCCGTTGCCTAGGTTAATTTATAAATTGTGTGTTTTTTATTTGATTCATTACCTAGGTATTTTCTGTATTTAATATAATTATACCAATTTATAATATCAATATGTCACCAAAAATTAAGCTCCTTCAAACAAAGAAAACTTTTTCTGAAATCAGTAAACTTAAAACTGTCCGCATGTACCTTGTATTCATTTGAGTAATAATAGTGCCAATAATTACAAAATATGAACCTCGCTTAGTAATATCAATTGTATGTATCTTGGAAACTAGTTCCTTATTTTCTCTATATAATCTATCTATTGCATTCTTATAACACTTATCAAAATTTGTGTCTGTTCTTAGCATTTATCTACTGCTTTCAGCAAAATTGATTTGTTTTTAGCAATAGGTAACGTCTAATTATATTAACTGCAAAAATTTAAAGGCATCAGTAATTTTATATATTTCATTAAATATCAAAGTCAGAAATACAAAATAGAAGTTATTAAAACAATTAAAATCATATTTACGGAGTCAGCGACTGACGTACGATCATCAATTATATTTGAAAATATTTCCTTCAATTAAACCTCTCTTTTATCACTGAGCCACCTGCTGTATTATAATGGTTATTTATTGTAATTAACAGATTAAAACTCCTGAGATTTTGGAAATACAAAAATATAAAGAAAATTGTTATTTATTACATAATTATTACAATTATTGCATCGCTCATTTTTAAATTATACTATTTGTTATAAATTGAACATTTTAATATGTTTTTCTGATCTGCTTGCATAAAATTATATATACAATTTTTTGCAAGATCAGAAAAACATATTAGAATGTTAAATTTTATATATAACCCGAAAATTTGTATTAAAAGTAGAAGTCTCCAGGCTAACAAGGGAAAGGTTTCAATCGTGTAAATTTAGTTACTAAAGAAGTTAAAATTATATTCAGTGTTATAGCCTTAGAGTACAGTCTTTGTGTGTCCATCATCAATCTCGTTATTATTTTGTTTCATAAATTTAACCCGTTTCAATGCCCCGTCGTCAACATTAAATGCGATTAATTCTCTGCATGATCACGTTCACAATACAGAGCACGGATTTAATACTCCTTGACTTTTCAGCGATTCAATCGAACGTTGATGACGTACTGTTCAGTTCCTAATATCAAATGTAAACAATTCGATTGGTTTCGGTAAACACGAGTTGAAGATCGCAGTGCAGACGCTTTTTCTACCCATCACGCATGGCCGTGTAAATATTTTATCAAGCCTATAACGAGAAAGCTTTTAACGTAGTTTGTATGAACGGATAAACGAAATGAGATTGTGTCGACCTCACATTCACACACTCGACACTCGTCCATTTGGTTACGGCGATTAAATGCTTTATATCTTTATGCCACATGGATTCTTGTTATTGACCTATTTATTCTGCATTACCTGTCTTTTTACAAATTGACCTTATTTCATGGCAATAAAAAATAAAAGACGGTAAATGTTGGGTAGATAATAACAACTATGTATGTTAGGTGCGAATATAAGGGAGAGGGATATTGAGTTCAATTCACCCCCATTGAAATAAAATAAAAAAAAAATACAATTTTATTATACGACCTTTTTGTGAAATTTAATGGTGTACAATTATAGATCAAATAAACCGATTATAATAAAAAATAATATCAAATGTAAACAATTCGATTCTAAAAAATAAAATACTAACTAAAACAACAAAAATGAAGATCTACAAAACAATGATAAGGCAAGTGCTATTATATGATGCAGAGACACTGACGATGACAAAGAAAGAAGAGGAACAACTGAGAGTAATCGAAAGGAGAATACTAAGAGCAATATTCGGTCCGATTAAGCTGAAAAACAGTGAATTTAGGATAAGGATGAACAGTGAAATAGCACAAGAAATAGGAGAAGATATAATTAAAAAAATTAAGCAAAAAAGAGTACAATGGCTAGGTCACACATGGAGAGCAGGAGAAGATGCGATGATATATTCCATATTAGAATGGGATCCAGGAAGAAAAAGGAGAGGGAGGCCAAGATCAACCTGGATACAAGAAGTTAAAGAAGACATAAACAAAGCAGGAATTAATAACTGGAAGAAAAAAACATTGGATAGGAAATTATGGAAAGATATAAGCATGAAGATATAATCTAAAGTAAAAAGGGAGTGATTCACCCTAATATAAGAATCTAGAGAGCTTCATAAGAAGCGGCACAGCCCCACTGGGGTGTTAAGCCACTATATATATATATATATGTATATATATATATATATATATATATATATATATATATATATATATATATATATATATATATATATATATATATATATATATATATATATATATATATATATATATATATATATATATATATATAAACAATTCGATTGGTTTTTGTAAACACGAGTTGAAGATCGCAGCGCAGGCGCTCTTTCTACCCTTCACGCTATTTCAGCAGTCATTTGACAACGGAGTTTTTGTTTCCTAAGCAACAAACGTTTATTTTACTCTCCAATTACAATAAAAGTAATATTTCCGTTTGTTCAAAAATAATTTAAAATTATTTTTATGCGTTTTTAAATGATTGCATAAAAAATATTGCGTGCACCTCGAGCAGAAACGGTTCTTATCGCTTTTTCTGCGCTACGTACCCAAATAACTATTTTAGAATTAAATGAAAATAATACCATCCGATAGCTTTTTTGACTAAATGTTATTCTTAACCGAGATATTTAAAGTTAAAGTTTAAATACGAATCACTGGCAATTTTAATTTAGCAAATAAATCTAGTGATCTGTGATTACGAACTTTTTGTAAAGTTATGATATAATTTTCAATATAATGCTCCATTATAAAAAAAATATATTAGTTATAATCTGCTTATTTGATATGATAAGGTAATTATGGACATAGGTTTAAAGTTGTAGTTTATTTATTGAAGATTCAATGATAACATTTCAGCCAAGGTTACGACCATCTTCAGGTCAAATGTAAATTTTAAACGAATAACAACATGTAGAATAAGTTATGAATTGAATATTTAGGGCAAAAATATATCAAAATGAAAAAAGTAATTAAGAATCTAAAGGTTGCAAAAAGGAATGAATCTAAATTTATATTCAATTCGTAACTTATTCTACATGTTGTTATTCGTTTAAAATTTACGTTTGACCTGAAGATGACTATATCCTTGGCTGAAACGTTGTCATTGAATCTTCAATAAATAAACTACAACTTTAAGCCTATGTCCATTATTACCTTATCATATAACATTTGACTTATTAAAACACTCTACTGCTTATTTGATCTTCGAACTGCAGAAAATATTAGCTGAATTAAGAAATAAAAGTCCAGGAGAGAACAGAATAGCTGCATAAATGTACAAAAAAAAGGAGTAAAGGAATTATAAGAAGAACTGTACAAATTAATACAAGAAGTATGAAAAACAGAAGTAATGTCAAAGACATGGAATACAGCGATAACATATCCAATATACAAAAAGAGAGACAAGACAAACTGTGATAAATAAAGACGGATGACGCTACTGGATGTGGCATACAAGATACTTGCAACGCATATCAGAAACAAATTAAGCAAAATTACGCAGGAAATACTTGAAGAATACCAAGCGGGTTTCAGAGGCAACAGATCAACTTCAGATCAGGTTTTCACATTAAAACAGATTACCGAATATAGCTACGGACATAATCTTCCTCTGCATATTCTTTATAGACTTTAAACAGGTGTACGACTCAATAAAGGAAGGCAAATTAACTAATGAAGAGCTATAAATTCTCAAGAAGTTAATCAGTTTGGTACAAATGACTTAGAAAGAAACAAAATGTAAAGTAGTAGTAGAGGGAACTAAATCTGAATGTTTCAAAGTGTGGAAAGGATTCAGGCAAAGTGACTCTTTATCTCCCTTACTTTTCAATCTGGTACTGGAAGGGATATTGAGACGAAGTAAAATCTGCAGAAAAGGAAATGTGTACCGTCAAACACATCAGTGTTTAGCGTATGCGGATAACATCGCCATTTTAACAAGAATGAAGGCAGAATTAAGGAACGTTTTTACACGTTTATAAAAAACAGCAGAAGAGGTAGGACTACGAGTAAATAAAGAAAAGACTTAATGTATGGACATAACACAAGCCCAGGAGAGTAAGAGAGCTCTAAAAATAACAACAAACAATGGAAAAGAGTATAATTTCGAGGTCATGAAGAGCTTTACTTACCTGGGAACTTTAATGGCATATCTGAAAAGACAGAGATAGAGTCACGAATAAGCAAGGGATGTAAATGTGTAGGAATACTGTGGAATCGCCTAAAGTCAAAAGAAGTATCGCGAGCAGTCAAAATAAAAGTGTATAAAACTATAGTACGCCCAACTGTACTGTACAGAAGCGAGACATGAACTTTAAAGAATAGTGAGCAAAAAAAGCTTGAAGGGGAGAGGAAAATATTAAGGATAATATATGGTGGCAGAAAAAGAGGTGGACATGATGGTGCGTAGAACATATAAAGAAATAATGTGGTGAGTGTGGTATAACGGGAGTTATTAAAGCACAGAGAGTAAGATGGCTAGGTCACGTGGCACGAATGCCGATGAACAGAACAGTAAAAGCAGTGTTTAAAGGTAGAATTGTGACAAAAAAGAGAAGAGAGCGTCCAAAAGAGAAATGGTTCAATGTGGTCAAGAAAGACTTAGAACTATTAAAAGCTAAAACTTGTGTAGAAAAAGCAGTAAACCGACTTCAGTGGAAATACGTTTTACAACAAGCCATGGTCCTGCAAAGCCTGCAGAGCAGTCATATATATTTGATCTACAATTAGTTTGAATTTTACACCACTAAAATTGTTGATAAATATATCTCTCTCTATCTCGGCCTTTCCAAATTTTAAATACCACCATTAGAAATTTCTGTAAGTAAATAAGAAATATATATATATATATATATATATATATATATATATATATATATATATATAATTTTGAGGCGACCACATATGAAAGTAACCATAACAACATCATAAACTACTACGGAAAGTTGAAAAAAAACATACACTGATATGTTAGTATAACGCACACTTCTAACATATCAGGTGAAGTTCCACTGATTGGCAACAGATGGCGTTACGATATAAGAAAATAATAAAATAAATGAAAAGAATTTGTATTATTATTTAAATTAAAGTTTTGGCAGATTTTTCAAAACAGTTACACAGATAAATCTTATTTTTTTAAAATTAATAATTATTTATTTACTAATATGTCAGCATTATTTCATATTTTGACATAACGGTTAATACAGTTGGTATCACAATAACTAACCTCAAACGTCAAACGTCAATGCTTATCTACAAAAAACGCATCAACTGTTAAAGTGTAACCACATTGCTCTTGTAAACTTTTTTTAGAAATATTTTGTGGTCGTGTGAAAAAAAATTTACATAACTCGCTCGAAAGTGTGATAACTGTGCTCATGTACTTAAATTACTCGGCGCTACGCGCCTCGTTTTTACTTAGTATTAATCTCGAACATTATTTTCTCGTCTATTGATAATGGAGCAAAAAAAATAATATATATATATATATATATATATATATATATATATATATATATATATATATATATATATATATATATATATATATATTACCAGGGAGAGAAATGTTTGAACTAAAAAGAGCTTCTATGGTATTGTCAGCCCTGTATCAAACGTTTAGAGTTTAAGAGTGACAACTTTTATCTAATTTAATCGAAGTCATAGTTCGTACAGTTCTCGAGATTCCAATGGTGGCTCCCAAACTTGAACGATTGAAACGCTACCAAAATTACTAGCTACTTTTAAAATATAATGAAAATCCTGGGTTCGAATCTCGGCTGAGTCCCATGGCTTTTCATATTTCTCATAAGTATACCTTATCACCTGTCTTAACAGCGCGTAATATTTACAATTTAGAAATATTATCCATATAATTCCACTTGATGACTGACACAGCATAACATAAATTAAGTAAAAAATTATTACATATATTGATTTTTTATTCTTTTATGGTAATTATTTAGGTAAATAATGTTCTTCAATTAGAGAGTTTGTGAATTCTTCAAGAAGCATGAAGGTGCATATTAGAGGTTACATTTTCAGTCTCTTTTAAAATCGAACTTGGAATTTTAGATAATAACGTTAATTTTTAAATGCATGAAATTTAATATATATGACTCCAGTCTTTCAAATATAAAAATATAAACTTATATCAAGTTAGCTGCATACATTAATTAGAAAAAACTAAACTTATATCAGGTAAACAAACTAAAAAAATCTACTCACCAAGACTGGTATCATACGCATGAAGATACTCTGACGTCATAAACTGGCTAACTAATGAAGATTTTCCAACTGCAGGTCCTCCAAGCATCAAGACTCTGTACGGAGCTGGTCCTGGATTGCTTGTGGAACTTTCTCTAGACGAAGCTAAGCTGCAGGAAGCGGAAGTCCTGGCTGAGCACACTCCTGTGGGTATGTGTTCAGTACTGAAACAATAGAGAACAAAATAAATCCTTTTAAAGTGTATGCAAACAAAATATTCCATAGTATAAAAAATGAAAGACTAAATTTCCATACAATTTATCAGTAATTTATTCCAAAATATTCAAATGTAAAATTCTATAGAGATCCACAAAAAAGAACGATTCTGTGAAAAAAATGTTTAATATTCAATCAGATATCGTCATTTAGAATACGACCTATTTCAAAAGTCTTTCACGAAATTAATTCAAAATGACATTGTAAACTCTGTATTCTCTGACAGTCAGTAACAATACGATTTTAAAATATTTTCGACACAATTTAAAAAGAATAAAAATTTCATTTCTGCTTTTCATTTGTGCTGAAATATCGAATGAAAAGTAAATAAAATTGACCTTTGTAATACTACCTACATATCAGTTAAAAGTCAAGAGCTTTACTGTAGCATTGATTTTTTTGTGTTCGTTATTTCAAGGAATAGGATGACATATCGGAAACTTGAAAATAGAACAAAGGAAAAATCCCTACTGCAATGCGAGGTTATATTCAGTTAAAAAATTTTACACAAACCTGCAATTTTATTTATCATGCAGGTGCTTGAAAAAATGGGCGCGTTCTTAAATTTCGCTTATATATTATTTTAGCAAACTCGACCAAATACCATAATTGAGTCAATAATATATTTTACAATAGTAGTATACGTAAATTAGTAAGCAAGTTTATATATCGATTAATCGGATTTAAGTGGATTTTCTATTTATAAATACGATGTAAACGATGAATCGGATTTACAATCGGATTCTAACTCGACTTTATGAACAAAATTTACCCATAAATTCAATTTACTTTCTTGACGTGAATTACGATTAATTAGAATTTTATAGTAGATCCTGAAACAATGCAACAAACTCAAAATAATTTATTATACTTTGATTTGTTTTATGAAATTGAATTAAAATTGCAAGAATTGAATTTTAAATATTAATTTCATTAATATTGTTTTGACGGTTTTATTAAAATATGTTTAGTCTATTTTAAAATACGAGTAGATATTTATGATAGTATTGCTAGGTAACAAAATAAACTGTTTATTGATTCTGACAGTTAAATTATCTCAATTTTGTAATATTAAAAAATAAAATAAATATACATATCATCAAATCTTGTATCCGTAACAGATCTCGGTAAGTAATATATTTTCGCGTGAAATGCAGTTACTAGCCGTCAAATCACGGCCCCTCAAGGATGTAAGGGATAGTTTAAAGGTGGTTAAAATTGTTTATCGGTTTTGGGAATCGAACCCGGCTTCTTAAATCTACAGGTCGACCCAATACCACTGAGCCATCTATTCCATAAATGGCATTTAATATTTATTATATTTATTTTATTTTAGCATCACAAACTTGTTTATTGGCTTTCAAAAGCGGTCGTAATTTGGCTATTATTATAGCCCGAAGGCTCACCTAAACTTTGTATATAGAGGATGTTTATTGCCATTGCTTTCTCGATAAGTATAGGATCTACAAAGTCGGTTAAATAGCAAACAATTTCTATTTTACAAGACTTTTTTAATGAGTGCAACAATTTTTTTTTGGGACCAGTGGTTCTCAAAATACGCGGTGCAACTTTCTTATATATGTCAATTTTTGTCAAAAAATTTGTAATGTGAGTGTACTGAAATTTATAGCCGTTGAATTCAGAAGAAAATCATAAATCGAACAAGTAAATTAAAAAAGTATATTTCTATTTAAAATAAGAAAGATAGACCCCGTATTTTGAGAACCACTAGTCGAAATAAAAATTTGTCAATAGTTTTGTGATAAGCTTACAAAATGGTATTTCTTTTCTAATTTAACCAACCTTGTAGCTCTTATAGTTCTCGAGATAGCAATGGTGGCACAACTAAATTGAACATCCTGTATAGACTTATTACAGTGATAAAGGTCTAAGTCAAGTATGCAGTCTACAACAAATATTGTTCAATGTATACTTGGAAGTTGTTCTACAAAACTGGAAATGAATTTCTTGCCCGAGATGCATATAATCTTGAATTTATGGTCACACATCATAAAGTTTATCAAGACAGAGGTTTGCAAATGAATTTAAAGAAAACAGAATACCTACTTAGTTGTTAATTCAGTCAGCAGATTTGATATAAAGATAAATAAGGACACTCTAATAGAACAATTCAAATAACTTAGAGGGAAGGTGGAAGAGAATGGAATAGATGTATGAGAAATGGAGCACAGAATACAAGAAAGTAGGAAAATAATTAGACATGTCATGGTAAAGTCAGCTCTGGTCTACCGTAGATACGAAATATTAGTAATAAATGTAGAAATAAAACAGAAACTATAAGCAGTATAAATAGATTACCTTCGACGAAGCGAAACAATTAGAAATGAAATGGATGCACATCAAAATGTTATAAATAGAATAGAAAGAAGAAGTTATTTTTGGACATATTGTAACAGCTACCCTGCACTAAGTGCCAATGAGTACTGACAAGTGTTTATTTTACTTGACCAAATTATCAATTAAAAATTAAATGATTAATCAATTATTGACCAAGGGTAGCGTAAATCCGCCGGCCACCACAGAACTGTTATGACTCTGCTCTGAAGAGTTTAATTTGAAAACCGTATCTCAACCAGCTTAGACAACTTTAATGATAGGATAATTAACGAAATAAAGGACACGCAAGATTCTCAACACAATAACAATTTTAATACAAATAAATAAAAATAAAATAAATCCCAATTAATAGGTCACAAAATGAATCTAATTAACTTATTCTCAAGGACACGATCAACAACAGATTGCTCTAATAACTAACTCAATTAGTTAATAAAAATAGTTTCGAACTAACTTTCTTGTCTCAATAAAATACAGTAAAATATTATTACTTACTCGTCATTTGCGTAGACACTGCTTTACAACACTGATACTTTAATAAATAAATTAAGCAATATAAATTAATCGAACTTAGAATCCGCAACTCAACTCGTATTACTCAACAATTAAAATAAAGACTCAGTTTAGACTTCAACTCAAACAAACTTGATACTTCAACTTCTTAACTCAATTCAACTTACTAATCTCAAATAACTCAACTCAAAATATCTTACTAGATCTGACCAACAATAAAGACTTAGTACAACTTTACAACTCACAACTTTAAAGACTGCTGAAGACGAACTCAAACTTAGCAAAACTGTTTTGATCAATGTCTGTAACTAGACTGTCGAACTGAATTCACACATCAGCCCTCGATGGGTGAATTCACCCCCACTAGCCCCCACTTGAGCATCTTAACACTAACTTTACATTGGTTAATATTTGAATTTCACACTATTATTGGTCAAGCGATTGCTAGATTACTTCGGGAGTTGAAGAGTGCGGAAATTGCGTAAGGGCATCTTCAACGGATTTTTAGTTCTTGGAAAAGGCCCACCCTTGAAATCTAACGAACGCTGACCTCGCCTGAAATCGCCTTCGCTTCTTAACAAACAACCATAAATAAGTCACTCTTTACTTTTCAAATCCAAACTGCAGCAAAACGTCACATAACTTTAAAAGACAATTACCCAAAAATACTTCTAAACTTTTAACACAATACGAAAGCGATTTTGAAAGCGTTACAAAAATGTCTAAGATCTTGCTGGATACCGCACAGCATGTAATCTAACATTCTTCCGCGAAACTATACTTGGTGGAACACACACCATGTGTGTTACAACTTCCCTTACCCCTTAAAGATAAATTATAGTTCTGAAGGAATTATAATTTATAAAACAAATACCCGGGGATCAAAAGTCTTTGGTGAACACAAAACAAGGTAATCTGTAGGGGGTCACTGCCTCCACTGCTACTGGGCACACGTCCTCGTTGACCTGGCCGCTTCTGATGATCCTGGTTACCGCCATTGTCCGAGAACCGCTACTCGCTGCGCCTCTTCTTCAACAGCTGGGCTCTCGCTCGCTGTGTTGTGGCTATTTTATTATGGGACTTGGCTGGGTGTCGGCCCGGCATCACTATAACCATAAAACTCCGGCAGAATCTTTGTCCCTAATTCTAACACTACTGCTAACCTATTTAAGCACTCAATTATATTCGCGACTATGTTCAATTAAATCGGCTATAATCATAAACTTTACTTTACTGACAATTTATTACTACTAATCAACCCTTTATTTAAAACATACAATGCTCGACAATATTTACTTTTAATTTCCCCATTATTTTCAACAATTACTAAATACTTACTTAGTTTCTCGAACTTCTCATCCGTTGTGACACACTATTTCTCACTGGACTTCCTGCTGGCATTTTCTTTTCTGATTCTTTCTTGGATTGCTGCGGCTCACTGGCTCAATTCACTTCAGCTAACATAACTAAACGATATTCTGCGAACTAACTAAACTTTAATTAACATATGACTCTACACACTACTTACTCCCTTAGAAATCTGAAAAAAATTCTTACTTATCGCGACTCTTTTAAATTCTACTTCGCGAATTTCGTGGTACGTCCGGTGCTGGACCGCGACTTCTTAAAAAATATCTATGACTCGATGTCTGATCATTTACAATTTCCGGATTATTATGAACTTGCGCTTCAACAACTATCGTATTACCACATTCAACTTCTTCTTCCGTATCTGACTCTACTCTATTACTATTTAATTCTCGCGTTGCTACAAAATCTTCATTTACACGCTCATTACAATTTCTTACGGGTGGTACATACAAAAAATCTAACAAATTTTTAACATTTCTATTTTTTGAAACTGGAATTGGAGTATCCGGTCGCTCTAATCTTTCATTAATCGGCTCTAAATACAACTTTAATCTATTAGCGTTGACTACTTGTTCTTTATTACTTGACACGTCTTTAATAACAAAATTAACTGCACTCGTTTGCTTTACAATTCTATATGGACCTATCCACGGTTTTACAAACTTTTTACTTAAACCTTGCTTTACAACTTCATTATGCAATAACACTAAATCTCCGACTTTGAATTTACACGGCGCTGATTTCTTGTCATACTGAATTTGATTTCTACTCTGCGCTTTATTAATTCTCTCTTTAACAATTTCATAAACGTCTTTTAACCTCGTTTGAATTTCTACATTATAATCCGTACTATTTTCTTTACTCAACGGTGCTATTATATCATCAAATGGTATTTCAAACTCGCGACCATACATTAAGAAAGATGGTGTTTCACCGGTAGAATTATTCACTGAATTCCTAACCGCTATTAAAACATACGGGATCCACATGTCCCAATCTTTATGATCTTTCGCTATATAATGCGACATACTATCTGCAAAGGTTCTATGAAACCGCTCTATACCTCCATTTCCCATGGGGTGATACGCCGTCGTTTGCAACTTTTTAATTCCAAATAATCTACATACACTTTTAAACAAATTAGAAGTAAAATTTGAACCTCTGTCCGTTAATAATTGTCGAGGAACACCATGTCTCGAAATTATCTGTGTAATAAATGCATTTGCTACTGTCTCTGCTGATTCGTCTGCTATTGCTATAGCTTCTGGGTATCGAGTAAAAGCATCAATAAATGTTAAAATATACCTGTTTCCACTATTCGTGATGGGTAACGGACCCACAATATCCATTGAAGTACGCTCAAATGGTTTTGAAATTTCACCGAACTGCTGTAACGGTACTGGTCTTAAATGAGGCGACGTCTTTCTTTTATTACACGATAGACAACGTAAACAATACTCTTTTATCTGTGATGCCATATTTTTCCAAAACAACTTTTTCTTAATTAAATTATATGTCTTTTCATAACCTGCATGACCCGCGTGAGGTAAATCATGATACGTTCTTAAAACTTTATTAACCATACTTGATGGAACTACTAACCTATCTTCACGTTCATTAATATTTCTCAACTTGTAAATTACACCATCATTATCTCTATAAAATTCATCATTATTACAAATACCTCTGTCAACTAACTTCTGAATTTCTAAATCCTTATCTTGCTCTAACTTTATATGTTCTCTATCCCAAATTGGTTCGAATTCATCAATACAATTAATTGATACACGCGAAAGTGCATCTGCAACATAATTCTGCTTTCCTGGCTTATAAATTACTTCAAACTCATACTCCGCTAACTTCAATGACCAATTAACTAATCTACTACTTTTATCTTTAAATTTGTTTAAATAAACTAATGGTCTATGATCTGTAACCAACGTAAACTTTCTTCCATATAAATAACATCTGAAAAACTTTATAGCCCATATTATAGCTAAACATTCTTGCTCAATAGTTGCATAATTACTCTCTGCTTTATTTAATGTTCTACTTGCATACGCGATTGGATGATCTTCCCCGAACCGATTTTGACTTAACACGGCTCCTAACGCAATATTTGACGCATCTGTCGTTAACGTAAATGACTGACTAAAATCTGGATAAATTAATATCGGACTCGTAATTAACGCTGTTCTCAATTTATCAAACGCTACCTGTGTTGATTCATCCCATACAAACTTTACATCTTTCTTCGTTAACTGTGTTAACGGTCTACCTATTTTCGAAAATGAATCTATAAATCGTCGATAAAATCCTACTAATCCTAAAAATGATTTAATTTTACGTTCTGTATTCGGTATTGGAAACTTTTCAATTGCCTCTATCTTCGATGGATCTGGTTTTACACCATCTCCTGAAATAATATGACCTAAATATGCTGTTTCTTTCTTAACAAATTCACATTTACTTGGCTTCAACTTTAAGTTAAACTTTTTCAATCTATCAAACACTTCTTTAATCTTACTAATATGCTCATTAATATCATCACGTGAAAAAATACATATATCATCTAAGTACACATAACATTTTTCTCCTACTAATCCACTTAAAACACAATACATTAATCTCTGAAATGTACTTGGCGCATTACATAAACCGAAAGGCATACGATTCCATTGATAATGGCCCCAGGGGGTACTAAACCCTGTCTTTTCTTTGTCCTCATCTGTAATTTCTACCTGATGGTACCCTGACGCTAAATCTAACGTTGTAAACAAAGCTGCTCCATTCATTTGAGAAATTGTATCTTGCAAATTAGGTAAAGGTAAGAAATCTTTTTTCGTAATATTATTTAACGCTCTAAAATCAACACACAATCTAACTTTTGTTGATCCATCAGATAAAACTCGATTTACTAATACTACAGGAGCTGACCATGGTGAATCACTTTCTTCTATTATACCATCTTTTAACAATTCTTTAATTTGATCTTCTAACACATCTTTCTGATAATACGCTACGCGATATGGTCGTTTCGCGATTGGATGAACGTTTTCCGTAATAATTTTATGCTTAACTTTCGAAGTACAACCTAACTTTATACCTGGACTCATAAAAATATCTTTATATTTCTCTAATAACTTTTGCATTTTACTTTTATCAAACTCATTAAGATGATCTAATTTGAATAAACTAATAAAATCTACTTCCTCAATTTTCCTAATTGACTCTATTTTCTCATTTCCGGTATCAATATTTAATTTAACATTTTCCTCATAGCCTACTATTGTTTTCGCTGGTATCTCTAATGTTTGCTCACTAACATTCATAATTTTAACTGGTACTTCTCTTTTATCACCATTTACAATAACTCTCGCTGTAATAATTCCATGAATATTCGTCTCTACTGGCTCAATCAAAATACTAACATTTTTAATTTCTTTACTTTGTCTATAACCTAAACACACTGCTTCAGTTCTCGGAGGAATACTTAAACTTTCTTTCATACGAATTGAACGTATATCATTAGTATCTAATTCAACATTCACCTTTTTACTAACTGTTTCATGCTGCTCCTTACTCTTAATTTCAGCTTTACTCTTTTCAACTACTTGATTACTTTGAGAAATGCTTTGGTTTTCCATATTACTGACCGAACATAGCGAACTGACTGTTTTACGGCTTTCTTCAACAATTCTCTCAGATTTTTCAATGTTACTTACTTTATTAACACTCGATTCTATAACACTATCTTTTTGAAATGGCAATTCTTTTTCACTTTCACTATTCACAACTTTTTGTATAACATCTGACTTACTTTTTACAATTTTAGGTGATTCAACAACTATGTTCAAACCTTTCTTTACTTTTGTGGGGCTTTCCACGCAGAACTTGCTTAAAATTTCACTACCTGCTTTTTCTTTATTCTCGACTGACTTGACCGAGCTAGCTACACTCTCATTTACAATTGGTTTATAACTCTTTATGATACTCTCTGTACCCTTAACTTTAGCAATACTGACATTCTTTACACAATTATTTTCCGAACTTTCAATTTCTACAACTCTACATTGTCCACAACAGCTGATCTTATTTTCACGCACACCGAGATTTCTCCTGTCACAAAACGAACCTAGCGAACTTTTTGTTACACGATCATCTGCAGTATTCAATAAAAATTTCGATTGCTGTTTAGGGCAATTATTACAACCAACAACCTCTCTTCTATGTGCCACCAAAGGTGCACTAACCACACGTCTCTCATCAATGCTTGCCATATTTCGCTTCGAATTTTGATAATCTACACTGTGTCCCTTAACACGACTCAAACATAGCGAATTAGTCGAATTATGTTTCACAGGCAAATAATCGCGATCTCCACTCTTTACTTGTCTGGAATTAACATCTTCTGCATCTCTAAAGTGCTCTGTAATAGTCGATATTGTCAGTCTTTCTCCAATGATACTAATTTCATTACGCGCATAATTAATCTCGGCTTTATAATCACTAAGGAAGTCTAAACCAATTAATCCGTCTGTAGCTAAGCTTAATCTTTCATCACATACAACAAAATTATGCCAAATACTTCTAAATCCAACTTTAATTTCAACTTCCGTTGATCCAATTACAGGTAACTCTTGGCCTGAAATGCCAACTATTGATCGATTACGCGCGATCTTTTCTAAACGCTGTCCCTCTACCACATATCGCTTTAAGATACTAATATTGGCTCCAGTATCGATTAAAAATTCATAATTTCTACCATTACAATTCAATTTAACTTTATTGTGTCTATTATTACTATTTACGGCCGGTATTAGTTCTTTACACGGTAAGTGTCTTCGACCGTCAGATTTGGGACTCTGATCTACGGCCTTTTGGAGTTTAAATGACTCGAATTACTGTACTGATAGCTACGCCGCTGTTCTTTATCTTTTTCTGGTATGTAAACTCTACATTGCGTTATTGTGTGTCCTTGCTTATTACATCTTTTACAAACTTTATCTCTAATTATATTCAAACTACAATCTCGTGCCATATGTCCGTATTTCTGACATTTAAAACATAAAATATTTCTCTGATCCTGTGATCTATACTCATAATTATCATTTCTTTCTCTAATACTGTAATTATCATTTCTTTCTCTATTATTGTAATTATCATTTCTTTCTCTACTACTGTTTCTATAACGCGGTGTATTACTTGGGTACCGCGACGTTGTACTGGCACGACTATAATTATTCCGCTTTTCTTCCCCGTTTTTATGCTGATTTACCCCGGACATTACTTCTATCAGTTTATTTATTGAATTCATTACATTACTTTCTGAATTGCTGACTTGACTTATAACTTCTAATTCATCTCTCCGCATTATAGCAAATACCGACTCTGATTTTTTAGCAATTTGAACCGCTTGATTAAATGTTCTAGGATTTTCATATAACACGTCTCGCTGTAAATGTGGCAATATACCCGTAGTGAACTGATTTAATAACTGTACTGCAACGTACTTATCGTTTACTGCTTTTGTTGCTGCGTCATTTGTTCCTTCAACTAACTGGTTACCGATATTCTGTAAACGCGCCGCATATGCTAAAATTGTTTCATTTCTTAACTGAACACACGTATTAAAATACCTTAAAACAGTTCTGCCATCTTGCCTAGGCGCAAATCTCTCCAACAATAAATCTTTAAATTCGTTCCAAGTTATTGAACGATCTTTTACTTTATCATTATTTTTAACATACATCAAAGCTTCCCCGCCTAAACTTACTTTTGCGCTTCCAATTTTTACTTTATCGTCCCAATTGCCTACTTCGCTACAGTTTTCTATCTTTTCAATAAAATCTACTATACTTTCTCCATTTTTTCCTGAAAAATGAGGAATTTTGGAACTAATTCCTGAAACTGACGTAATTGCAACTAATGTCTGGAATAATTGATCTTCATTCAACGCCATTTTAGTTTATTACTTATTTAAATTCAACTACAATTCACAATTAATTATTATCAATCAAACAACAACTCTTTTATTTACTTTAACAACTTAAAATTTTCCACTTTCCGATAGCAATAATTATGCAACAATTATCTATACAAAATATCTAATAGCAGGTTCGCACACCACTGCTATCAATTAAGTGACAAATTATATTAAAAATCTACGACTGACTGTATGAGCAGGTTCACACACCACTGCTATCAATTATGTAACAAATTATATTAACAAATCTAAGACCGACTGGTTTGAGAAGGTTCGACCACCGCAGCCACCAATTATGTAACAAATTATATTAACAAAATTTCTAAGACTGACTGCGTGTTTTGGGACTTCTCTCTCTATCGCACACTGTTTTCGGGTTTTCTCGATCGCAATAATTATTCTTCTCTACTCTACTATTACCATTATCAACAATAACTTCTGACTCCTTACAAAATCGTGCAATGTGCCCATACTTATGACATTCGAAACACATTCTATTCTTATATCTGCTACTATTTTCTACTCTATTCAGATTTATACTTTCTTCTCGATCATTTTTAACTTTATTTACTAAATCTTTACAAAATCGTGCAATATGACCATACCTGTGGCATTCAAAACACATTCTATTTTTATATCTGTTCATATTCTCTACTTCAATGTGATTTGCATTTCTCTCTCGATCTGAGCAATTATCAATTTTCACACAATCATTACTATCAATTTCATCACACATTCGCGCTATATGGCCCGTTTTATAACATTTAAAACACATTCTATTTCGAAATCTATATTTCCACCGATCACAATTATTGTCAACTGTACAAAAATTTACTCTATCTATATAACATTTATCAACATTAATTTCCTCGTTATTTTTACTAAAATTTTCACAATTAACCATTTCATTACAAAATCTCGCAATATGTCCAACTACATGACATTTAAAGCACATTTTATTCTTATACCTGGTTTTATGACTACTGACTGACTCTTTTGAATTACGCGTTTGCTCTTTGTTATCGATATCTTGCTCAACAATGTCCAAAATACTACGTTTCACTTTTTCTTTCCTATTGTTTGCTAAACTACGTAAGTTAAAATGCCTATCTATCTTTGAATCTGTGTGTGATTCACAATACTCATTACGCATCGTCAAATTATCTTGTTTCTGTTTGTTTGATACCGCTACTATTTGAGTTAAGTTTTCTACTGTCTCGATTACCTCAGAATCTTTATTATCTACTTTATTTACTAATTCGACATTCACTCCTAATATATTATTTATTGTTTCTACTCGTTTCGCAACTTCTAAAGCTTTTTCTACTGTTTTCGGTTCTGCAATAAGTACATCGCGTTGTAAACTCGGTAAAATGCCTATCATAAATTGTCTTAACATTAGTCTTTCTACAAGTTTAACATTCAATTCTTGCTCTGCAATATCTTCACTTTCTTCAAATAACTGATTCGCAATAACTCGTAACCGTGACTCATATTCAATGACTTTTTCATTTTTCTTCTGATAACAATTTCTAAATTCTTTTTCTATCGTTAAAAAGTGGGGCACAGGTAAATACATATCTAAAAGAACTTTCTTAAAAATGGACCATTCTTTTGTATCTTTAATTTTAGGATGTGTACTAACATAACGACTCGCTTCTCCGCTCATATAAATTTTCGCAAATGTAACTTTATTCTCATCTTGCATACCAATTAACGAACAAACACATTCAACTTTATCAACAAACTCTACAACATTATCTTCTGCTTTACCACTGTAAATTGGTATTTTCGAACTAACATCGGACATTGTGCTTTTGCGTAACATTACATTAATAATTTCTAAAAACTGATCGTTGGTCGCCATATTTTACGTAATTTAAAGCTCACTAATCTGAAATATTCGTACACCGCTGAACAACAAATATGTGATAAAAATTACAATAATTTAAGACTGCTGGTTTGAGAGGGTTGGACCACCGCTGCCATCAATTATGTAACAGCTACCCTGCACTAAGTGCCAATGAGTACTGACAAGTGTTTATTTTACTTGACCAAATTATCAATTAAAAATTAAATGATTAATCAATTATTGACCAAGGGTAGCGTAAATCCGCCGGCCACCACAGAACTGTTATGACTCTGCTCTGAAGAGTTTAATTTGAAAACCGTATCTCAACCAGCTTAGACAACTTTAATGATAGGATAATTAACGAAATAAAGGACACGCAAGATTCTCAACACAATAACAATTTTAATACAAATAAATAAAAATAAAATAAATCCCAATTAATAGGTCACAAAATGAATCTAATTAACTTATTCTCAAGGACACGATCAACAACAGATTGCTCTAATAACTAACTCAATTAGTTAATAAAAATAGTTTCGAACTAACTTTCTTGTCTCAATAAAATACAGTAAAATATTATTACTTACTCGTCATTTGCGTAGACACTGCTTTACAACACTGATACTTTAATAAATAAATTAAGCAATATAAATTAATCGAACTTAGAATCCGCAACTCAACTCGTATTACTCAACAATTAAAATAAAGACTCAGTTTAGACTTCAACTCAAACAAACTTGATACTTCAACTTCTTAACTCAATTCAACTTACTAATCTCAAATAACTCAACTCAAAATATCTTACTAGATCTGACCAACAATAAAGACTTAGTACAACTTTACAACTCACAACTTTAAAGACTGCTGAAGACGAACTCAAACTTAGCAAAACTGTTTTGATCAATGTCTGTAACTAGACTGTCGAACTGAATTCACACATCAGCCCTCGATGGGTGAATTCACCCCCACTAGCCCCCACTTGAGCATCTTAACACTAACTTTACATTGGTTAATATTTGAATTTCACACTATTATTGGTCAAGCGATTGCTAGATTACTTCGGGAGTTGAAGAGTGCGGAAATTGCGTAAGGGCATCTTCAACGGATTTTTAGTTCTTGGAAAAGGCCCACCCTTGAAATCTAACGAACGCTGACCTCGCCTGAAATCGCCTTCGCTTCTTAACAAACAACCATAAATAAGTCACTCTTTACTTTTCAAATCCAAACTGCAGCAAAACGTCACATAACTTTAAAAGACAATTACCCAAAAATACTTCTAAACTTTTAACACAATACGAAAGCGATTTTGAAAGCGTTACAAAAATGTCTAAGATCTTGCTGGATACCGCACAGCATGTAATCTAACATTCTTCCGCGAAACTATACTTGGTGGAACACACACCATGTGTGTTACAATATAATGAGTATGCCTGAAAATCGATGGTTATAATTTGGTTAGGTGTATCGCCATATTTATAAAACTAAAATTGTCAAATTAATATTTAAGACAAACTCAAACGATGAAAAATAATGTACACCATTTTTTATGTGTTGTGTAATAATAAACAAAATGCAATTGAAACGGATTAAAACAAATATCAATATCCTCTCTTGACAATAAACAAGCATGAAAAATACGAAGAATACGCATGCGCAAATTTTGCCATTGCTCTCAAACACGATACGTGTTTACTTAGGTACTCACTCCGATTTGTATCTATTTATTCTGGTACGGGCAGTATTCACTCGAAGCGTATCAAATTATATAGGTAGTAAAATAGTCACAGTAGATTAGTGTTTGTTCATCTAACCAAGGTATTGATATAAACCTGATCAATATTTTATGCGAACATTTGTTAAAGTCAATTTTAAAATAATAACTTCTGAATGAAACTTCTGAAATAAAATGTAAACTGATTCAAATATTTTATTTATAACAAAGTTTGCTGTTTTTGCATTTTACAAGTTTAATCACAACAAATCAGAGTGAATCACCCCTGAATTTTATAAAAATATCACGACAAAATGAGAAATGCTACAAAAAATCCATTAGCAGGCAATTTTTATTTTATTTATTTATTTATTTATTTGGAAATTCAGCGAACTGGCAGATAATTCTGGTGTCGTTCGCGGTACAATATTGAAAGCACGTATTGGTTTGTGGCTCTGTACAGTATACCACAATAAATTCAATGAATCACATTACTTTACATTACATTACGTTATATACTAAGCCTGCATAAACACATAATGACTACACATATCACAGTTGGAGGTGCGTATCAAGACTGCGTTTAAACTGTTGAACGGAAACGGCATTTACAACATTCACGGGGAGGATATTCCAGGCGACAACAACCCTATTAAAGAGGAAGTGCTTATAGGGGTTTTTGAGAAAGCGACGTTTGTACAGCTTGTGGGCGTGCCCTCGTAGGCGTTCATTCAAGGTTGAAATAGACTTGGCTGAGAAGTAGAGGACAGTCGTAGTAGCCTCTAGTGGCCTTGAATGCCTCTCTCAGGTCACTACGAAGCTTCCTGCGCTGCCAGACGATCCTCGTAGTTCAGGTGCCTTAGAGACACGGGTCTCTTTGAGGCCTTCCGTTGGACAGCGATGTCTTCCGCGAATGAATTTGATAACTCAGATTTTATTCTCACAGCCGAAACACAAGTTTTACGACATTAAAATTACTCTTGTGGCTCTCCAACCGCTAAAATTTTTGGAAGTCGTAATCTTACGGCCCGGTAACTGCACTTCATGTGTTCACTGCATTTTTTTTTAATAAAACTGTAACTATTTACTCTATTTGTCTCTCGGACTTATTATTTTGATTGCGTTTATATTTTTATATTTGATCGCCTTTGTATTTTATTGCACTTTTTTATTAGGATGTGCTGAATTTTATCAATTGTTTTACTATGACAACTTCTTTATCATTATTTGTTATTTATTTGTTTGATTTCCGACAAGAAAATATTACAAAGGTAATAATGGCTGTAACTAGCGCTGATGTTGCGCACATCGTTACTTTGATACAAGATGGAAGAAGTCAAGTTTACATATCAAGAAGGTTTGGTGTACCATGAACTACAATGCGGTGGACATATCACCGCTTCTTACAGACTGGTAAATATTTACGCCGACGTGGTTCTGGCTGTAAAAGAGCTACTTCATGCAGAGAAGATCGTTTTCTTACAATACAAGTGTTGCGAAATCGTCATTCAATTGCTGTTACTGCAAAAAATTGTCTTCAATTAGTAAGAAATGTCAACATCAGTAAGTGAACAGTTAGAAGAAGTCTCAATGAAGCGAAATTGGAAGCCAGGAGACCTGCCACTGTCCCCGACCTTCAATCCAGGCATTGTAGATATCGATTTAACTTCATTAGATTTTTATTCTTGATGGACGTAGAAGAATGGAAATGAATTCTCCTCCTGGATGAATCAAAATTCTGTTTAAGGTCTGGCGATGCGCGAACCTGAGTCTGGAGGCGAGATATTTTGAAAACACCAGTTACTGATATTAATTTTGTACTAAAGCACGACAACGCAAGACCTCACACTGCAAGAATTGGTACTGAATATCTGGACGAAGTAGGTTTTAACGCACTAGACTAGCCCGCTGCCGTCCAGACATTAATATTATTGAACATCTCAGAGATGAACAGAGTTAGAGGTCGAATGGTTCAGTCAGGTATGATTCTGGAGTGGCACTGTAAGAATAATATGAAAACATTCCGCAAGAATATATACAACATTTTTTAGATCCTTACCTAAGCATATTCCAGTGTTAATTAATGTTTGAGGAGAAAATGCACCATATTAAGATCTTATATCGAAGTGTAACACGTTATTTTTTAACTTTTATGAATTTGTTCTGAAATTTAAGTTTTATATTTTTTACAACTTAACCATTTTATAAATACCTAATCCTAAAAATTTAAAGAAAAATATGTGCAATTAGTCGTAAATCTTTGTTTTATTCACTAAGGGAATAAGCAGAATAAACAGTTATTCCGTTTAGTGTATGTATACGAGTATCGAGTCAGCCCGTAGATTTGAGAACCCGGGTTCAATTCACACAGCCTACAACCAATTTTCACCACATTAAAACTACCCCTGTAGCTTCACTAGCATTTTATAGGCCGTGATTAGATGGCTGGTAACCACACTTCACGCGCAAAGTATATCAGTTACTGACAGGATAAATAATTGTTTCAAAGTCGTAATAATCCTGGAAATAACAGCTAAACTGATGTGTTTATGTTTGACATTTTTACAACTATAAAACTTCACTACTTCACAAAAAATAAATCCCCAAAAACAGTTGCACAAAGTTAAACTTTTGATAAAATAAACTTTGTAAATGCGATATAGGAAAAAAAATATTTCCATTTATCACCGTAACTGTCGACTGAAATCGAATTTCATTATAAAGTAAACATCACAAGATCTCATTCTACAGACTGATCAAAAGGAATTGTTTCAGTCGGCAATACAATTCCGGAGATCTTTTTATTCCACAGTTGGCAACGCCAGGTAAAGACGAAAATACTATTTGATATGTCTAATAAATACAAATAGATTGAGGAGGATATGAGGAGTATGACAGCTAATAGGATTTTGACTTTTTAAGTAATAGAAATATTTCAGATTATTGCCATGTGAAGTAATAAAAGGAAGAGTGAGGGAAACAACAATTTTATTTAAGGATTTTTAAGAAAAATATAATTTAAAACGAATAAGAACTAAATATACTCAAATTTAATTTTCAAATTTCAAGTAGTTTTTTCTTATAGCCCACTGAAACAATTCCTTTTGATCACTCGTATAAATAACAAATTATATTAAAAAAAAACTAATAAATAATTAAAATCAGGAAAACCACTACTACGTACTCAATTTTAGTTGAAATTCACGTAAAATACTTATTTGGTAACATGACAACTTCACATTAATACTTTAATAATAAATGTAAAATAATAATTTTGTTTTAACGTTGGACCTAAGATTTTCTCTGTTATAAAATTTCAATTAAAATTGGGTTAATTAAAGGCTTCACAGTTAATAAAATGACGAAGATTATTGAAGCAAAAAGCAAGGGTCCTAAAATAATATTTCCAACTAATTCATAGAACAAGTAACTTATATAAATATAGCAGGTAGTAAAAAATCTTTTATCTGCGTGATGAAATTATACTGAAACCAAAGTAATGTCCGACATAAATGGAAAAGTTTTACAAATGTCAAACGTTTTTACACAGTCCTCACTTTTTGTTAGGGTAATGAATAATATGGACTAGCAAAAACTTGATGGAGTTATCTCGTTGTCCGTCATCAGGGAAGGATCCGACAGAATTTAGTACTAGGGAACGAACATAAATTATAATTATGAAAGTAAACGTTAACGTAAGCGTTCATCATGGCAATTAAGAACAGGCCATTATCTTGTACTCGTATGTGGATATCATAAGCAGCAGCTAGGAGTAATGAGAACTGAAATCGTCGTTCTGCGGAAGATGTGTCCAATTACGCTTGACGTATTGTGCACTAGATACTAGAAAATAGGGTTATGTTCTACTCGAGTTTAGTGATAATTAAAGGTTAACATCGTTTTTGAGTTGTGGTTATAATAACAATAAACGTATAATTGGAATTGAAACTGTTGTATCAACATCGAAGTTCTAGAACACAGTTAGAAACAGGTGATATTTATTAATGGATTAATTAATAATTATTTAACTAACTAATGTTTTAATGTGGGCGATTAATAATCAACACATCGATTAACACATGAGTTAGTTACAATATTTTTCCGTTGATCGTGGTGAAAATCTAATTTTATTCGGTGATAAATTTATTATGTTTTATTTCATAAATACTGTTAGTAACGTTTGTAATATCTTATGTTAGGAACGCACCTGTCACAAATGTTTTGACAACAACATTAGCACCAGCAGTTTTTTCGTTTTTAGAATAATATTTTCTTTTTTATATTCATTTTAAAGGAATGCTACGAGTACCTGAATATTATTTAGCTAGAAGAGTCAAAATCATTTCGTTTAATTCTGTTTAACATTTTGCTACAACTTACCGCTAACCTATATAAGCTATATTACGTGTATTGTAAAAAAAATAATTGAATTATAAAAAAATTATGTATTAACAGGGGTTATTAATGTATGTTTTTTGGTATACATTAATTAAAACCACTAATGAACTATCAACGGAAAATACATTAAAATAACAATAAGGCAAGATTAAAAGTTAGTAAATGACAATTGAAGACTTTGCAGCAAGAAGGATTATTTTTTAATTACATAGAGGTACCAATATGTTCTAATATTACTTTTTGTTTGCAATCGTTTGGTGCAAGAATGATATAAATATCTTCGTTTATAACAGAGAAGAATACAAAATAGTACATATTTCCAAAACTATTTGAGGTAATATAATGAAATAAAATAATAATTAATTATTTATTATAAGTTTATTTAAAATATTTTGTAATACCAGAATCAAAATTTTGTAAATAATAAATATATTGTTCAACTAAAAGTATGTTATATTTTTTTTTCCGGTAACAAGAACGAGATAACTTCACAATTTGTTACTAAAATAATTATTTATAAAGTAATATTATTAATTATTATTTACACGATATATAAAGTTTAACCTTTATAAATAAAATGTTTCATTCATATTTTCATTAAGTTAACAAATATAAAAATAAATAAATATATCATCACGGCTTCTACCCATTACTGGGTGTAGCACTCTGCCGAAGCAGATCTAGGTAAGTGATATATTATACGTGTGAAGTTCGGTTACCAGCCGTCAAATCACGGTCCTCACAGATGTTAGTGGTGGGGGAGCCACAGGGGTAGTTTTTAAAATGGTGAAAATTATTTGTCGCCTGTGCGCGGAGTCTTCAATTATCTAATTGGTATGGGTACTATGAAACATAATATTTGCTCTGATTTCGAACTTTCATTTTATATATTTATGTAACAAATCTAAAAATTTATTCGCAGATCACAAAATATCACAAACATAAACAAAATTAGATTTCCCTAGATCATCAGTAATTGTACAAACAGACAGCTTACATGTCGAAATTTTAGTTAAATTTGGGGAATATCGTTGAGTGTTTCATTTATATTTATTACAAGAAATGATGTAGTGCCGACATTAACCTCAATTCAATTTATGGTCGGTTTATTATTGGTGAGATAACGTGATAACATAATCTACCAGATACAACATGTAAAAATATCGCATTGAAAATACAGTATAAATTGTTTAAATTATAGTTATATTAACTTTAATTTATGTGTTTCTTCAAACAAAAAATGTTGAATCACAGGCGCCAACATGAAGAAATTATTGGAGTCCAAAAAAATAAACAAAAATTTAATTATATTCTTACTATAGGTACGTACCTACACATTGTGCTTCTTATTGCACATCATAAAAGATAATTATTAAGAATTAGAATAATACGAAAAGTAAATTGTTTAACGTTTAATTGCAAATCTTTGTTTTCTTATGTCAGCTTGAGATATAAATTCATTGGCAGACAATATTTAATGGAGCCGTGAGATTCCGATATGTATTTAAAATGCCTATTGCATGAGTCTACTCTGGTCCATTGCATTTCAAGAATGAATTTAGACGTATAAAACTGGAAAAAGACTTTTCGCCAGTACAAGTTGATATTGGAATACTCAACAGTTATCTAATAAAATTAACCATATCTGGTAACATGTGTTTTAAAAATTTGAATAGCTTAATAACGTTTTCTAAAATAATAATTTTTAATCTGTAGGTTCCTCATTTGTTTTATAAAAAATTGTTGCGTCCTCCTCTATTGTAATAATCTAATTTCATAAATACTGTTTATATTATAATTTATTTAAAGGACTATAAAACAATGTACCATATTTTGTATCGATATTTTTATTGTACATAAAAAAATATTTATTTATTATAGTGTAATAATATTTTTTCTATTTCGGTGTGCTTATTCTATAAACGCACTGTAAATACGTCGTCAAGGAGATCTATAGGCGCACTATTTTTGGCGCTTTTTACTTTTTAGGAGTGGTATGAATGTTTTTAAATCTGACAGATGAATGACATGTAACCTCAAAATTGTAAATTGTCGGTATCGAAATATTACTAAAAGAATATGCTATAGACCACGGGCGTGTGATGTCACGATTTTAGATGTGGTCCGTAACTGTCAAACGAGTGACTCTCACATCAGTATTAAATGCACGATTTAGACTGTATAGATTGAATATATTTTTAACAAATATATGTGTTTATAATTCCAAAAGTGTCAAGTTTCTATTTTATGCATCATTTTATGCGTGACAAAGTGTGTGATTTATTTTATCAAGTGAAACGTAATTTGAAGATTGTGTCGCGAGTGCATACTTTTACAATTTTATACTGTTTATATATTTAATATATAGAAAATAAATGTTTAAAAACAATTTTATATGTTTACTTCATAGTGTAAAGCCATGTAATTACTATAATATACAATAGTGTTACTTTTATTGAAGTTTGAACTTTTCATTTTAGGTTACATTTTCCAAATCAACTAATTTCGTTAAAATTTTTAACATTTTACTGTAATATTTAATTTTTTTCATTAATAATTGTTGTTGTGTTTTCGATTGTCGCAGAAATTAGAAAGAATCGACAAAACGAATGTTTCAGTTATAATCAGAAATGAATCAAAAGGGAAAAGGACTCTTTGGCTCTGAAATAGCAATAACAATATAAAAAGGTAATATAAAATATTGTCATAATCACAATATTACAAGACATAGAGCAAGAAGAGAAAGAACGTCGATTTGTTTGATTACAACAATGTGTTCATGCAACAAAACATTGGTTACAACAACGTGTTTTAATATAACATGATTCGCATTTATGACAGTAACCGTCAAAACCTAAAGAAAACTACATATAAATGTTTTGAATTCCTGTTTCTATTTTTTATATTGTAATATTCAACATATCTTGAGCCAAAAACTTCGACCTACCTTCCTTTTCTCTTTTAATTCAATTCAGATAGTAACATAGATATTCGTTTTATCGATTTTTTGAAATTTCCACTACGATCAAAAACACAATAACAATTATAAATGAAAAAAATTAAAAACTACAGTAAAATATTAAAAATTTTAACGAAATTAGTTGATTTGGAAAATATAACCTAAAATGAACTGTTCAAACTTCAATAAAAGTAACACTATTGTATATTATAGTAATTACATGGCTTTACACTATGAAGTAAACATAGAAAATTGTTTTTAAACATTTATTTTCTATATATTAAATATATAAACAGTATAAAATTGTAAAAGTATGCACTCGCGACACAATCTTCAAATTACGTTTCACTTGATAAAATAAATCACACACTTTGTCATGCATAAAATGATGCACAAAATAGAAACTTGACACTTTTGGAATTATATGCACATATATTTGTTAAAAATATATTCTATCTATACAGTCTAAATCGTACATTTAATACTGATGTGAGAGTCACTCGTTTGACAGTTACGGACCACATCTAAAATCGTGACGTCACACGCCCGTGGTCTATAATCATACAAAATTCACAACATTCACAATAAAGAAAAAAACATTGATTAATTGTCAAAAAAATTGATTTTTTTTTATTGTTTTAATTATAAGAGGCGTGACCAACACAACTGATAATAAACACCAACTTATATTTTTGACAAGTCGCACTTTTTTAAATTACAAAATTATCTCAATAGAAAAAATAGTATAAAGAACACGTTTCATAAGGTTCGTTATCGCACTCGTCCTTTGTAAAACTTGGACTCGTGCTTTAACAGACTGCCTTATGAAACTTGTTCTTTAATATACTATTATTAAATTTCACATAATTTACATAAATAGAAAAAAATAGTATACATGTTCAATACAACATAACACCGATTTAATTATATTTATTTGTTTATATTAAAAATGATATTTTGGTAAAAGTAACGCGTCCGTATTTCAATATTATTCCCCCACTAGAGGGCACATTCCACAGTTTGAAATACAGCTGCTTTCGTTTGGTCGCATCTGGAAGAAGAGGTACGCCGATTAAAAGAGCAGCAAATATGCATTAGTATATTTTAACGTTTATAAACATAACCATTATAGTTATTGCACACATATCATCAGTATAAGTAATCTCCGCACATCATAAGCAGACGATTACTAGGTAAGTGTAACATTATTAAATATGATAATTAACAAAAAGTAAAATAATTTATTATTATACAGTTTAAATGGATTAGATTCTATATTACTTCCGTATTATACGTTAAATAATTCTTTTCTCCAACTTGAATAGGCACTCCATAACTATCACAGCATATTTCTATGACCGTGTCGAGTAGGTTGCGTTTTTGAAGATCTGTCAGAATATTACTGAAAATTATTTCCAGCTCTTCGCCCAATAGATACCTTGAGAAGATTCCCGAAAGAGTATTACACAGGAACGCTACTATTCGCATCGTCTTGTTCCTGAAGCGACTAAAAGAACGCAGCTATTGTTCTAAACTACGAGTATTAAAATTGTCAATATTTTGTCTAGCATAGTTGTTAGTTTATAACTGTATAGTTATTATTAATGCATTGGACGTCATACAACAAGTTTAATATTTTGCAAAAAAATCCAATAATAAAAATCACTTTTATTTATTTGGAACGACTTAGAACAATAGGTACAGAAGAAGTCAATCACAAATAATAATTAATTACATACAGAAAATTTTGCTACCATCATTCTGATAGGTATTATTATAAAGAATAATAATATTTATTAATTAAATAATTTCTCTTGTTCTTTATTATTTTTTTTCTAGTTTATTATACATTGTAATTAACTTATATAGGATAAATAGTGATAATAAGAATTAAGAAAAAAGAACATTGTTACTATTATTTTGTATTGTAAGGACATGTTTATTAATAGTGTAATAAAATATAAGCTTAACTATGATCCTTATTGAACCGCAGGAGAGTTACACAAAGTACGAATATTACAATTGGTCATTGTTGCACGTGTTGTTTATACTATTTTTCTTATAACGCATTTATTTGTATTTATTTCAAAATTTGTATTGAATTTATATAAATTATAAGAAAAATATGGCAAGTATTAATAAAAACATTATTAAAAATAACAGTCTTGCTTATTATCACATAAAATTAAAAAATAAGTAAAAATATTCTAGAAACTATAAGAAAGTAAGTACATAAGAAAAAACTAGAAATATGTATAAAAATAAAGTTTCAATAAAAGTGTGGTTGGGTATATAATACCTAATGGTTTTTGAAACCACCTGCTTTTGCAACAGTACATTGATACTGTCACTACATTCCTCTAGTATAAGTAGTATCGAACAGCTACTTCGATATATGGGCAATTAGAGTTGTTAATAATTACATAATTCGTATATTTACATTGTTTAGGGTATGTCATACTCCAGCACACCATCCTAGGGTTAAAATGGTAACACAGAAAGATTCAAGAAACATTTGAAATTTAATTTATTTTGTTATTTATTAGTTAGGTTAAAGTTCAAATTCATAATTATCTAGATTATGTTATAAAATTATATATATTTAATTATTAGTTATTTTGCAGTTTAAAATAATAAATTATTTTATGTAACAAAAAAAAACTAATTGCACATAATTTTATATGAGTCGAGAAAAGACAGCCAAACTGACAAATTTATGTTTAATATTTTTACAACTAGACAACTTGTCAACTTCACAAATATCTCCAAAAACAGCTGTACAAAATTGAACTTCGTTGTATTGTTTTTCACAAAAACAATTGTACAAAATCCACGTACAACACTTATTGCAGATGTATGTACAAACTTAAATATTTTTGATACTACTCGTACAATAAAACTACAAAAATGATATATGACCATCGTAATATATGCACCCCAATGCTTTCATTTTCTACCCAGCGTAAATTCTTTAGATTCAACAATGCTAACGAATATGTTAACTGCTATTTTATACAAATATTATTCACATTATAAGTACAGTCATTATTTAAATGTAATCATTTGATTACGTTCAAATTGTAGTATTATAAACTTATTGATTGTTTTTCATTAACATTTGAGAGTAACATTTGGTATAAATGATTCCTGTCATAATAAATATAAGACTGTAGAGTATAAGAGCACTTATCTAATAAATTTTATATATGATAGACGACATAGATTACCTGCCCTCATCTAAATCTCGCCCTTAACCGTTATATTTAATATAATTGAAAATAAAAAAAAATAACAAGATAAAAATTGAAAGTTCATAGAAAGTATTTATGTCCGCCTAGTTCATCATTGTTTATTAATACCATGGTAACAAGGTACATTATTTAGTTCATAATGCCTTCGGGAATTATATAATTTTAATAGGCCCTAGGGCGTTGAGAGTTATGTTACTATGGCAATACTGTAAATAACTATAATTTCTTCTATTCAGTATTGCCAGATAAAAAATTTAAAATATTAACATCTTCATACCACATAAAAAACTATTACTTACTAGGAGTATATCACTTGCTAATATACATATGTCTAATTGATAAACAAGGTCTTAATATTTGAATAAATACAAACAATATTACTATTTGTTAATATTATATGATATAGATAGCTCAGTGACAATGCTTCTAACTGTGGCTGAGAACACAAGTTCGATTCCAAGCGGCGATAAATAGATTTTTCCTACAACTGTGCGATTTCTTTATTATTATGTAACTATTATAGTCTTGCCAACGGGTGGAAAGGAGACAAATGCAGACCAAGTGCGTTTCTGTAAACTATAATCACTAGTGCCGAAAGTAACTTGTGCTTTACGCAAATATCAAAAGAAAATTTAACTGACAGCGATTTAAATTTCGTACCGAGCGTGGAATTTCATATTTTAGCCACAGACGCTTATGGAAGAAGAAGATGCAGCGAGCCAGCGACAGTAAATGTGCAGTGGTATATTTTGAAGTTTATAAACATAACCTTAAATAATATTACACATAATATCATCAGTATTCATAATCTGTACACATCACAATGAGCAGAGAAGTACCTGCAGGTGTATCATTATTAAATATAATAATTAATAAAAAGAAAAATGATTTTATTTAGAGAGTAAGTAAAATACATAATATTTGTTGTTTGTGTATATTAATAATACAGTTGCTACAGTTGTTTATATTGACATAATGTGATGTGGAAACTTTTATACTGTCTAAGGAAACATTGTTTTCTTCAGTACCTGTTCATATTACCAACAGAACTATTACTGACAATTACGGAGGTTTTAGAAGTACCAGTAGTAAGTTGATTGTCACTGCCAAGAAAAGATCTAATATAGCTTAACCTGCAGCTGCAATTATCTCTGAAAATGTACATAATAAAGAAGAATCGCTCATTATAATATTCAAATCTAAACGATTTTGAAGAAATTATCTTGAAATTAGTAAAATATTTTTAAATAACCCAGATCATTGAAGCAATCAAGCAAACCATAGCAACGCCGTAAAACATCGTCTCGACTATATTCAAATTTTGAAAATTCTGATGATTTTAGTGATTTTCTAAATTATCAGTTGTAGGGAAAATTTTGTTTATAACACGTGTCGAAAAAGGTTAGGTGCACGTGTAGATTTCCATTAATCTCCGCACTTGCACGTAACAAGCCTTTTTCGGCACTGGTTATAAAAATAACTATTCAACACAAAATTAACCCTCTAGCTCTTCTTATAGTAACATTCTTGGGGGTTCTGATTGTACGGCTGATAATCGCACTTTACGCTAGAACTTGGACGTTTGGAGCAAACAGAAACGGTATTTCAATTCGTGAAATTGTAGTAGGTAAATATTGTTCTGATTTGTTAATTTATTAAAATTATTGTTTAGGATCCTAAAAAACTTTAAGATTTCTCTGTTCCCAGTACATCCAATAAAATATTATAGTATTGAAAAAAAACAAAACACTTACTACGAATATTTTTGTTTGAAAACAGGTCGAACAAAATTATTTAAAAGAGTGGTTGAAACTTGCATAGAAAATTATATTTGAACTAAAACGCATTTTTTTGGTTATGTTTATTTAGCGTACAGTAATTATGAATTGGCGTACCGGTTCATATTTCCTATTTAGAGCTTTGTTTAGGAGTATAAATATATGTATCACTTATCGAAATCTGCTATGGTAAATTGCCAAAAGTATCCAGTAATGTGTAAAAGACGTGATTATATATTTACTTATTTAATCTGTCAATTATAGAAAAATGAAATTAAAGAATGCATATCATATCAAAATATCTACTGACAGAAACAAATGCGCGAATTCGCTTATATATTCGTGTAGCACATCTGTTCGCTATGTGCTAATGATTGATGTTAAGGTTATGTTTCAACGTCATTTTGACGTTCATAACATATCATCTATTTTTCATTTACACAATCCCTTTGCCATGCTTTCCAGCAGCTGTAATTTTATTTGTTATTTTACGTTTCCGTCGAGAACAAATGGTAAACATAAAAACGGTTCAGCATGTAATAAATGAGCATCGTTAACAATCGAATAATCCCTAAATACATTCATGTGTTTATGTCCGTTATTTTTACTGTTGCTATTATTTTAGCATTGCACGATAAAAACCGTATCTTAAAATTGATTTAGTTTGTTCACATGTTTTAATGAATTAGCATACGTATCTCTATCATATTCCTGTATAATGAAGAGTTAAATTTCTTAATATTGGTAAAAAATATTAATGTTTTTTAATAGAGCAAGAATCTTACATTTCCGCATAGTTTATTATTTCGTCCGTCCATTCTAATTCATAACTAAAAAACTGCAATAGTTAAGAAGTTAAGATTTTACAATGGTTTGTGGTACATTTAAAGATTAGATTAGAGCAGAGGTCGCAAACTTAAATGCTGCAAAGAGCCAGTAGGTTAGATGTATAATCAATTTTACTTTTTGTAAACTAAAATATTCGTATGTATAAACAAATGTAAGTATAATACCTCATGTTTTTGTTTTGTGTCTTATTTCGTGATAAATATTTTTTTCTTTCCTTAAAATAAATAAATAAATAAATATATCTTCACGACCCATTACTGAGTGTGACACTCTGTCGAAGCAGATCTCAGTAAGTGATACATATATTCATGGGAAATGCGATTAACAAGCGTGAAATTATGGCCCTCAAAGATGTTAGTGACGAGGGAGCCACAGAGATAATTTTAATGTGTTGAAAATTGTTTATCGTCCATGGGACCCAAATCCGGGTTTCAAATTCGTAGTCCGACTCGATACCACTGAGTCACCCCCCGACTTATATATATATATATATATATATATATATATATATATATATATATATATATATATATATATATATATATATATATATATATATATTAATAATAATAACTAAGATAAACGTCTACTGTACCGCGACGTCAAATTTTAAATAAAAAATACAAAATTTAAACCAAAAATTGTTTTCATTATTTAACTATGAGTTCTGAAAGCTTTTTCATATATTGTATTTACCAGTTACAACTACCATTATATGTATTAAAATATTTAGTTGTTAGCATTAGCTTATTTTGAAAATACTAAAGAGTCAATAATCTATTACGCAAAGGATAATAGAAGCTTACAGAAAATATATATAATAATTTAGTGAGGTCGCATGCTAATAGGTATTTGTTGATAAAATAAAACACATTTGTTGTAACAACGAGATATATTTTGGTGATGTTGTAAGATGAGCTGTTGTTCACTTGAAGATGCAAGATGGACTGGATGATTGTTCTGATGGAGGGTGCATTCTCAAGTCGGTAGAAGGGAAAGTTTCGGGTGACAGTGTTTAAAAATAGAATTTGTGGAATGTGGTTTATGACGGTAAGGAATTTTGGGTCGACCAGGCAGAGGCTTCCAAGAAAACAGAAACGATGGATGTTCAGAAATAACGACAAGAACAGTGATAACAAAAAATGAAGAAAAACTACATAACAAATAACAATATGTCTTGTGTATACATGTTTGTGTGTAAGTTCTACAAAATAGCAAATGATATGTCGTTATGTATATTAGATTGTATGTGTATATGTGTGTGTGTGTATGTGTATATGCGTGTGTATGTGTCAGTGGGGTACGTGGTTTACACCCACAGTACCCCCCTGCCAGTGATTTGGAATCACGAAGATCCTGCTTGCAGGCGGTCTGGGAATCGAACCCGTCTGCCTGATTTTGTTTTGGTTGGTGAGACGGTGTGGGACGGTGGCTCCTCCTCGGCGGTGTCGTCCCTGTCATCTTGCTGCGCGTCGTCTTCGTTGCCCTCGGTCACTACGTAGGCCGGTTTAAGCCTCTCAATAGTGATCTTGACGTTACGACCTTTGATGTTGACGATGAACCACTTTTCTGCACGTTCCTGTACTTTGTATGGGCCCTCGTACGGTTGCTGCAATGATGACGTCTTTGGACCATCGTGGCGGACAAAAACATAGTCGGTGGTGCCGAGAGCCTTAAAAACAAAAGTATTTTTATCACCATGGCGAGCAACACTGGTTGGCCGCAGAGTTTGGAAGTGATGTCGCAAGTTCGCAACAAACTCTGCTGCTCCGTTGAATTCGGTTGTTGTCCGGGATACCAGGAATTCTCCTGGAAGACGAAGCGGCTCGCCGTAAATCATCTCCGCGGCTGTTGATTGTAGGTCCTCTCTCCAGGCTGCGCGGATTCCCAACAAGACCGTGGGAAGAATTTCCGTCCACCGGTTGTTTTGGTGGCACTTGATGGCAGCTTTTAGATGACGATGCATACGTTCCACCATGCCATTTGCTGCCAGATGATAGGCGGTTGTTCTCAGGTGAGTCGTACCTGTCAGATGATTTAAATGTCTGAACAGGTGCGACTCAAACTGTCTGCCTTGGTCCGTGGTGATTCGCAGCGGTGTGCCAAAGCGAGCAATCCAGGTCGCGTAGAAGGCGCGTGCGACGGTTGAAGCTTCCTGGTTCTCAAGTGGTATGGCTTCCGGCCAGCGCGAGAAACGGTCGACGCAGGTTAGACAATACCTGCAGCCTTCCGAACTCGGCATGACCACGATGTCAACGTGCACATGCTCGAACCTTGCTGATGGTGGTGCAAACAAACCAGGTGCTGTCACAACATGTCGCGTGACCTTTGACCGCTGGCATTCTATGCAGCTTCGTGCCCATTTGCGGCAATCTGATTTAATGGACGGCCAAACATAGCGTTGAACCATGAGCTTGACCGTCGCATTCGCTCCAGGATGTGAAAGATGATGCACCGAATTGAATGCTGCCCTCCGGAATTGCGATGTTACAAATGGACGCGCCGTCGACGTTGAAATATCACAGTACAGCTCAATGTTGGTATCTGGTAGTTTTATTGCTTTGAGCTGCAGTGCGGTACCCTTCTCAATCACTGATTTTAATTCTGCATCCGTTCTCTGAGACGCAGCTAGACTCTCATAATTGATTGTGATATTTAGCTCTTCAATACGCGACAGGGCGTCGGCAACAACGTTGTTTTCTCCCGGCACATGTTGTATATCGGTAGTGAATTGTCCGATAAAATCCAGGTACCTGAATTGCCGAGGCGTCACTTGACTGTCCTTTTTTCGGAATGCATAGATGATGGGCTTATGATCCGTGAATACTTGAAAGTGACGCGCCTCGACCATGTGCCGGAAGTGTTTTATGGCTGCATAAATAGCCAGCAGCTCCCTGTCGTAAGCTGAGTACTTCCTCTCCGCTGAACTCAATTTCTGGGAAAAGAAAGCTAACGGTTCCCAAGCACCGTTGACCCATTGTTGCAGCGCTGCGCCGACAGTGAAGTCCGAAGCGTCGGAAAATATGGCAAGCTGTGCATCGAGCTTCGGATGGGCCACGAGCGCGGCTTGGGCTAAACCGGCTTTCGATTCCTCAAAAGCTGTGATTGCTTCCGGTGTCCAGTTGATTGGTGTCTTACCCTTGATGTTGCCGCGTAAGAGTTCGTTGAGCGGAGCTTGTGTTTGCGCAGCCTTGGAAATGAATCGCCGATAGAAATTTAACATACCCAAGAACTGCCTAAGTTTCTTCGCTGTGGGTGGCTGCTCGAACCTTTTGATGGCCTGAACCTTTTCTGGTAGAGGGCGTGTACCGTCTGCCGATACCAGGTACCCAAGGAACTGTACCTCCTGCTGTCCGAACACGCACTTTGCCGGATTTATCACTACACCAAAGTTTTTAAGTCTGTTACAGATTATTTCTAGATGACTAAAATGTTCATCTTCCGACGCGGATGTCACTAATATATCGTCTATGTATACGTAACAAAAGTCTAAGCCACGAAGCACTTCGTCCATGAATCGCTGAAACGTTTGCGCAGCGTTACGTAGTCCAAATGTCATGTACGGGAACTCAAATAAGCCGAACGGTGTCGTAATCGCGGTTTTTTCAATGTCTTCGATTGCGACCGGTATTTGGTTGAACGCGCGCACTAGGTCTATTGTCGAAAAAATGTTTTTCCCACTTAACGAATACGCGAAATCTTGGATATGACGCACTGGGTAAAGATCCGGTTCCGTTCTCGCGTTGAGCGCGCGATAATCCCCGCACGGTCTCCATTCATCGCCTCTTTTGGGGACCATGTGCAACGGCGATGACCACGAACTTTTCGATGGCCGAGCTATTCCGAGGCGGAGCATGGTGTCGAATTCCCTCTTCGCTGCATGAAGTCGTTCTGGCGCCAACCGTCTCGGTTTTTGCGCCACCGGTGGTCCGCGCACGGTTTTAATATGGTGTACCGTATTATGTTTTGATTCTTGCGGTGATCCTTCCGGCCGTGTGATTTCCGGGAATTTTGCCAGAAGCTGATGGTAGCGGGTCGTACCTGTGATTGTTCTCACACTTGGGACACCGCTACCGGCGACTTCTCCTTGAACGGTGAGGCGAGTTAATGAATCTAGTAATTGTCTGTTGCGCACATCCACCAGTAGTCCATAAAATGCCAAAAAATCAACGCCAATGATTGGTCTTGACACATCAGCAACGACGAATCTCCACGTGAATTCACGTCGAAGTCCGAGGTTCAGCGTCAAGGTAATGGTGCCGTAGGTGAGGATTGGCGTACCGTTTGCCGCCGAGAGTTCATATGAAGATCTCTCACGTGGACCCCGGACGTAGCGTCGTGGGTATACACATAAATCGGCTCCTGTGTCGACTAGAAACTGGGTTCTTGTTGCGGCATCGGTGACAAAAATACGGCGTGATGTTGGAGGGCATGTGTCGTTTGCCGTCATTAACGACCGTCCGGCGCGTTTCCCTGGTTGTACGAACACGGCTGCGAACACTTGCGCGCTTCTGGCCCGTACTGCCAGTGGTACCAGCACAACCCGTTGGAATTGTGTCCTCGTGAATGCGAACGTGATCGCGAATGGTCGCGTGACCTCTCTCGCTGACGTTCTCTGCTGCCCGATGCCTTGTACTCAGCCATTTCCCGCTTTAGCGATGCTATTTCCCCAGTCAGTGATGCCGTGAGATGCTTCATCTGTTCCACTAAAACTTCCACCATTGAGGATGAGGTGGTAGCTTCTGCAACTGCAGCGCGAGGGCTGGACAACTCAATCACTGCGTCAGCCAGCTCGGCGGCTTTGTCCAGTGCCGAATCCCGTTGCGTAGCAAGAATGGTTTGCACATTTATGGGAAGACGGCTGATCCAGAGTGTACGTAGCATAGAGTCGGGGACAGCTGTTCCTGCGAGGCTACGTAGATGACGAAGAAACTGGGTTGGTTTACGATCGCCCAACTCCTCATGTTCCAGCAACTGGCGCGTTTTCTGCTCTTGTGACGCACTAAGTCTTTTTATTAGTTCACTTTTTAATGTTTTATAAGCGTCTGTGGCTGGTGGATTCACGATAATATCGCGCACTTCTTTTGCATAACGCGGATCTAAAGCTCCGAGCACGTACCCGAACTTAGTGGTGTCTGTTGTCACTCCGGCTGACGCAAAACTACCCTCAACCATTGAAAACCACATTTCCGGATCCGAAGCACAAAACGATGGCATACGCACTGCCACGCGTTCCACCGCATTGTTGGTTTCTTCTGAGGTTGGCATGTCACAAGATTGAAATGAAACAATGTTAAAGTTGATACACTAGCACACACTCACTAACACAGAATTCATTTAAGATCACGTCGGGGTCACCACTTTAGTGAGGTCGCATGCTAATAGGTATTTGTTGATAAAATAAAACACATTTGTTGTAACAACGAGATATATTTTGGTGATGTTGTAAGATGAGCTGTTGTTCACTTGAAGATGCAAGATGGACTGGATGATTGTTCTGATGGAGGGTGCATTCTCAAGTCGGTAGAAGGGAAAGTTTCGGGTGACAGTGTTTAAAAATAGAATTTGTGGAATGTGGTTTATGACGGTAAGGAATTTTGGGTCGACCAGGCAGAGGCTTCCAAGAAAACAGAAACGATGGATGTTCAGAAATAACGACAAGAACAGTGATAACAAAAAATGAAGAAAAACTACATAACAAATAACAATATGTCTTGTGTATACATGTTTGTGTGTAAGTTCTACAAAATAGCAAATGATATGTCGTTATGTATATTAGATTGTATGTGTATATGTGTGTGTGTGTATGTGTATATGCGTGTGTATGTGTCAGTGGGGTACGTGGTTTACACCCACAATAAAATTTATTCTACACAAATGTTGTTTACTGTTTAAATTGGTCGTAGTTAGACAGGTATTTGAGATGACTTGACAAAGTTATTTACTGCAGATTTCGAAAAGGAAAAATGTAACTCTCAAACAAATAAGGCAGATACTCAATGTTGACAAGGAAAAGTATATTTCACATGTGACATACAATAATGGAACAGAAATGTTCATTTCATTGTTGCAACAAAGCGTGAGACACAAAACATCAATTTGTATTCGTAGGTGTTTTGTTTCTTTTAAAAACAATAATATAGCACACATGCGACGTGGAACGTCAAAGCAGTGTTGATCCTCGTCTGATGGCAGCCCGCCGTTGGATAAAATGAAAACAAGACGATATACGACATGTAATTTTGTGTTGTGTCGTATGGAAATTCACTTTTGTAACTAGCACACTCCAAACACTTTATTCTCATGTAATTACATCGCAACAGGCGAGACAGAAAGCAGCAGTATGAAGGTAGGCACGGCACAAATTGTATTCACCATTAACAGTATGCAGGTGAGTGTTCTGTGCTGCCAACAACGTAAGTATATAGAACACGGGAAATAGAATTTAAAGCCTCGGTTAAAAGCTTTGTTTGAAATTCGCGGAGATATTTTGTTGTTATCGAACGGGACACCCGGCTTGTAGGTTTAGGACGCCCAAGAAAGTTGCCGTCTAAAGTAATTTTAAATGTACCAGTAAAGAGCCTTTTAAAAATGTATGTGTAAACAGAAGAGAATCACGTAACAAGCAGACATCATATAAACTGTAAAGTATTCTTGAACGTTTGTCAGTTGCAGAGATGTCCATTTAATTATAATTAGAGATGTCGCCGCTGAAGGGGCGACAATTTATAGGAGGCACTGGGGCTAAAGCCCCCATGCAAAAGAAATTTAAAACAGTTTTATATTAAACTGTCAATAAATTGACAAAATGGAAACACTTTAATGAAATGTTTGAAGTTGTATTAGAAAGTCAACTCAAAACAAAAAAGATTACATCAGATTTTTTAATCTTAAAAAATTGTATGTACCATTTCAATTATTTTTTACTCATCTGGAAGATCTTTTTCAAATTTACACCAATTTACTTGGCATCAATAAAATCGGAACAAAGTTAGGCGTAACACATTTTTAGTATCTAATTTTTTAATTAACAAAGGTTACATACTTCATGTTGATTACCATTTATTTTGTTTCCTGTTATGAATTCGCTTTATTCTTACTTTACTTGTACCAGATAAGAGTATGTATCTACATACTCTTTTATTTTTCCGTATACCTACGCAACAAGTATCTGAAATTATTGATAAGAATGGTCAATTAGATGTCATATACACGGACTTTGCAAAAGCGTTCGATAAAATTGATCATAGGATTTTAGTATCTAAACTGGCTCATTTTGGTTTTTGTCGTGAACTACTGTCATTATTCCAATCATATCTTGAGGGTCGTTTGCAACATGTTGTTTTTAATGGCTTCAGCAGCGATTCGTACTGGGCTACATCTGGTGTCCCTCAGGGTTCTAACCTAGGCCCTTTATTATTTCTTATGTTCATCAACGATATTTGTGACTTAGTGAGCTGCAACATCCTCTTGTATGCAGATGACATAAAAATATTTCGGGAGATTAAAGACTTCAATGATTGTTTACATATTCAACACACTCTTAATAGAGTACAAGAATGGTGCAAAGAGAATAAATTATACTTAAACATAAGGAAATGCTTCGTTATGTCATATACCCGTAAAAACCATCCTTTCATCTTCGAATACTGCGTCGACTCGGACATTTTATGTAGATGCAATTCTATTAAAGATCTGGGTGTATCATTTGATCCCACTTTAACGTTTCACCCCCATATTACGGAAGTTATTCGCTCATGTAACAAGTTGCTTGGATTCATTGTTCGTCAATGCAGACAATTTACTAGTCTACAACCTATTTTGTTATTATATTTTGCCTATGTCAGATCGAAGATAGATTACGCTATCTTGGTCTGGTATCCATCTTATACTACTCATAGAAATAATCTTGAGAAGGTACAACGTCGATTTGTCAAATTTCTATGGTTCAAAGAATTTTCAGTGTATCCCGAACAGGGGAAGGCTCAACATGTTCTTTTAAATCACTTCAAACTTAACTCTATCGAAGACAGATATTGCAGTATAGCCCTAACAATGCTTGGCAATATTCTCAGCAACAAAATTGACTCACCATATTTATTGTCCAAACTTCCAATTTATGTACCTAGAGTTGAATCTCGCTCTAATATAATGTTTTATCTACCCTTTCATAGAACAAACTTACTTGCAAAATCGCCTATATTTGTAATGTGTACATTTTACAATAATATGTTAATCAATACTGAATGACATTTATATATGTATTTTTCATTTGTATCTTATTTTTATTTTACTGTAACATTTTTGTATTCATTTACTTGTTTTGGGCTACTGGCCTGTTAAGTAATAAACTATTATTATTATTATTATTATTATTAATAAGAAGTTATCATAATTTTCGTTTGTTTCGCTTTTTATAATAAATATTATTTTTCGTATGCCGCTCCTGCTGCTGAAATTGAATATTTCTTGTCAGTTTACATTTTTTTTTATGGTTTTAATATTTTTTAGTAATTCTTAAAGAAACTATCAAAAAATAGAGGTTGAAAAATAAATTCAATATAAAAAAAAATTTGATGGTTTCGGAAATTATAGACAAATAAAATAAATAAAAGGCTTAATGAATCCTATATTCATTTTTAAAAATATTTATTTTGGACGTTTCGAACTAAAAATTAATTCATCATCAGCAAATCTCAATAAACGTAACATATAATATATACATACATACATACATACATATCTTCACGCTATATCCCAACAAATGGGGTATAATATATATAATATATAAATATATATATCATCACGCCTGCTACCCATTACTGGGTGTGGCACTCTGCTGAAGCAGATCGCGGTAAGTGATATATTTTGCGCGTGAAGTGCGGTTACCAGTCGTCAAATCACGGCCCCCAAACATGTTAGTATATATATATATATATATATATATATATATATATATATATATATATATATAAAATATCATAAAATAAATTAAATTTTATTTTGAATTTTTTTTTTATTTGTTTAATGATATTTTATATATGCTATATGTTACGTTTATTGAGATTTGTTAATGATGACCTAATTTTTAGTTCGAAACGTCCAAAATAAATATTTTTTAAAATCAATATTGGATTCCTTAAGCCTTTCATTTACTTTATTTTTACCATTATTTGGATCCGCCTTAAATATTTATAAATTAGAATTTATAGACAAGACAAGATTTGTTTTTTTTGTTGTATCGTTTAGTGTCTCGGCATTACCTACTCTACAAAAACATTATTATACGTATTACTCGTACTTATTTATTACATATTTATAAGAAAATCGAATGAATCTGATGATTTAAGACAAGTGCAGGATTCTTAATTTTTAGTTTTGTTGTTTAGGTATTTCATTAGAGTCTTTACCTACAATTGTGTGAAATTTACTTTTCCTACAACTGTGCGATTCTTTGTTATTACGTAACTACTATTGCCTTGGTTACTGGTCGAAAGGAGACAAATGGAGACCAAGTGCATTTCCGTAAACGAAAAGCACACGTGCCGAAAGTAATTTGTACTTTACGAAACTGTCAAAATAAAAATTTTACTGAGAGCGATTTAAATTTCATGCCGACTACGGAATTTTATATTTTAGTCACAGACGGTTATGGAAGAAGAAGATGTGCATATGGTATATTTTATATCTATAAATATATCATCACCCCTTCTACCCATTACTGGGTGTGGCACTCTGCTGGTATATTTTGACGTTCATAAACATAATACTTATAAATATTGCACATAATATCATCAGTATTCCTAATCTGTACACATCACAATGAGCAGATAAATACTTGCTGGTGTATCATTATTAAATATGGTAATTAACAAAAAGAAAAATGATTTATGTATATTAATAATACAGTTGTTACAGTTGCTTATATTGACATAATGTAAAATGGAAACTTTTATACTGTCTAAAAAAACATTGATTTCTTCTGTACTTATTCATATTATCAACAGAACTATTAGTAACAACAATTTCGGAGGTTTTAGAAGTACCAGCAGCAGGTTGATTGTCACTGTCAAGAATAGCTCTAATGTAGCTTGACCTAAGGCTGCAATTATCTTTGGAGATGTACATGATAAAGTAGAATCACCCATAGTCTTCACGATTTTGAAGGAATTATCTTGAAATTAGTTAAATACATTTAAATAACGTTGAACAGTGACGCAATCAACAAGCAACGCATTAAAACATCGTTCTCGTGTAACATCATTAAAATTTTATAAATTCTGATAACATTTTAGTGATTTTCTAAATCGCACAGTTGTAGGAAAAATGATTTAATTTCTGTACTTGCACGTAATAAGCCTTTTTCGGCACTTGTATAAAAAAACAAGCGCGTGATTGAATGGTTATGATTGAAGGTTTATTTTGTGATGAATGAACTTATATGAAGGAAACTATGAATGTGGTTGCAGCGAGGGTGGTTGTTAGAATGATTATTTTTTGACGTTTCTCAAAACCAATTAAATGCTTCATTGTATGTCACGTGTCTGCGTTTTACCAATCATGTCATTATTATACTGAGAATAAAGCTCTTGTGATTATTCCAGGGAATAATCTCTGTAGATGCTTTTTTGTTTGTGACAAATTATAGGTATTTGTCAAATAATGATTTAAAACTGTCAACGCGTCAAGTAAAATGTGTGAAAAAAAATCGATTTAGTTGTATTTTAGATACAGAAATACATCAACAAATTTTGGAAACAACTTCCAAGAATACATTAATAAGTAATCAATCGATATGAACCCAGTTCAAAATCTTTTAAGTTGGATGAATCGACCTCAACAGCTAAGTCAAAAAATAATCTAATTAAATATAACTCGAGAGTTCGATAAATTAGAAAACATTTCTCCAGTATCTTTCTCAAACTTGTTGCCATTTGGCAATAGCCACTCAAGCCCTACAGGCTTTCGTGATTATTGCCTGACAAAAAGTTTTCGAAAGATCTGTCAAATTATTTTCAATTTATTCTCACTCTATTGTTATATTACTGAGAATTTTTAGTTCGTGTTACCTCATTTGATGGAATATAGCGTGCTGTTATGTGTGTCTCACGTAAATGTTGGCATAGGCAGTTAACATGTAAAATCAGTCTTTTGTAAATAAAAAGTGTCCGACAAAAAATAATGGGGCCAAATTTTATATCACAATACAGCCAATAAGAGATTAATAAAAATAATTCCTAATTTTTTGCCTACTCTTTTATTGCTACTGAAGTAAAGTGCTTGCAATTTGTTTTAAATATTTTAATTTGTGACTGTCATTTTGAATTTTGTAATAGTTGGAAACAGTGTAAATAATATAACAATGTATTATGGAGGGCACAGTACAAGACAAATATCTGAATACTTTGCCAGAAACATTTAGAAAAATTTAAATATTCAAAATGACACTGACAGTTGACAGTGACAGAATTAAATATTTAAAACAAATTGCAAACAATTTACGTCAATAGCAATAAAATAGTAGGCGAAAAATTAGGATTTATTTTTATTATTATCATTATATTACGCTATCAAAATCGAATAATCTGTATTAAATAAGATGGGGTGGCTAGCTCAGTGGTATGAAGTCGGCCTGTGGATCCTGAGAACCCTGGTTCGATTCCCACAGGCGACAAACAATTTTCATAATTTCAAAAACTACCCCTGTGGCTCCTCCACCACTAACAACTTTGGGGGCCGTGATTTGACGACTGGTAACCGCACTTCACGCGTAAAATATATCACTTACCGAGATCTGCTTCGGCAGAGTGCCACACCCAGTAATGGGTAGAAGGCGTGATGATATATTTATTTATTTTTATCTTAAATAAGATGTGGGGATATTGGCGGTAATGTCATACTTATAATGTTTGTTACCATAGTTTTTCGCAAGACACTTTTTATTTACAAAAAACAGATTTTAACAAAATTAACTTTGCATGCTTCGTAACGACACAAATTAGATCTGAAAATGACAAAAATAGCCTCAAAACTATCGATAGCCATGGAATTGAAACAAAATTTAACAAATGTTTGACGTATAATCTGTCAAAATAATTTCTTTATTTAATATGTCATTTATTTTGACAGATAAAACGACAAACATTTTGTTTTAGTTTCATGGCTATCAATAGTTTTCAGGCTATTTACGTTATTTTCAAATCAAATTTATGCCATTGCGAAGCATGAGAAATTAATTTTGTATTAGATGCAGAATTTTATTCCCTAAAACTTTTATTCGAAGCTTTTTTGGATAAAATAATTAGGGAAGCAGGAAATTTTACATGTTAAATCCCTATGTTCGAGAGTTGCGTTCACCAGCCTGTATATATAAATATATATATTTTAAGTCAATAAAAATAATATCTTTTGGTAAAATACAAAAATATATAAATAAAAGTACGTGGTAGGACAAAAAAAAACAATCTAGTATTCACGTCCCAAGATAAATCGTGTAATTTAAAATTGGCGTTAACAAGATTTGTTGCTGGATTTTATTTGTAGCCTTTAAGCTTTAAAGCGTGCCGACCCTTGAGTTAAGAGCCAAGAGCTCACTTATTTTCCATCCTTTTCCTGCTTTCTATTTGAAATGAAATAAAATAGTGTTTATCATTGGATACAATGAATAAATTGTATAAATATATAACACAAATGTTATTTCGGCATACTTAAAAAATAATAACTGTGTCAAATTTACAATACCATTTTATTTTATGGTTGGTAAACCTAAGAAGCTATCTTGTCTTCTACACCTTTTTTCGAACTTTAATTGTATTATCTTTTTGTAAAAATGAAGAATAAATGAACGAAATTTTATGAATATGAATTTGGTACGAGGAATGTTAGGAAATGTGTAAATGGCAAGAACAACGTATTGATGAATAGGGTGTATGTGTGTGTGCGTATAATAAAAATGTTTTAAGGCTGGCGTTTGAAATAGTGTTATAATATTTCTGCTCCAATTCTGAATATATATATTAGTTATTCGTAGTATCGTAGTTTAGTGTTGAAGCCGTTGTATGATGTAGTGAACCGCGCTCTACTGGTGTCTCTGTTTACTTTTGTGTGGCAAGAAATTTTATTAAGAATTTGTGCATTTCAAACGCCAATTTCAAGTATCTGTGAGATTAAAAGAAAAGGCTGGTGTGGGCAGGCGCGGATCCAGCCCCCAAAAACTCGCTTACAATCGATACATTGCATTCCTACAAAGGAGGCGTTTACAAAATGTGTGATGCCCCTACAGTGTATAGGCCCACGCGGGCAAAGCCGTGGGGCAAACACTAGTAAAATAATAAACCTGTAGAATGATAGTGTTTTTTTCATTATCCCAGTTGTGTTTCTTGAATCTTTTCATTATAAATATCTATAAGTTCATTTGCACAGTTTTGCTTATTTAAGTTGCCGTACAACTTGATGATAAATGGCGCTCGAGAACTGAGTCGCCAGTATCTATTCTAAATTTCAACAGAGCTCGAAAATTTCCTTCTGAAGAGAAGACGACAGTACGGTCGCTGTTCGTATAAAAAATCTGGCCATCGTCTCTGTGGCCAAGTAATGGTATATTTTGACGACCACACAATATTATAGTTTTTATAATTGGTCGTAAGCGATCTCTGTTTTCTGCCACTTGAGCCATTCTTTGAGTAGAAATCTGGTTTAAAATATCAACCTCAGGTTTATGATAATACGCCAAAAAAGTTCTTCCCACTTTCAACAGCCCTCTTATGGTAATTATTACGTTGGTGTTGCATTAATAACCCGCCTTCACCTAATAAGTTGTTAAAGGCTTTCAATGGTTCTTTCACAAGGCGTCCAGGGTTCGTTCTAACAAAATCAGTGGCTGGTGGAGTGGTAAATAAGGGACACTATTTGCAATAAAGTCCCTGATCTTTATGTGATAGCACAAGCCAATTAAATTTTTCAAGATGTGATCTTCGGGCATGTTTTTTGTACGTTTTTCCGTCTTTTTGCAAAACTTTGTGCGGAAAATCATAGTTAGCTTTAATGGCATCTGGTATTTCATGCATGTTTTTTTTTAGCAGAAATATAGCTTCCGATATCTGAAGCAAATCCAAAGTTCAATGACAAGTCACTAATTTCAGTTGATGTTGGTGACGCTGGTGAAGCTGTTGACGTGGACTGATCAGAAGAAGCAGCAATATCTAAATCATTATCATTATTCACTTGAGCTTGATGACTCTCAATTTTACTACCAGTATTCAATGCCTCAGCCTTAACCTCAACTCTAGGTTTTTTAAAAAACTATGTGTTAATCTTTCGCATTGTAGCAGTATTATGACTCCGCTTAGATCCACCAGCACTACCATCCCTTTTCTCCATATTAACACCCTCATCACCCTGTGAAACAATGCAACCGAAAAAAAAGCATGCACAAGACAGCTTTTGAAAAATCTTAAGAATTAGTTGGAGAATAACAGGAGATACACAGCTAAGCTTACTACCTACTGAAAAAGAAGGGAGAACCGAGAAGTAGGTCTTTAAGTTAACTTAGCTACTATCATTCAAATGCTTTGAGAGATTTTATTAGGACGGTGAAATAGAAATAATATCATTCAAATAACTTACCATTATTCAATATTAAGTTAAAGAAGCAATTAGAACAACTTACATTGCCTGACAATAACAAAAAAACCTTACAAAATAAGTAAACTTTTCCTTCGATTCAAGTTAGAATATGTTTATAAACAGTACAAACTACTAGACTAGTACCCAAAATAGAAAAGTCACTCGCGTTCTTACTCACCGCGCAACTAGCTACTAGCGACCAGTAACCACGTGATCAAAATACGTGGGATAAAATCATTGATGATAAAATAATTAGCGGCGGGTGTGTTATGCGCTGGGTTCATTGTTCTTTTTTAAAATTTTATTATTTTATTGGACATAACATTAGCCTATCGACCACAATTAGGGTTCTAAGCCGTGCCCACAACGGTGGATCCGCGCTTGGGTGTGGGTGTGCTTGTTCGTGAAACAAAGAAATCGTTTGTGAGGGATTATTGTTGTACTTCATCGAGAATTATTTGAGTGAGGCTAATGGTAGGCTTTTATAGAATGCAGATCTTAGCGGCTGTTCATTTAGTTTTTACAGCTAGGCTGGACATAAATGCGGGCGGGAGTGTAACTCATTATTCTGAAAATTCTCTGGTAAAAATAAATGAAGGTTTTAAATTAGAACAAATGCGGCAATAAGTTTAGGATTGACTCTGCATTTATAGAATCGTCGTTGTACCAATTAATTTATAGTCAAACTGAAATCGAAAGTTATCTTGAAAAAGATCTAATTTGAAATTGTTACATACTGAGATTGATTCTTGTAATCGAGGTGAGAAAGTAATCATATGTGGTGATTTGAATTTATTGGGTAAGTTGAGTGATGTGAAAATGAATTAAAACGAAAGAAAGATAATATCTTACTCCTGAGTGCCGTATTATCCATTAGGCAGAGTAGGCAGCTGCTTATGGACCTGCACTAATGGTTTAAAATGATAGTAATTAAAAGTATTAATTTCATTTTAAAAGAAACTTACAGTTAAGTTTTCTAAATAGATTTTTTCTTAAATAAATATTGGTGGAAATAATAAGGTAATCATTTAAATTTAGTTAAATAGGTATAAAGAAAATTATATATTAAGGTAATAAAAATATATTTAGTGAAATAAACTGTACAAATTATTTATATTCCATCCCAGAGCATCGCGATATGGAAATAGTAGTGCGCACTTATATACATATTTTTTTAATTATATCTCCTAAACTATATATCTTAGAGAAATGATTTCTTTACTAAAAATAATTTTAAACTTGTCTTTCACTCATTGCATGTATAGTAAATTTCTGTACCATAGGAGATTTTGCAGTAGGTTTAAAAATGTTGCATAGTATAAGTAAATATACAAATAATATATTATTAACAATACAGTATTTTGTTACAATTGCATGCTGGATTTACAGTACTGAGCCGGCTCTATTGAACGAATCGTTTGCGAACGATCGATCTCTAAATGAAAATGACGTTAATTTTGTATGCATTCGTCTGAGGTATGGTAAGATTCCCGATTTGGATGGTTTATCGAATGAGATACTGAAGTATAAAGCTGAAAGATTATTTGACTGGTTAGTATAATTGCATAAATTTTGTTTAAAATAGAGTGTGAAAAATGCTGTCATTTAAATAAATAAAAACTTTATTGACTCAAGTCAGAGGCTGCTCTTCCCCCTAATCAAAAAGGTGTCAGATTATTTATAACGCTTGAAATGGAAATTTTAACGAAATGAAACGCTCAATTTCCCACGTTAATCTCTTATGTTCACTTTTCAGACAGACAAACAGTATGGATATTAAACAATAATGACATAAAACATTAACAAAATTATTGTATTAGTAATTTCTATTATAAGAAACTAAGACAAAAATTTTAGTTTCTATATAAGTAATGTAAATTATAATAATTGCCACAGATGGTCTTATGTATTTTCAACTCCAATCTCTTTTTTCCGACTTGCAATATAATTTGCAGAACGATGATTTTTAGCCAACCATGATCGTTTTAGTTCAAAATGCGTCAGTGGTGGTCTTACGGTATTAATAAATATTAGAGCGGATATTGTCTCAATATTTAAGGAAGTTCATATCGGTGGAACAATTTCATTCATGGAACTAAAATTTGATAGTTGATATCGGTATGGTTTCAAATTCAGAATATTTTTATATTACATATGTTTAACAATTAATTCTACAATTAAAAATGAAAAAAATTACTCTAAAATTTATTATTTGGAAAATTACGAACCGAGATAGTATTACCAATTATTTTACGGTATCGTTGTTCATTTCACGAACCAAAACAGCGTTCCGGCCGCTCCGGTCCATGTCGAACCCTGTTTATAACAATATATTGAAAAGTCGACAAGAGATAAATAGGAATACAGAAATACGTGATACTAGAATATAAAAATACAAAATAATTAAAAATACGAAACAAAGCAAAATACAAAATAATAAATAACTTGTTTTAGAATATTTATACGGATTTACATTATGAACAAAATACTTAAATATACTATTGATGTTTATTTTGAATGATTTAATGATAGAGATTTCAAAAGAGATAGCATATTATTGTATAGGTTTGGAGCTATATATATGAAAAAAAAAACATTTAAATTTAGTTTTTTTTTTCAAATATGTAATTAAATTTTCTATAAGTGAGTTTATCATATACGAGTAAGTAAGGAAAAATGCCAGTTATTCTAATTTAGTGTGTCAGACAAATTTACATTTTTGATAGTAGATCATCTATATTGGGCATGTTTGCTAATAATCGGTACTGCGAAATGTTATCAAATGTATGAACACTATAAGCGAACCGAAGGCAAACATTCTGAATCAAAGTTATTCTATGTTAATCGTTTTGTATTAATTTTGGAACGTAAACACAAGCGCAGTAAACAAATAGCGGCAAAATTAGGATATCAACAACATATAATTTTCTTCCATATATCCATTATTTGAAGGCAAAGACAGTTTAAGTGAATGTGAGTACTACTTTTCGTACGAGAAGTGGTAGGGACGTTGTATGGGAAGATTCTAGTTTATAAGAAACGATCCGTTGAGTGATGTTCAAAGTGGACTTTTGGTTGAGAGAGGTTGTGTAAATCAATGATTGTTTTCTCTTCATATGATTCTTGAGAAATCACTTGCTAAGAACAAGTAGGTGTTATATGGGTTTCTCGATGTAGCAAGCATCAAGAGACTTTATGAAATATACTTTTAGAGCACGGTTAAATGATACTTTGTTGCGAGTGATACCTGTGTTGTATGAAGAAGTTTCGGTGAGAGTTTGTTTTAGATCGAGTGATTAGTTTTGTAAAGATATTGTGCTTGAAACAAAGTTGTGGCTGTTAAATTTGGATACGTATCGTACGGGATAACTCGCGTAACACCTACTCGTAAGTCGCATAACACCGATGTGTGTCGTAAAGCATAATCCCGAAAGCAACTTAAGGTGTTACGAGCCAATATACGGTAGATAAAAGTTCGTACTACAAAAATTAAAATATTTGTAGATGCTACAAGTCTCCCACAAAAAAATATTTCATTTTAGTACCTACCAGTTTATCACTATACGACTAGATAGGATTTAAATTAGTGTAATTTTTTTAAAAATAATAGTATTTGTTTTAACCGTCGATATAATATTTGTAATTTCATAAGATATGCAGCCGACAAACACTTTCTCCAATTTAAAAAATTACCCCTGTGATTCCCCCATCACTAACATCTTTGGGGGTCGTGATATTACGACTGGTAACCGCACTTCACGCGCATAAATATATCACTTACCGAGACCTGCTTCGGCAGAGTGCCACACCCAGCATGGGTAAAAGGCATGATGATATATTTTTTTTATTTTTTTATTTTATAAGATATAAAAATAATAGAATGAACTAATTTATGTTAGTTTTAAACCTGAAATTACCTATAACGATTAAACACAAACGGGATTAGCAAAATGTCTTCGAAAATTACAAAACCCGCAAAGAATATTACCTCGTTTTTATGTTTTAGTGATAGTAATTTTAAAATATCTTACAAATTTAATAAGAGCACTGTACCATACACCATGAATGTTTATATGTATGTTTTATTTTTTCTTCGGGAATAAAATGTTCATATCAGCAGTGTGGCCACTCTTGTCTCGAAATCAAGTAATCTTTCATTTGCCGTAACTAATATATTTTGTGTAAAATTAGAATTTTTGCTGTAAAATATTGTTACAGTTATTTTAAAAACTGATTTATTAAAAAATATCTTGCAATTATTATAATTACATTTTAATTACCTAGCTATTTTATAAATAAATATAATATACTGATAGATCTTCCATGCAGGACTGACAACTAGAATGCCTTTTTATGTTTCACATTTTAATAAAATTAGATTTCGATACAGGTATTTCATACTGCTGAAATAAATTCATGAAATATTTTCGTGTTTTAAACATATTATTTCTTATTGTATATTTCATAACAAAAGACATGGCGTGATGTATTAAATATGTATACACATATTATTTATTTATTTATTTATGACTGTCCAACAAGAACCTAATCCCAATTACAGTGCAGGAGGCCAACATCATGTAGTGGAATCCAAATAAATCATACACAATCGTATTTTTTAATATAAATTGAAGTCAGTGCAGTGGCGTTTTAGTCATGCAAGCAAGGCTAGTATTGCTTGCCTATTTATTTTATAACGTTTAATGTATTTTCACAATAATTTTTACTATATTTATTTATAAAGTTAAGCTAATAGATATGCACGAATGTATTTGCTGTTGCCTACCGCATTGCTAATCAAATCACTGGCATACGAAATATTATGATCTTACCCTGTTTTACAATACGTGCAAGCAAGCAGAACTTCGCGGGTTTTCATCGCCCATACCAAATATGACCGAAGGTGTAGCTTTCTACCTTGGAAATAATGCACTGTATACTTTAAACTGAAAGCAATTTTTTAAATGTTTACCTAAAAAAAATTCTTAGAAAATATTGGGAACAGGATAAACATATATAATTTGTTCTAGGTATAATATACAGGCTGTTCAATTTAGTTGTGCCACCATTGCTAATTCGAGAACTATAAGAGCTACAAGGTTGGTTAAATTAGCAAAGAAATACTGTTACAAAATTATTAACAACAGTTTTTTTTTGACCAGTGCTTCTCAAAACACGGGGTGCAACTTTCTTATTTTAAATAATAATTTAAAACAAAAAAAATATTATTGAAATTAATTGTAACATTCTTGCAAAAAGTTCCGAGGATAAAAAAAGAAGTATAAAGATTCCAAACAAACTTAAAATCAAATTTCTTCTTAAGATATAAAAAAGAAATGAATCTGAGCAAATAATTAATACTCATTCAGCATTATTTGAATTTTGTCCCGCTTGCCATTTCATTAATTTCTCATTTTTACGTTTTGCTGCCATGCATTGCTTTGAATGATATTTACTTTTTCTTTTAAATTTTCTTCGTCGGCTCCAAAGAAATTTACTGGGTGAAAAAGCTTTAACAAAACGTTAAGCAATTTTAATGAGAAAGTTAAACCGTTGCTAATATATGATGAAGTAATTTTATTTTTACGAAATAAGTAAAGAAAACGTCAAAAGAAAAACCTAAGTTATTTCGTATTGTATTTTCTTTTGACTTGAAGTTAATGCATTTTAAATTACAATGGCAAATTATGTTTAAAAAAAACTTTAATGTTATTAAAATTGAAGTATAAATATTAAATGAGGATGAAATATAAGTTACTACTAAAATGTCCAGTAGCTGTAACCACTTTATACACTATTCAGCTATTTTACTAACAAGTAGATAATTTTGTAATAGCTCAGTGGTATCAATTCGGCCTGTGGATCCTGTGAACCCTGGTTCGATCCCACAGCCGACAAAAACATTTTCACCAAATTAAAATTATCCCTGTGGCTCTTCCATCACTAACATCTTTACGGGGTGTAATTTTACGGCTGGTAATCGCACTTCACGCGCAAAAATATATCACTTACCGAGATCTGCTTCGGCAGAGTGCCACATCCAGTAATGGGTAAAATGTGTGATGATGATTTATTTATAAAAATTTTAAATCATTGTAATAGCAACAATATATTGATACTTGACAGATATATGGGTAAAAAGGCTTGATGATTTATATGTATATACAGAATGCCCTAAATTTAAATGATCTAATTTGAACCATGGATGTAACATCTAAAAATAAAGTAATGAGTAAATTTAAGCAAATATCCGTAGATCTTTTTATTCCAGTGTTGTTAATATTTTCATTATTGGAGTAGCGTTGATTTAAAAAATTAATTTTATATCGAGATAATATGTTATTAATAGTTCATCCTATGACCATCGATTTGTCTAAATATCGGTATTTCTTGAATCATGTTTCTGGAAACCTGTTTTTTTCAGATACCGAATAAGGTTTGTCAGCATTTCGGTTTCAGAATTTTGAATTACGGTTTTCGAATTCCAGATTACGGTTTTCGGATTCCGGATTACAGATTTAATATTCGTATACTGAAGTTTTCAGATATTGGATAAATGTAAATCCGAATATCCGGATTGAAAAATTATCAAATATTCCTAGCTGTAATAGATTTGTTCCAGCCACCAGTTGGAACCATTCTAGAACTGTATTAGGGTGCGGTCGGATTCAGATATTTAGAATACTAATACCAGATAGTGTACTAAATTAAACACTAATGACGTCATTATTTGGGATATTGGCACTTAAGTATTTAGGTTTTCATAGGGTTCCCTAATTCACTAAATAAATGGCGTCTGCGCATATGATCGTTGTGTCAAGTCAAGGTGAAAAGTTTGTTTGTGTAAAAACGAAATATTTTATAATATTTATTCTAAATATGACAACTACTACTAAAAAAAAGTCAAACGGAGTTAAATCGCGGGATTTACTGCACCAAACTCCTGAACTAATAATACGATCGTCAAAAAATTGCTGCAAATTTTGAATTGTAATGCGTGAAGTGTGTGCCGTAGCAGAACCTTGTTGAAAATATCCATTTTGTAGCTCCTGATCGTCCAACTAATTTAAAAATGGTTCCGACATTAATATATCGTTGTGAATTAATTGTGAAATTAAAAAATATCGGGCCAATTATTCTTCGTGATATTGCCAGCCAAACACCAACTTTAAGGAAAACCAAGCTTCATCAGAAAAGAACGTTAAATCAAGGATATCAATGTTATGTAATTCTTGATTAAACCAGTTACTGAATCGAATTCTTTCTTGGAAATCTGGAGGTGTTAAGGTCTGAGTCATGGAAAATTTGTAGGGGTAGAATTGTAAAATGCGTTTGAATGCAGTATGGCAACTTCCATATGATAAGCCTATAAAATAAAAATAATGAACTGGAATATATTTTAGGAGGAAATTACTGGGCTGTTATCTAAAAATGTCTAATATAACAATGTCCAATATAAATTTTTCATCAGCTCTGTGAAATATAAACTTTAAAATTACCCTTGTGCGGATAAGGTACAAACTTGTTTGTAGGGAAAGCTTTCTCAAGGACTTGCGAGGACTCCGTTCCATTTGAACTCTCATCATCTACAGCATCTTGTGTAAGAACTGTGCGTCCACCCAAATACTTTTGCTTCCAGTATTTATGTATCGATGAACAATTCGCATACAGTGCTGCTTAAATACAGGGAATGTAACCATCTCTTCAGGGAACATATTCTGAAACTGGTTATATGTTTCTTCAAAGGAATACTGTCAACCAGTAATCGCTTTATAGACTTCACTTCGAAGACATGCAATATTAATATACACATTTTGTTGCAATGTAAAGACCATTTTAATAAAAAAAATATAAATGTACTCAAATTTAAATTTTCAAATGTCACTGTCAACAACAGGAAATGAATTTATGTATCAGTTTTTTTTATCGCCAACTGTAACAATTCCTTTTGATCACTCTGTAGTAGTCACATCTCTTGAGAGCATCGCGAACTATTTTAGAAATTTGTGCTCCAGCTAAATAGTTCTAAAATAATAATAGAACCGAACTACTAGTAACTAGTTCGAAAACAGAACCTGTGCAGGATTTTGAGCTGGAACTAACAAGTTATCCAAGTACTTATACTTACATATATACATCAATAGTATTAATATAATGTTTTTGTTTTCAAGTTGAAGGGAAAAAAGAAAAAAATACCATTAAATTTGTGTATTTGTGGATATAATAAACACCCAAACATAAAATACTTAAAATAAAACTAATCAAAAATATCTTAAAATTCAACATGGTGGCTTTCAAAATTGCTAGAGTTAACTGATTAACCAAAAAAAGACTTGAGTAGACTATTTTATAGAAATTGGTGCTTGATTTGAAATACGAAAAAAGTATCTAACTTGATTAAGTTAGTTCGATACGTTTTAATAGAATACATGTTCAAATTTCTCGATTGCAAGCTGCAACCGTATATTTCGTTTCCATTTCAACTTTCCACAAAACATCATAATGTATTACCATTGTAAATTTTTTTTTTCTGTTCAAACTTCCGTGTGTAATAATTCTGTATTAATTTAAGTATAGGTACTCGTATATAGACGAATAGTTGAAAATGTATGTGTAAGTTTGTAGAAAATGTGCCAGACTGAAATATCGATCCTTATTTCTTTTTGCTTATTCCTCGAATCTTACTAAAAAAAGGCAAAAAAATCGAGCCACAAAACTACGTTTATATTCATGTCTTTTCAAGGTATAAAATGTGGTGACATTATGTTACAAAATGTTTTACAAGTTATAGTAGCCCAGTGGATAAAAACGAGGTTAAACTTATGTTTATCAATTAATTAGCAGGAGATTGTGCATTCAAATTTCAGTGCCATAGTGGCGTCTCGTGCATTTTATAAAGAATTAATTTGTGAAAATATCGTTCATTCTATATATAAATATAATAAAATATATCATCACGTCTACTACCCATTAATGGGTGCGGCACTCTGCCGAAGCAGATCTCGGTAAGTGATATATTTTGCGCGTGAAGTGCGGTTACCAATCGTCAAATCACGGCGCCCAAAGATGTTAGTGGTGCGGGGGAGCCACAGGGGTAAAAATTGTTTTTCGTCTGTAAGAAGGGTTCTCAGGATCCACAGGCCGACTTGATACCACCATATATATTATTATTATTATTACGAGAATATATGTATAGCGGCAGATCACAGATTCTTATCAATCATTTAAGTTATTAGTGTTTATAAGTAGTTAAAAATTAGTCGGACTGTGGATTTGAGAACCAGAGTTCGATTCCTGCAGACGATATATACATGGGCGCCCGCAGGGGGAGGCAAGGGGGGTCACGCGCCCCCCTTGGATATTAACTAGGGTGGTGACCAAGACTCTCAAAAATAGGACTGTAACATGAAAAACTATAATTTTTTAATTTCCTGCTTCCTTACACATTTCAAGTAAAAAAGCTTGTAATAAAAGTTTTAGGGCATAACATTCTGCATCTGAACCAATAAACAAAATTAATTTTTCATACTTTGTAACGACACAAATTAGATTTGAAAATGACGAAAATTGCCTCAAACTATCGATAGGCATGAAATTGAAACAAAATTAAACATATGTTTGACGTATTATTTGTCAAAATAAATGAAATAATAAATAAGGAATTTATTCTGACAGTTTTGACAGTTTGAACGACAAACATTTGTTTAATTTTGGGTCAATCGATGGTTTTGAGACAATTTTAGTCACTTTTAGATCTAATTTGTGCCGATACAAAGCAAGCAAAATTAATAAAAACTGTAAAACTGCTGAATCGGAATTTATTGAAGAAATGGTGTCAATTAATGGAAGAGTTATTAGAAAATTGTTCTACCTCTTCAATTCAAACCCAGACGACAAAGACTAGTAATTTATTTCACAAATTTAAATATTTTTTTATTCATTTGTTTTGTGTATTTGTATATAAGTTATGTACAAAAAAATATTTTAGAAATTTATGTATATCTGAGAGTTTTTTGCGACCCGCCCTCCCCTGGAAAAATGTCTGTGGACGCCCATGGATATATATATATATATATATATATATATATATGTTGAAATGTGCAATCAAAGTAATATTTCAACATAGGAATCGGTGACTTTAAAATTATTCTATTGTTTTTCTTTTTAATATATAAAGTTCACATTTATCACCTGTCAAGTGCTCATTACTTTTTTTGTATGTTAAATAAATATTATATATATATATATATATATATATATATATATATATATATATATATATATATATGTATATATATATATATATATATATATATATATATATGTATATATGTATATATATATATATATATATATATATATATATATATATATGTATATATATATATATATATATATATATATATATATATATATATATATATATACATATATACATATATACATATATACATATATACATATATACATATATACATATATACATATATACATATATACATATATACATATATACATATATACATATATACATATATACATATATACATATATACATATATACATATATACATATATACATATATACATATATACAATACATATATACATATATACATATATATATATATATATATATATATATATATATAAATATATATATATATATATATATATATATATATATATATATATATATATATATATATATATATATATATATATATATATATATATATATATATATATGTATATATATACACACACACATATATATATATATATATATATATATATATATATATATATATATATATATATATATATATATATATATATAAACATATATTGGAAATATTGCACTGTACACTGAAATTTTTATAATGCCTACATAAAAAAATTTGTAGAAAATATTGGGAACAGGATAAACATAAAAATTATTCTAGATATATTTCTTTTCGAACTAAAAAATTTGCTCATCATTAGCAAATCTAAAATACAATACAATCATAATAATATAAAACAAATAAATAAACAAAATGTCAAACAAACCTCAATAAACGTAATAAATAAAGTATCATGAAATAAATTAAAATATATGTCTATGTACTACGAGTTAAAATGTTATAAATAATTTTAAAATTTGAATTATGGAAACATGGTTCTAAAAGCTTGATACATCGGTCAATTAAAGCAATAACAACACTATTCTTATTTCGTATGTCAACAATGTAAATATCTACCAGATTGCAGTTGCTTTTCTAGACCAATTAGTAGAAATTTAGTTTTCTGATCTAAAGAAAGTGACGTCCAAAAAAAATATTGAATTATTAAATTCATGCTCAATAGTAAAAGTCAAACGTGGGTGGAAACTATTAAATTTTTTAAAGATTGTTTCAACATTTTTAAACGGAGTTAATAAATCATCATCAACATATTTTCTATAACAGGGATGGCCAACAAGTCGATCGCAATCGACCGGTCGATCGCGGCTATGATTTCAGTCGATCGCGAAGACTTTTAAATATAAAAATAAATTAGTCAAAATATATATATTTTTTTGTTATTACAATCAAAACTTATTATTATTCCATATATTTATTTTCTTATATTATTGTAGTAGGTATTATTAGCTTACAAAACTTATTGTTTTCATCAAGAATGGCAAATTGATGGTTTTCTTTAATAATATTTGTATAATGTTGCTATTTAATTTGCAATGCTTCTATCACAAAATCTCAAAAAGGAAATTTAGAAAGGCATTTCTAGACAGTTCATGGTAAATATCGAACTAATTTTCAACCTGGTAATGATATAAGAAAAAATAAATTAAAAGAACATAAACTAGATTATCTGCACAACATGATTTATTCATAAAACCTAATTTACAATCGAAAGCAGTAACTGTAGAATCATTTAAAATGTGTCACCTTCTTGCAAAAAAATGTAAACTATTTTATGATGGCCAATTAATCAAGGACGCATTTTTGAAATTACAGAATCGCTTTTTGAAAATTTTAAAAATAAAAATGATATTAAAATTGCTATTCAAGATTTGCAATTATCTCGAAATACTATGATGCAACGCATCGAAAATATGAGTAAAAATATAAGTGAACAGTTACAAGCTCGTATCGCTAATTCTGTTTCCTTTTCTTTACAACTGGATAAATTTACAGACGTTAGAAATACAGCTCAACTGCTCGTTTTTATTCACATGATTTTCGCAGATACTAGAGAAGGAATGTTGAATATGATTTCGTTAAAAGAAAGAACTGGACGTGAAGTTATATTTAACGCGTTCAAAATTTTTGTTAGAAATAATTGTGTGATCTGGCTTTTTTGACAGTTTTCACCAGTAAATTAAGTAATTTGAATTTGGAATTAGAAGGAAAAAATAAAACTGTGAGTGGCATGATTAGTAGTATTTTTGCATAAAAATATCAATTTTTGGCAAAGGCTAACGATCCGACAGAAGAAAATCCTGTTTTTGTGTTTGATAGCGCGAAATATGTTTCTGGAATTGAGAATGTTTTGGACGGTTTTGAAACTAGATTCAGTGATTTTAAAAATATTGAAGCTTTTTTCAAAACATTTCTTACCTATTTAATGTCGACTTAGATTCGAAGTAAATCACAATTAAAATTACTGAAATTTTTCACATGGAAAAGATATTACTTGAAAATGAAAAAATTATATTGCGAAATGACATGTTTCTAAAAGCCAGATCACCAGAAAAAGACTTTTGGAAAAATGTTTGCCCAGAAAGTATCCAAATGCGCAAAAATACCATGGACTTAAAATTCTTGTTTCGGTTCCACATATCTGTTTGAATCGGCTTTTCGTATTTAAAACAAACAAAAACAAAACATCGTTCTACTCTCACTGACTTACATAAAGATGTCCCGATTTTGAAAGCCTGTTAGATGACATGAAGGCACAAACTTGATATTGATTCAAATTTATATTTCATATAAATATATAAAAAAAATACTTTTAGCTGTATTTAATGTCAAAATTAATAAACAATATTTTTCATTATACGTTGCATAACTTTTTTAAACAATGAAATTAAATTTAGGAAATGGTATATCGCGACACATTTTTAAGAAAAAAAGTCGCATACCAAGTTAGCCACCCCTGTTCTATAACATAGTATGTTAAATTAACAATCAGGAATAACATCTTCTAGCATTAGTAAAACTAAGTCTGTAAGAGAACCGCTAAGACTAGATCCCATTGGAGTTCCATCAATTTGTTGAAAATATTCTTGTCCAAAAAAAAAAACAGCAGGATCGAAACAAAGTTTTATACCATCCATAAATTTATATTTTGATAGCTCAGTATAAATACTCAAACAATCCCAATACTTTTCATTACAAAGTGAAAACATGACATGATCAAATGGTACAAAAAGCTATCTACATCATTAACTAATTCAAAGGAATTTTTTATAAGATACGGTGAAATGGAAGTAACTTTACTTATAATATCGTTTAAAAATCTTACAAGCTTGAAAGTAGGTGTGTCAATAATAGATGTAATTTGTCTTAAAGGAATATCAGGTTTGTGAATTTTAGGTAACATATACATTCTTCCTATTATGGGATTTTGTATTATAAAATGTAACAATTCATTATTTTAAAGATAATTTTTACATTTGGAATCAATAAGTTGTACAGGATTTGTCCTGAGCCCAAGATAAGTTGTAATATCATCCAAAATTAATTTTACTTTTTGATTATAATCTTTCCGGTTCATAATAACTGTTTTAGCACCTTAATCACATTTTGTAATAATTAGTGAATCATTATGTAATTTTACAAACTTTTTAGTCTTTTGAATCCATTGTAAAAGTTCTTGATTTACAAATGAAAGTTTACTTTTCTGCCATTCTCTGATATGGTAGTCCAAGAGCTTAGAAATTTTGTGTTTCATGTCACCTTTATTAAGGATGTTACTTCGATCAATACTAGTTGATAAATTTGTATAAGTATACAAAATTAACTTCTTTATTCTTTAATAATTTGGGATCTTTAGATGCATAACAAAATCTAGGTCCAAGAGATAAAATAGCAAGAATATCATCATCAATAAATATATCACTCTCAAATTAGTAATCCAATCATGAACATTTTCTTTAATAAAACTACAAATGCTATTATTTAATGCATTTTTCTTCAATTGTACCAATTTTTTGTTGATAATATATGTCATACTTTTTCACGACCGGGAGAGAAACTAGGTTTCTAGACACCAAAATCATGGGGAATGCATTTTCTTTTTTTTCTTAAATTACACATACACTGTAACAATTATTTTCTGAAAAATGTTACACATCACTAATCGCCTATTGTTAAGATGGGTACTACATAGTGTAAATATTTCTGCAGAATACGCGACCGACATTTATTTAGTCGGCCTTATGTCAAATGCTTCATATAGGCCTAGTTAGGAAACACAAACCTAGTTATTGTATATTTCTTAGAAATGGGCGAATACCACCCACAAAGATTCGAATACTGCGAGTATTGAAAGTATTAGATATTCGAGATCTTCGAATATTTACGCCAATGACGTATATTCGATCACCTTGAATATCGCGGGATACGTCTTGAAAACAGGATTACTTTCGGTTATTTGGTGAACTCAATTGACATTTGTACAGTTGCCATTTTACAGTTAAAGAAAACGAGTGTTATTTTAGGTTAATGTTTATTCATTTACAATATTCCAATCATTTCATAATTCATAATCATAATGATAATTTCATTAATTAATAACTTTTTTTAATTATCATAAACATAATCACTAATCAGTAAAATAATAATTACCAATAATCATAAGATCATATTATCAATCATCATTTCGTTATGAGTTTATCACTTATTTATTTTGTTATTTTATTTATATTATTATTATTTATTTCTTATATAATTATATTTAATTTTCATTTTAATATATTTATGAATTTAAAGATATCGAAGTACAAAGTGGATTTCGTGCAGGAAGATCATGCATAGACAATATTTTTTGTCTCAAGCAATTATCTGAGAAAGTACTCGCCCACGGTTACGAAATGCATCTAATATTTATAGACCTTAAGAAGGCCTACGATAGCATACCTGTAAATAAACTTTGGGAAGCTATGAAAAGAAACGGAGTCAAAATGCCGTATATAAATGCAGTGAGATCATTATATGAAAACATAACGAACTGCGTAAAAGTTAGAAACGAACTGTCAGAAGAATTTACAGTAAACAAAGGGCTGCGACAAGGCTGCTGTCTCTCGCCAACCTTGTTCAAAATTTATATGAACGAGCTCCTGGTTAAGTGGACTAAAAAGTGTAGTAGCATGGGAATGCAACTCGATGACGACACCATCTACACACTTTTATTTGCGAATGACCAGGTAGTGATAGCAGAAGATAAGGATGATGCGAGTTATATGATGCGGAAACTTTTAGATGAATTGGACGATTGGGGTCTAGAAATAAACCTCGAGAAAACACAGTACATGGTAGTAGGAAATGCGAATATTACTGATGGTTTAGAAACACAGAAAGGTATGATAGAACAAACAAATGAATACAAATATCTAGGGATAAAATTCATAAAAGATGGTACAGATCAGGTAGATGTAAGAACGAAAGTAGCACAAGGAAAAGCAGTTACTAGACAATTACACTCGGTACTATGGAATACAAATATAACGAAAACAACGAAGACCCGAATTTTTAAATCGCTAGTCGAGAGCTGTGTCACCTACGGATCAGAAGTATGGACTTTGAATGAAGGATTGAAACAAAAACTAAATGCTATAGAAATGGGATATTGGAGAAGATGCTGCCAATATACTCTTTTAGACCACAAAAGGAACGAGGAGGTTAGAAAAGAAATGGGTATTGAAAACTCTATGTTGGATACAATTAAAACAAAACAACTAATCTGGTATGGACACATGAAAAGAATGAAAGAGGAAAGACTACCAAAGAAAGTGTTCGAATGGAAACCTCTTAGAAGAAGGAAAAGAGGACGACCTAGAAGAAAATGGTATGAAGAAATAAAGAAAACCATGGAAGAGAGAGGTCTGGCAGAAGAGGATTATGCAAACAAAGAAGAGTGGCGTGAGGGATGCAGGATATGGCTGTAAAGGCTGTTCTCCACCTGCTGTATATATATATATATATATATATATATATATATATTTATTTATTCATTCGTCTGGTTAATATGCCAAGTTTCTGTTTTGATTGTGTCCCCTGGTAACTATTGAAGCAAATGCACAATTAATATGTTTCGCGCGTTGTCATTGCAAAAAATATTCGTCAGAAAAGTCAAACATTAACTGTTTCTATAGAGTTCCGAAATATCATCTCTTTCTGACATTTGATAAAAATTCTGTATTTTCATTACTTAATATTTTATGGATAGAATTGAATACAAATATATTGTTTATTTTATATTGAATTTGCCCGGCGTAACTAACAACAAATTGATCATTATTATTCGACTCGCACTTTCATTAATTTCTTACTAATTTTGTATTTAGTTAAGTTTATATATTTCTTTAAGGATACACTTCTTTTAGTTGTATAAATAATAGAGTATGACACGCAGAAAAGGCAGCTTTCCATACTTATAGTTAACAGCAAATTAAAAATTATTTTAGTTCTTTTTCTTAAATTAACTAATCGTGAATTTAATTAGGCCGAATAAATTTATTTAAGATTAAATTGATGAAAATCCTTTGAAAATGATTGACCTTTTATATCGATTTATTCTTAATTTAATGACACGCAGACGAGACAGCTTTTCATACTCATATGGGTGCCAAATTCAATTTCATCTTATTATCTGGAAATATCCTGTATTTACATCCTTGTGTCATAAATAACAAATGGACGTAAAATTAATGACGATATCAAAAAACCATAACGAAGCTGATAATTTACCATTTAAAATTAATGTGATGACGTTACCTCATTTAAATCAGTAACTACATGTGACATGTAGATAAACAGTGAGTAGAAAATAAAATATTTTTCATGCAAGTTAAAAAGATCAGCCAAAGTGAAACTTCCAACCTAACTTATAGATACATTGGTTGTAAACATACAACATTTCATTCTCTCAAAGAGTTTTCTACTTGTCAACTGCCGTCATATTTTAACATTATGTCACATGCAGAGTCTGTATTGTTAAAATTAATAACGAGTTTTTGTGATATTCATTAGGATAAGGCAATTACGCTTCCTAAACAACAATAACTTAGGGTATAGCTATTACGAAATGTCAGCACAATGAATACGTTAATAGCGATTTCCAATAACCCTTGCTACTACGTACATAACAGCATTGTTCCGATACAGAATTACGTATTACATGTGTTCAAAACTTCAAAGACAAGTTTCTAATTAAGTTAAGACTATGGTCGTTCTAGTGAAATTATATGTCAAAGACCGACAATTTTGATCAGTTCTTGAAATAACAGATTTAAAAACCATTCAAAAAGAAGTTAACGGAAATACTAAGAAAACAAAATTCACTACTGGAAAAGAATACAATTATGAGTAGGTCCCTATTACCAATCTACTTAAATTAAATAAATTTTTATAACTGAAGTGCTCAGAGTTTAAGGTTTGGAATCAAGGTTTTTGGATAACTGTCAAAGATAATTTCGAGAAATAATTTCCTTTTTTGGCAGTTCGTGTAATGCCAGTTAATAAAATGTCGCCAGAAAATATTTATGTAAATTCACAACAATATAAAAATTTAATACTTATACATAAAAATCTTGTATGAAAATAGATCGATTGAAAAGAACTGGCTCAAATAAAAAGTCTGATTTAAAAAGACTTATTAAAATAGACCGCAAAAATAATAACGGTCTTTTAAAAATAATTGTTATTTTAATGTAGACTAGGATGTCTTAACACCACAATTAATTATTGAAAATTTGCTTTGTTTATAACTAACTATAACAATATTTACTTTACGCAACAATGTCGTACGAGAATACCTATTTATCTCGCAGTATAAGTAAGGTTACAAATTTAATGTATTATTGTTTTTTCATTTGTTAAAATTAACATATAATAAATAAATAAATAAAATATATTAATACGCATTTTATCCATTAATGAATGTGGAACTTTTCCACAGTAGATATCGGTAATTTTTTCCGCGTGAAGTGGAGGGGGAACTATAGAGTTAATTTTAATGTTAAAGATAGTTCCGAGACTGTAAAAATCTAACTAGGGTTCTATAGTCCACAGACCACGCGTTTCCACTCAATATAATATAATCACATGAACGCATTACTAAACGAATATTTTGTTGTTCCTTTGATATATTGAAAATATTTCTATTCATCTAATTTTGATTACTTATTTCTGTTATTACTGGTTAAATGATGATTAAAATTAATTGATTCTTTGTCCAAGTAACTAATGCAAACAAAGTAATTTTACGATGAAATAAGACTACTAGGATAGGTAATTTGAAGAAACACCGAACTTCTCTAACTTCAGTAACCCCAGCAAGCATTTATTAATACCTATAGATACTTAAAACCTTGAAAGAGATTAATCCAAAAATATTTATTTAGATAAAAATCTTTTATTCTTCGAACAACAATGAAACTATTAAGCAACAATTAGTAAATATATAATTGCAGTAATTGTCTTTTATAATAAACCTATACAACGAAAAGGATAAGAGGACCGATTATGTATGTTTTTTTTTATACAAAAAAACCCGTTTGCATCAAAATGATCTCACAATGCATTCCACTAAATATCAGATGTTTAGTTCCATAATTTTTTATTACAATCTACCAACTGAAAAGCACGAAGATAAGAAGATTTCAGGCCGTCAAACTTCATACAAAGAAATTATTTGTAAGATTATTTAATTATTTTATGCTTAAATTATTTCGAATCTTGCATATTATTTTTTTTTGTTATTTACGACCCTGTAATGCAGTATATGATTCGAAAAATATATGTTTTTGTAATTATTTCTATTTGAATGCACAGTTACGGTTGGTGTAACTCAAATTTGGAACAAAACAATGAATTTATATTTGACCTGTCCTCAGATTTTAATGATTTTACATTTGTGTACATAGATCCCGAAACTAACATAATTTCCTTATAAAAGTTTGTAAACGTAAGAATTATATTATGTCTCTCATTACAAATTAAGAAAGTAAAAATATGAAATTAATGTTTGATTCAATCTTTCTCAAACAAACGACAGAATACGAAATTGAGATATGTCGTGCTAACCAACATGTTTATTGTAGGTACGTTAATTTACGTAGGTTAAAAGTAAATTAGTAGAACTATACATTAAGGCTAATTAAGGACGATATTTCCATTTAAAGTCTATAATTTACTTTCCCAGCTTTTATCCTTAGTAGAAGGAATCAAATTCCTTCAAACTCTGTACTACATGAATCCCAAATCCATTTCGCAACACAATTCATTCTTCTGATATTTGAGGGAACAGGGCACGTTTTGTTCCACGGATCTTGTCAGTTTCAATATTTGTGCAAAATATTCAAATAATATCCAGTACAGTGAGTGATAATTCAGTTACATTTCCTAGTAGTATCAAAACGCAATTTTCTTTTTTTTAGAATGCTTATAAAAAGAATATGCGTAGTTAATTTCCATTAAATGTGTTTATTATCTCTAATGTTTTATTTTTTATTAATAAGTTTGTCTATTGTCGTTGCTTTATTTGTATTTTTTCCATGACTAACTACATAAATGACATTAATTTTGGAAACATTTTAACTTAGTTTTAACAATAACGAAATATGTAAAATAAAATTTACGTATTAATGTATCTAAGAACTTTATTATCTACATCTTTTATTTGAAATATTTCATAATGGTATAACAAAAATATATTTTACATGTTAATCGCCTTTCGCTATGTTGTACAGATTCCATGGTGTATTCTCTCCTTCTCTCTAATCCCCCTCGCCCTATCATGTCATCATGCCTTTTACTAATTACTGGGTATTACACTCTTTCATTATTGTGTTTTATACATACTCAGAAAAATGTTTATACTTTAATGAAATAGCAAAATTTAAACCAATGTAATGTTTAGTGTAAATTACCTGATGTTTTCCTATCCGGATCCTTTTGAGGGTTGAAAGGTCAGTGAGAGCCTATAAGTCGAGTTCCTTTGACGCCAATCACTAACGAACCAATCGGGAACGCTATTAGTGAGAACAATAGCGGGCCTGAATCGAGAGTAATAAGGTTTCGGCTGAAGCACCGGTAATGAGAGCAATTGACGTTTGTATCCAATACACAGCGTGAAAGAATGCTTCCACTCTGAAATCACCTTCCACTCTCTTCCTTTACAATCTGATTAGATAACATTAAAGATCGAAGGCGGCGGAAGCGTGATTGCAGTTTTCAGTTGCGCTCAGCAGAATCGGATGTTAATAGTGCAATTTTGCCGTGTTACAAACATCGCTACAAAAAACTAAAGAACTCTGTGCACCTACTTTGTTACATATGAGTACAATTTATTGTTTGTTTGCCTTCTGCATTCACATTTTATAAAATAATCTTTCAGGAAAATTATATACTACAAAAATGAATATAATAATGCAATAATATTTTATACATTTATAAAAAGTAATGCGAAAGTAATTTTTCAATGAAATAAACATTTGTAAAGTTTAACCTAAAACATAATTTCGTCCATTCATAAAAGACAAAAGGGAAAATAATCTGGATTACATCTTCAAAATTGAATAGTGATTTGTAAGCAAAAGGCAATGCTAAATATGATCATAAATTAATGAAAAATTGTAAAAAAAATGCGTTCGGAAATTAAATTTTTATCCAATATGGATATTAATGCGCACTTTAATCTTAATAGGCATTATCTTTTAAAGTATTGGAGCTATGGTATAAAGAAAAGATTTTCAATAAATTTTAATATCATTTATTAAGTACCTATACAAACAATCGTCGGCCAATAAATAAAAACAAGGAAAAAAATGAAATATCTGAAACTTATTTATCTTGAATATTGTACATTTGGCAGCATTGGCATTTAAAGACAAGGCTTTTTTATGAAAAAATGAGGTTAGGTTCTTAGTTTCCCATGAGCAGAGGGTTGATCGCAGGTCATTGTAATTGATCTGGTTTGAAAACTGACAGAAAAACAAAGAGAATGAGAGCAACCGGAAGTCATTAGGTTAAAATTCAAGAGTACAGCGAATTTTCTAAAATAGGCTAAAAACAGGCTAATTTTCAAAAATTAATGGGCCATATTTCTGGCCCAGGATGCGCCAGGGGGCAAAAATTTTGGTTAGTGGGGTTTTTTATATAGCCTAACAGCATACTAAAATTTCATCAAAATCGGAGAACCCCTTGCGCACCATTATTTAAAAAAGTAAAAAATCAAACTCATATATATATATATATATATATATATATATATATATATATATATATATATATATATATATATATATATATATTTATACGAAAACCAATCTTATTATATGGATCTAATAAAGCTTCAGTCCGCCATCTTGAAACAAAATGTCCTATATATATATATTTATGTATGCCATTTAAAGGAACGCCTGTGTCACGACTGCTTGAATGGCTGGAATATGATCATAAAACGCTCCTTTCATGGCAATTTTCAGTTTTGGGAAAAGATAATAGTCACATGGTGATAGATCAGGCAAATACGGAGGGTAGTCGATGACACAAATATGTTTTTTCATCAAAAATTCGTTGACTTTTTTAGTCTTGTGAGGTGATGCATTATCGTGCAATAAAAAGAGCTGTTTTCCTTTTCAATATTCAGGTCTAACACAAACTATTCGACGAACTATTCGACGATTTAAAACTTGTAAATAGTATTCTCCAGTAACAGTTTGACCCTCTGGGACAAACTCGACTTCCATTCTGCAGATTGACGCTTAGTTTCAGGGTCATATTTAAAGCACCATGTTTCATCACCAGTTATGACCGAATCAAGAAAATTTTGATCGTTTTTAGCAGTTGAAACGATGTCTTTACAATGCTCTACATAAGCGACTTTTGGTCTTCATTTAATTCATGTAGAACAAAACGTGAACAAACTTTTCCTTTACCCAAATCTTCAATTAGACTTCTCCAATAGTATTTTTACTCGTATTTCTAACAGTAAAATTCGCATCGACAGCAATGATTTCACTCACTCTTTCGACTAATTCAGCACGATTTCCGGCTTTTGGACGTCCAGATCTTTCATCATCATTTAAATCTTCACAACCATTTTTAAATTTTGCAAACCACTTATAAACTTGTGAACGAGATAAACAATCATCACCATAAACTTTTTTCATCAATTCGTATGTCTCAGCAAATTTTTTTCCAAGTTTAACACAAAATTTAATATTTGCTCGTTGTTCCATTGTATTTTAACAACATAAACACAAAAACTGCTGTCATTAAAATGCGCGTACATTTTTAAACTGTCACCTGATGTCATGAAGTTGTGTGCGTTCGAAAGAGGAAAGATGTATCTTTCTAACAATAGATTGCGCTACGTGTTCTGTGATTTAAATTAAAAGTTTCGTTATTTTTGGGACACACTGTGTATATAATTTATACTCACATTCCACATATGTGACATTAAAAAAATATATATTTATTTAATTTATTTGTTATTATTTTACATGTCAATATTGTTATTATATACTGGAACATATTTGTGTGTAAAATATTGTCATAAATATATTTTTGTATCACGAGTATTCAAATAAATAAAATGATTGATGAAGTTAAAAAACTGAACAAAATTTGTGAACATTTTCTTGGCACGAAACTAAAAGAAATTTTATTCCGGCGAATAACTTGAAAAAAGGTAAATTCCAGTTATAAGAAAGTACAAGAACTGTGAACAAAATTTATAAGTAATAATTTTCAAAATATGTCGTTTGTCTTTTTTTATAGTTATTAAAAAGTTAAAAAGCAAATAACAAGGTATTTCGCCATTGGAACTTTTTAACTTTCGACGAACAAAACAATCCGCAACTGTTAACTTCGTACTTGTTCTTTTTCCAAGATATCTTTTTCATGAACGCGCGGCAGCGTGTCCGCAGACACGAAGATGAAAAAAGCAGGAGCAGAATTTTGACGCAATATGCGGTGCATTTAAACGATGAAATAGCATGCGGGTGCGGCGCCCATTTCGTTGAAACTTGGGAAATAAAACTAGATATGTTTCATATAACCAGAGCCGGAATCGCATATTAGGTATTTTTTGTAAGCGACTAAATATTAGTATTCGTACAGCAGCACTAAAACTAATGCACCTAATCCCTGAATATACGATCTAAATATGCACTTATCTAATGTAATAAATAGAGTGTAATTTCAATATCATTCAGTATTATGATGTATACGAATATAGAAGTTAGCTTCTTAGCAAAAGTCAAAACGATATTAGTAAAATATATTATGTGAATTGGGAAAAAACACAACAATTTTTTCCACGTTGTTTGGATTTCCTGGCTTTTATTTATACAAAAAATAAATGACGACGTTTCGAATCTTGGTTTCATCCATTTTCAAGGCGAAAGGTAAAAAAATTTTCTTTAAATTAACATAATAAGATTACATATTTAAAATAATTTTTTTTAGGAGTGCACACTCATTTTTTGAATAAATAAAAGACAGGAAATCCAAACAACGTGGAAAAAATTGTTTTGTTTTTCCCAATTCACAAATATTCTTCACGGCTTAACTAATCCTCTCCAAATAAAATATATTATATTTTTATCGCTTAGACAACGTTACAAGAATCAATCCGAGACATTTTTCTAAATAATGTTTGAACATTATAATTTAAATATCTCCAAAGTAATAAATCGTCAGATAAACCTAATTTAGTGTTTTATTTTTCTTTTTATTATTATTACACTACCTGTTGTGTACTGTACACTGCAAATACTTGTATATTATTTATTTCCACTTAAAATATTTATTTTTTCATCTAATATGTGACGAAAATACGCAATTACAATGATTTATTCTGTATATTATTAATTAATTCTGATTTTTATGTTTATTAATAAAAAAATCTATACATTCACTTTACCGCAATAATTCGGCAATATGTATTAAATATAAAAATTATTATTATATATGTTACCGTTAAAGTGTATAATGCTGTTATTTCATTAAATACCTAAGTAATGTATATCATTTCAGTTAGAAAAATTGTATTAATTACCAGTTATTTTTATATTAGAATGGCAAGGTTCGCTTCGCTCGCACTTCTAACAAACAAACCTTAAGCCCGTAGAATATATACGTCACACACAAATTGCTGTTCTGAATTTTATATTTATTTAAATATGTTTTTGGTACGACTCTCTTCGTTTGCATTTTAAACAAACGAACGCACACATCACAATTTTTGGCAAAATTTGCATAATTAAAACAGTACATTTCACACTTTTCCAGAATTTCAAACTTCAATGGAAACATATACAATACCTATTTAAATTATATTAATTTATTTACGATTATGATTCACGTCCTCCTAAGATACAATCCTGGTTGCGCCTTTATTTACTGTGTATGTACGAGTATAAATAATTCTAACTGGTAAAATAGTTGCATGTAATAAAGATATCTTCAAGAATAAAATATTCATGGAACAATAGCAATTCATTTTTGTGTTAAACAGACTCGAGCAAAATAGCAGAGTTAATTGAGTATTACAAGCAATTAAAGTTGATTGAATACGGTCCTGTGAGTTGCGAGTCGCACCCTTTCGTGTGACGGTTCATCGCGTTTCTAGGATATTTCCCCAGGTATAAAATTTGAATATTGCCGCAAAACTGATCACGATATTACTATGTTTCCGGGCCAATGCATGAATTCCGTGAACGCCCCTTTGTGCTGGGACGACGGGTGCCCATGCATAGCTGACCTATTCCCCCTTTCCTCCTTCCCAACTTCATGTAAAACAATCCGCATCGATTAGTTCCGAATGAATAAATATATAATACAGAACTTGAAACAGATGTATTCGATGTACGAGTATAGTCTTGGATTGCATCTAGATAATTTAATATTAATAAATATTGCATTCTTTTTTTAATTTGAAATTCTGAGATGAAAAATTCTAAAATTCCAATGTGTTTTGTTTTATAATTTTAAAGTAGTTTGTTGGGTGCAACATTTTACTATAAATATGTCGAATCTAGAATAAAATACCGAACCTAGTTTACAATGTTCAAATTAGGAAATACATATATTTGATAACAAAAATAATAAATCAAATAAATTTGGATATTTACATTTCCAACCTATTGCTACAACAGAAAAGGAATAGTACCAAATATTAAGGGAACTTTAAATTCTGCAAACTCATCATTAATAGTTTTCTGCTTGACACAGGTCCTTAATGAAATCAAGAGATATTTGTTAGGTTCTTTATATAATATTAAGAAAATATTAGATTTCACCTACAAATCCATATATTGTAAATTATAAGTTCGACATTCAATATCATCGCTATAAATGCTATTGCTGACAACATTTTCGGAGGTAAAACAAATGCGATTTACTCTTGCAACTATATCGAGTGTCGCTTCTGTATAGTCTTTGTTTTGTAGTGATGATATACATACATACATACATAACATCTCGCTATATATCATTAAATGGGGTAGCCCGAATCCTAAAATCATTCTAAAACATTTATCCATCAGATTCATCAAATAATCAGTACTCGTCAAACATTCTCATATGTATATATTTGTATAAGCAATCGCGAGTTAAATATACAGTGTGTTCGATTAAATTAGATATAACTTATTTAATTATTTATTTATGCTACTCTCTACATTCGAACTCGGGATTTTCGGATTCGAATGCGTTAACGTTAACCACTGTACTACCGAACTTGGCACATATTAGTAAGACAATTAAATGATTTTATGGTTTTACCGAAAACTTAATTTGCAGATACAACATATTGTACTAGTAATATTAATTATGTATTTAATTTTTCTTGATAAAAGTAACAAATAATGTTTTGGTTATGCAGAACAATTTTTTTATGTAAAATATACAATTTTAAAAAGCAGAGACTGTTAGGTTTTTAACATATATTATAATATTAGAAAAACAATTAATTTCATCAAAGCAAGATTAACGGGGGTTAATTTTAAAAATATAATCTTTTTATTATTTGTTCCAATTAAACAATATTAGTTTCTCATATCTCGGAAATGAAACAGAGAAAAAAATAATTTTCTTCATCAATAAATTAATAAAATATTTTTAACTTTATTATCCCTTTAATTAGTTTTCTGTCTTTATTAATCAACCCGATAAAAAAATAATGTGGAATCTAGACAATGAAGTCATTGAATCAACCTTTATTAAACATTATGAATAATGAATAACTATAGGAACTTCGTATTGTATCTGATTTTCTGTTCGTTCTTCCAGTATGAAATATTCATGTCAATTTTCCTCGTTAATTTTGTGGAAACTGCAGTTACCAACAGCATAGCAAATTTCTACATACTGTTTTAGAGATGAAATATTTGTATCAGACTGTAGAAATGTATGCTGATATGCAGATTGTATATGGTATAAATAAGTATACCTATTGAATAAAATTTACATAATTCTACAGCAGCTAGTGATTACCATGAAATCTTAATCCAATTAACATAAAAAGTATCCTATTACATTGTTTTTGTATTGTGACAAGATTCGTAATATATTTTTTATCTCTAATCTGAGCAGCTTTTTTTGTAGTAGTTTCGAAATATAAAACAATACATCATCAATAAAAACTTACATAAAACTAACAAACTCGATCTATCACGTATCATTGTTTGACTGCAGCGTTGTAGAACATTTGACAGTCGCGCTGACAGCTAAGAACCATCTGTCAATTTAATTCGATGGCATGGGCTTTCGTTACTCCGGGAGTTGGATCCGGGAACCCAAGCCATTATCTTGTTACAGCAAATTGCGGCGACGTTTTCATGGCCGCCTATTAGGAAAATTGCGCATCAGCTGACCTAAACAGCTGAACTTCTACTGGGGGATTCACGCGATGTGGATATTATCGACAGTGTGAGTATTCACTGTGTAATTATGGAAATTACTGTGGCCTAAACTGTTCAGAAATGCTTTAAATTATTGTTTAATATGTGTGATGTGTTTTATGAGTTTGTTGTGCCAAACAAGTACTAAAAATTTTTAACATTTACATTTTTAGTTTTATAATCTACCAATATCTATATGAACCGCAAATTAATAGTTAAACAAAAGCTATTATTGGAGATTTAGGTAAATTAAGTCAAAGCGATGAATTTTATTATGATTTCATATCTGATATTCGATATCAAAGATATTTAAAAGTTAAGCTATTCAAGTAAAATTAAAGAAATATTTATTCATAAACTTACGGACATTCTATTATTAATTTAACAAACGGCATAGTTAGGTAGTAAAATTTTATATATTCATTAAAATTTACAAAAAAATTTAAAACTGATAAAGTAGAAGAGCGATTGAGCAGAAAAAGAGAGCATATTTGCGATTTATAAATGTGTAAGATGTGACTGAAAGTTTACGTGATAAATGCAAGAGAATAAATAAATATGTTAAAAGAATAGTGAGAGAATGTAGGATTGACTAATGATATTAGTATGAATAAAATAATGTTTTGGTTGAGTGTAAAGAGATTTAGAGGTGGCAATGTAAAATAAAATAAATAAATATATCATCACGCCTTCTACCCATTACTGGGTGTGGCACTCTGCTGAAGCAGATCTCGGTAAGTGATATATTTTGCGCGTGAAGTGCGGTTACCAGTCGTCAAATCACGGCCCCCAAACATGTTAGTGGTGGAGGAGCCACAGGGATAGCTTTTTCAAATTATGAAAATTTGCCGCTTGTGGGAATCGAACCAGGGACCTCAGGATCCACAGGCCGACTTCATACCACTGAGCTAGCCATCCCATGAAGTGACAATGTAAGGGCGGTAAAAGCAATTAAGAGTGCAGATGATGAGATATTGTGGAATCAATCAGATGCTAGGAATAGATGGTGTGAGTACTTTAAGGTTTTATATAGTAGCATAAATGGACCGAATGGTTATAGTGAAAATGCAAGCGAAAATGTTAGATATGATGAATAGGATATAGATGTTAGATGTGTGTTTTGTGCGTCTAAAGAATGGTAAGGTTCGGTGTAGATGATATATCGAATGAGATGTTGAAGTATGGAGGCGAGGAGGTATTCTTTATTTAAGGGAAAAGGTAGTTCAAGTGAAGGTACTAACTTCAGTGCGAAATGTTTGTTGAATGTGGTAGAGAAGTTGTACAGAAAGGTACGAACCTTAACAATCTCCAAGTTAAGCAATATGCAAGAAGGTGTATGATTATTAAGCTGTCACTGGCAAAGAACAAGAAGGTGTTCTGTGGCTATCTCGATCTTAAAAAAGCATATGATAGTGTTCATCGAGACACTTTGAGTGATGTACTTCTAGAGAACAGTATAAATGCCAATTTTCTGGGGATGATTCGTGTGGTGTATGAAGATAACGAGGCTGCGGTGAGAATTGATGGTAGATTGAGTGATTGGTTTTATAAATATGGTGGCGTCAAACAAGGATGTGGGATGTCTCAGTGGCTGTTTAATTTGTATATGGATGTGTTGTTACGAAAGACGCTGAATGGAGTGAATGGTGTACATATCGGTGGTAGTGTCGTGCCTGTGTATGATGTTATGGGTGAATCAGAAGTGCAATTAAGAAGAATGATTCTAAGTAGAAATGAAAGGTTTAAATCTGTTATTGAATGTTGATAAAAGTAAAGTCTTAGTGTTTGAGGAGGGTGATTTGGTGACTGTTTGCAATGTTTCGTGAATATGTGAGGTTGGGTCAAGTGAATGAATTTGTATACTTGGGTAGTATGTTGTCGAAGTATGGACATATTGACCGAGAGATTGAAAGAAGCGAGACGCAAGATATTGAGTGCTCTGGGAACCTTTGCTCGAAATGTGAATGTATCCAGAGATGCTCAATTGAGTGTGTATAATGGTGTTTTAGTGTCTACATTGATGTATGGTAGTGAATGTTGGATGAGAATAAGTAAACATGAATGGCATATAAGTGCTTTATAAATGAGCTACTTGCGGAGTGTGTGTGGATCTACGCGGGTAAGGTGAAAAGTTCTCGGCCTGACAATGAAAGACTGCGATTTTCAGTTAAAAAATAATTATATTTTTCTAATACTCTCTCTTGACTTCAACACACTTGGTCCAGCGTTTCTCCAACATCAATATGCCTTCCCGGAAGTGAGAGTCTGGAAGGCTGTGAAAATATTCATCTACGGCTCTCTCAACTTCTTCATTGTACGCGAAGCGCTTCCCAGAAACAAATTTCTTCAAGTTTGGGAACAGATAGAAGTCTGAGGGTGCCAAATCAGGAGAATATGGGGGATGGCCGAGCAAATCGTACCCCAAATCCCGCAGTTTTCCCATCGCCAACGCACCCTTGTGTGCAGCTGCGTTGTCTTGGTGAAAGGTTTTTTTCTGCAAGCCAGGCCTCTTCTCGCGAATTTTGGCATCCAGCTGGTCAAGAAGGTTGGAGTAATATTCTCCTGTAATTGTTCTGCCTTTTTCAAGGTAATCAATTAACAGGATCCCTTTCGCATCCCAAAACACGCTGGCCATGACCTTTCCGGCAGATGCGATCGACTTCGCTTTCTTTGGCACTGAACTTCCACTCACTGCTTGGACTGTTGTTTCGTTTTTGGCGTGTAGTGGTGAACCCATGTCTCATCCATGGTGACAAATCGCCGAACAAAATCGGTCGGATCCCTATTGAATCGGTCCAAAAATTGCTGCGAAGATCGTTTGCACATTAGCTTTTGCTTTTAATTATGTTGTTCATTAATGTCATTAGAGTGTATACCTACAATTGTGCTGAAATTCACTTTTAAAAACAAACACAATACGATACTCCCTTCCTTTCTTATCTTTCATATTGGTTCTCTGATCATGAAGTGTTCGTAACTACAACTGTGTGGAATTCACTTTCGAAAACAAGCGCAGTGCGACACTTTCTTTATTTTGTTTTTGCTTCATTTTCAATTACTGCATTGTTTGGAATTTTCTTTCAAATACAAGCGTAGATTATCGCTCTCTTCTTTTCAAATCTAGATTCGTTGTTAGAGGAGCGAGCATGAGTAATTTGAAATGTTTTTTGCATATGTAACGTACGCCGAAGAAAGATGAATGAAAAGTGAATAGGAGCGATTGGATGAATGCGATTGAAGGTTTGTTGTGTGACGAGTAAATTAACTATTGGGGGTGATGTGTTAAAATGAGAATATTTGACAAAGACTGTATTTGATTAATCTGATGATTAAATATTTTATGAGTGGTTTTAGGGTTCGTGCTACCTTATTTGATGAGATATAGCGCCACGATGATATGTATATATATATATATATATTTTTTTTTTCGCGCTAAATTTAAGCACTACAAAAAATATAGGTTGATGAGAGAGATTTATAGAGGTAATACGAATCAGAATTCAAATTATTTTCTGATTAATCTTTATATTGTGAAATTGTTATGTTATATTATTAGTCAATAAAAACTCCTACTAAGTATTTGATTCTTACTGTTTACTATAGTTTAATAGCTTCTAGATATTCGTTCTGCAAGTTTATTTATTTATTAATTAACCTATATAAGTTTGACTTTCACACGCTTTCTTTTTAATTTAAATAAATTTATTCCTAATAATAATATAACAGAAAAAACTTATTTTAATTGTGTCAGAGTTAAAATTTCTTAAACATTCAAATTAGATCAGCGTTCACAAATTTTTGGTACAGTCGAACCACTTGAGATAAGTTGATTCAAAGCACCCTTGTGAGAGCGTGGTTTGTTTCCTTTAGTTGTGTTGTGCCAGTGTTGTGTGAAACAAGTGTTTTGACTAATCTTACGCTTGGTGAGTATAATTGGTTTATTTATGTCAAATTGCATGTAATATTTGTATTAAGAACTTAGAAACGTGTGTATATTAATTGTTGATGATATGTTCACATGTGTGATGTAGAATATGATGTTTATTTCTACATGATATGTATATTGAGGTTTACATGATAGTTTGGGCTGTAAATGAAACGCTTTATTGAGGAGCAGGGCTAGTGCCGGTGTTCTCTAGTCCACCGAGGGATCGTGACTGTATCATAATTTACCCAGTACCCGGGTTACGGTGTTTCGCAGCAAGCGAGGGAAACGCTAATGACGTAGTTACCTGGTGCATCGAGGGATTCAGATGTGTTTTGTTCCCTAATCTGCGAATGTTGTTGATTGGTGTATATATAAGTATGACATTGGTATTGTTGAATTGGAATATTTTGTTTAGTGTATGTGTGATCGCTAATCAGTGTGATTATGTTTTGAAACAGAAGGCTAGTGTTGGAGAGCGACAACTTGTTTCTAGGTCCTAAAGCCCGTCTGACACGATCAATTTTTAATGTACATTTTAATGTACATTTTTTACAAAGTAAAAAATTGAACGTATCATACATGCGCACGCACTTCAATGTTTCCTTCAATTTTAATGGCAATGAAAAAATAGAACCGTTCCTATTTTCTTCAATGTTTCCTTCAATTAAATGCGCAAATAAGCTGCGCGCAGCGCACGGCACTGTGTATTGTTAAAACGTCAAACATGAACCTCATTTTTTCTATTTGTATCATTATTTAATCAAAACATCGTAGTCTCGGTAACGGGTGTCTGTTTTAATAGAGAAGTACAAAAATAAGCTTTGCTTGTATGCCACTACAACTGCCATATATAAATTTTAATTTTGATTCTGACACAAAGACCCTAATTCAATACCAACATATTTTCAAAACGGGTCGAAATGCGCATGCGCATCTAGCAGAAAATTGACGTTGCATACAGGAATTTTTGTCTTCAATTTTAATGTACATGGAAAATGTACATTAAGGTGAAACATACGGGCTGAAGTTCGTTAACCAACAACTTGTTATCGTGTAAATAGGGTTTCTTGTGGTCCTAACAAAAATGTGGATCTGTATAGAATAGTATAAAAGGTATTGGCGCGCGTTTAAAATCTATATAAACGTGAAGATTTTCAAGAAAATTATTTTAAATCGTAAAGAATATTTCTATATGATGGCAACATAATAAAAACTAAAATTTAATTAAATATAGTATTTTATTTGATATTATAATATAAAAATAAACAAAATTACTTACAATTTTATTTCAGTTATACATAATCAAATACAACGTTTCGCTCTCACCATTCATGCCAATTTATGCCACTTATATATTAATATATTCTACAGTCATGACGAATTAGAGGTTTCATTTAAATGCATAAAAATATTTACTATTGTCCATGAATGCACCAGAAAACCCAATTTTGTGCTCTACTAAATTAATCAGGTACTTTGAACACTTAAAATTTCGTATTTTCCACGTTTCTGTGGAATATTCCTTATCGATATACTACTTTCTTTTCGTGAATCAACTATATCTGCAGCAAGTTCCTTTAAATAAAATTTCTTTAATATTGGAAGCATTCATTTAACAAACTTCTCATCAATTTTTCTTGGTAATAATAATTGTGATTCGTCTTTAATTTTAACTTAGCACCATCTAAAACATGGTATATGGACATTTCACTTCAATTATCTTATTTTGATCAACTAAACCATGTGGCGAAGCAGCTAAATATCCTGCATATTATACTGAATGCCATTTTCTAACGCGATATATTTCAATTATCCGTCTGATAGTTATCAGGAACTTTATCCGGAGATAAATAAAAATACTGGCACTGGAACGTTCTAATTTTAGAAACATACTTTCGTGGTATCAAATGTATTGTTTTCTTTTAAAGTTTATCTCATAAACCTAAACTGTAAACAATATAACAGATATTATATTAGCATTTTATTTTGATGAAATATTTGAGGTTAGAAGTGAATTACTTTATGAAACAGTACAATTAAAAACTTTTATGTTGAAAATATCCTGTATTTAAAGATAAATAATACATTCCAGTACTTCAAATTATCCTGTTCCACTAGTATGCTCATCTAAAACTGATGAAATATTTTATTATAAAAAAGTACCCATAACTTTAAATATTATAATATAATATAACACGAAAAACAAAACTAGACATATTTCAAACCACAAATTATGAAATGCTTATAATTTTCACATATATCTCTATGAAGTACATCTTGACACACATGATTATGACAGCTGTCATTCTTCCAGATCATTTTAACGCTGAGTGTACGTCGAAGCCTACATCACATGTAGAAAATAAGTATTTCGCGAAGAAGCAACAATAAATTCAAATTTCAAAAAAATATGTCATATATTTAATCTCATCCAAATGAAGAAACAAGTAGTACTACATAATCTTTGAACATTCAGCTTTTTGTTATGTGTATGAACAAGAATATTTAATCTTTATAATACAAATAAATTGAAATTGAAATGTAGGAGAGCATGATATCAAAATTTTAGATCTGATTTTCTCAAAAATGCTAGGAACGATTTTAATAAAAAAAATTCTGTATATTTAAGAATATGGTCTTCTATAACTCAGAAATTTTTTATCCTATTTGAATTTACAGTTTTGGAGAAAAAATAAGAAATACACGAAAAAGTGCTGTTTTGAGCCTTTTTTCGCATATTTTATTTTTTTTCTCCAAAACTGTCAATTCAAATTAGATAAAAATTTTCTGAGTTATAGAGGACCACATTCTTAATAATACAGAATTTTTTTAATAAAATCGTTCCTAGCATTTTTGAGAAATAAATTCAAATTTTGAGTGTAATTTGTTTCAATATTTGTGCATAATATTAATGGTATCTAATTTATTACCATACTTTGAAGTTTTGCCTTCAAAATTGTATATAATACTTAATAAGTTTCATTCATAATAAGAATAATATTTCGTTTCAAAGAGATCAAGGCAAATCAACGTTCTGATACTAACTTCAGCCCGTATGGTTCACCTTAAGGTTAAGGTGAAACATTCCGCCTGAAGTTCGTTAACCAACAATTTGTTATCGTGTATGTAGGGTCTCTTGCGGTCCTGACAAAAATGTAGATCTGTATAGAATAGTGCAAAAGTTATTGGCGCGCGTTTAAAAACTATGTGAACGTGAAAATATTCAAGAAAATTATTTTAAATCACAGGAAATATTTCTATTTGATGTCAACACAATAAAAACTAAAATTTTATAAAATATATTTTATTTGACATTATAATATAAAAATAACATTTTACTTACATTTTTATTTCAGTTATACATAATCATATATAATAGTATATTATTTTATAAGGAGCTGAAGGGATACTTTTTGTGCACTCGTCCATTAACTACAGATGAAGCACAAAATGTCACTTTGCCTGCACATAAAGTATGCCATTTTTTCTTCAAATGCCGGAATATTTACCCATTATATCATAAAATTTCTCCGGCTCACGTGAGCGGCAGAAAATGTCTTTCTGCTAAAGAAATTCTTTGATTTTAAAGAGCGTAAGAAAAATCAAACTTTCACTGTTTCTATGGATTCTGTGGCATATTCCTGATCGACATACTTCTTTCTTTTCGTGAATCAGCTATTTCTGGAGCAAGTTCTTTTAGATAAAAGTCTTTAATATTGCAAGCATCCATTGAACAAACTCCTCATCAATTTTTATTGTCTCTATTTCTATACCCAGAGGTGTCCAAATAATAAAATCACATTCCTTTCGTCCTGTTATGAGCAACTGGCCTTGTATTTGGTAATAATAATTGTGATTCGTCTTTAATTTTAACTTATTACCATCTAAAACAGAACAGAAGTTTTTTATTTTCACAGCAGTTTCTTTTCGTGACAAATGTCGAGCTGTATATGGGCATTTCACTTCAATTGTCTTATTTTGATCAACTAAACCATCTGGCGAAGCAGCTAAATATCCTGCATTACGTTCTAAATTTACAAATAAACCACATGGTTTTACTGCAACTCTAGTTAACTGCTCAGAAACTTGTATTGCCACAGATTCTCTAGTTTTACCCCAATCAGTTGCTGCAGTTGTAATATTTCGAACGTACAGCATTCTTTCCACAAGTGGTCCCGCTGGAAGTTTTCGTTTACATACTTCACCAAAGTTTGAAGCGGTTAATCTATACTTTGTTTCCTCCATCCATAACATGTTTTCAGATTGATTTATAATATAATTAGCTACAAAATACTTGTAATATAAAAATATAAATAAAGCGAAAGTAGACTTCATTTATGGAATATAGTTTATTCCTGGGCAACATTTCGATAGTTCTGATGTATTTACTTTGTCAGCCTAATCTTATTAAGGCAGTGTCCGCTTCAAAACTGTTAAATAAAAACCTTAATAATAATAAATAAACACTTATAAATACAAACCTACTTACCTTACACACATTTGACGTTTGAGGTTAAAACCATATCCAAAAATTTTATTATTACTTTATTATTTTGTAAACAACATATAATATATATATTCATTATTAGTCAATCATTTTTACTTATCTGTCAGCCAAATTTAATTTTGAATAAAACTTCGATACTTGAGTGTACATCATACGTCATCAAAAATCCGAATCACACACCGAAAACTCATGATTCAAGAGCACCAACAATAAATCTATGCAAATTTGAATTTCAACATTTAATTTCTTACAAATGTCATTATATAGATAAGTATAAAGCTGTGTATTACTTTCTTATAACATTGGAGTTCATGAATAAATACTATTCAAGAGCAAATCATGAAAATATATGAAAAAAATTATATAAATGAAGAAGCCAAATTCACAATTTTGAGTCAGATTTTCTCAAAATTGGGCCCTATGTTTTCAGTAAAAAAAATATGTATATTTAAAATTAAGATAGTCTATAACACAAAAAAAAGCAGCCAAATTAAACACAACACTTTTGAGAAAAAAAAGAAAAACACTGTTTTTCATGGTATTTTTGCCTATTTAATTTTTTTGCTAAAAATTGTCGTGTTTAATTTGGCTGAAAATTTCATCAGGCTTAGTCTGTCGTATTTATAATTTACTGTATTTTTTTATATTGATATCGTAGAGCCCATTTTTAAATAAATTCAAATTAAACTTGGTGTAATATATAATTTATTTTCTTTTATTATATGAAAGATATTTCAAATTAGTAATATTATTATAAAACTTTAAACGTTTGACTACAAGAATATGTACAATAAATAATATGTTTCATTTATAATAAAAAAGATATTTTATTTCAAATAGATCAAGACAGACCGTCGTTTCACCACTGTTCTGTTGTTATATTCAGGCGGAATGCTTCACCTTAAAATTGAACTAAAAAATGTACATTAAAATGTACATTAAAATTGATCGTGTCAGACGGGCTTTAGTTGAACACATGAGTTAGAAAGAGAAGGCAAGGGTTTTGCGCCTATCTTGAATGTGTACTTTGAAGCGAGATAGCGATGGCTTGCAAGAGGATGGTCCTTTTTGCCGAGAATATCTGAGCGAGAGCGAGACGGATACCTGGGTTTGAGTACATGTGATAGAATGAGATAGCACGGGTTGTCCGATTGTCACTCATTAAATGTTGTTATATTCACGGTGCTATTTATTAATACATTCATATACCTATATTATATACTCGTAAATATTAGACTACCGATAGTGGGTAATTATTGCATGTTTTTAATCAATATTATTATGTAATTATTTAGCATGTTCGTTTTATTTATATGAACCTTCGAACATCAAAACAAAAGTAGTATTCGGAATTTATTATTCTGCATACGCTGTCACCGACTCGCCACTAGGTCAATTAATTATTTATTTAATTGAAGCTAATCTTAACAAAACCAAAAATACACGACATCTAACAATTGTCTGTTATTTATATTATATAACTCTTTGAAAATTCTATTAATTTGTAAAATGGTCAATTAAATTCTATACAAAACTAAATTCCTGATCTTCAGGCTATTTATTTATTTTTTTAAATAAATTAATATATCATCGTGCCGTCTACCCATTACTGGATGTGGCACTCTGTCGTGGCAGATCTCGGTGAGTGATATATATTGCGCGTGAAGTTCCGTCAAATCACGACCCTCAAAGATGTTAGTGACGGAGAAGCCACAGGGATAGTTTGTAAATGGTGAAAATTTAGTTTTTTTTTTTTAAATTTTTGGCTTATATATTTACTTATGTGTCCGTATAAATGTGCTGTATCAAACAAAAATCTGAAGCTTAAATTAGACGACATAACGACACATTAATCATTTTTAATCTAAAATAAACAGCAGTAAATGTCTGTCAACAGTATATTACTGTCTTCATTTACTAATCATAACAACGCATAGACTATTCAAACTACTGCTTTTTGTTCCATCTGATGTAACAATTAAGCATAACAATTGAAACATAAGGTATCACTACACCAAATGTAAATAATTTCAGTTTAAGCAAATATTTACTATTAATTTACTGTGCGAACGTTCAGATTTGACTTCCAATACATAATTTATCATCTCGTTCAAGATTCAAACGTACTTGGCGTTTCATGGGAATAAATCGAACAGCAGAAATATCGAAAATTCCAACACTGCTTATTGATTAGTTGTAACTCTCATGATGTTGAGTTCACATGACAAAACACTTTCTATTTTGAAAAGAGAAGATATTACTGACACTTACTTTATTTAAAAGGAAACAAATGGAAAAATTGCAATATGAATATGACTTTTAGTTAAAAATATTAAATATTCGCATATTCAATTTCGTAATTTTGAAAACAAATACGTTATGTATCAAATTATTTACCGTTTGTTAAATACAGAATACGATATTTGATAGCGTATAGTCGTACAATTTGTATCAATTACTTGAATAAATTTTTGAGTTAAATGACAAATACTGTATTTAATTAATTTAATTTATTCATGTTTTTCTCAGCGCTCATATTTTATTTGGTGAAATTGCTCAATATTTTTAAATTAATTATTTAAACATTGTTCAAAGTATCTTGTTCCTACATATTAACATTAGTAAAATATATTTAGAACTCATAGTTGACAATAAAATACACTTTTCTTTTAAGCAGTGGCGCCAGCTTTAATTTTTGAGCAATCAATTTTATTTATTGTAGTATAAATAATTAGAAAATAATCAGTTATTATATTACAAGAGCTTCGAAAATAATCGAAAATACTGCCGACTGATGAAACGTATTGCCATAGAAACACTTCCGCGACCGAAGGTCGCGGAGTGTTTTGCGTCAATATGTCCAACTAGGAGGCAAAAGTATTTTCTATTATTTTCAATGCTCAAGTGGTATACGTATCAACTATTTCACGAATTGAACAATAGCTTTCACCACAACGATTTATTTGAGATATTTTGACATTTAATTTAAAAGTAAATAAATCTGATAAAACATATTGTCGTGGTTATGTTGAATATACGCATACGAGATGCGTCTATTCAAAGGTAATAAGCACAAGAAGTAAATATTTTTTTGATAATTTTTTAGTGTTTTGGATATTTCGTTGAAAACATTTCAGAAATTTTTTAAAAGTGTGAAATAATTTGTATTAAAAATATTGATCGTGAATGGTATTTGACTATATTATTCAACAAGATATACGTACGTAATTAGTAAATTAACTTCTTTACACTCATTTAACGTTTATTTAAAACAAACAGAAAACAGTAATTTAAAATAACAGCATTCAAGTTGTGTCATTAGTATAATACAGCTGTGATTGGACGAAACCGATAATGTGTAAAAGAACCTTATTGGCTAATTCAATATGGAGAGGAATAATCAGTATAATACAGTTATAATTGGACGAAACCGATGATGTATAAGGACCTTATTGGCAATATGGCGTTGAATAATCGCTATAATACCTCTTAACTACCAAAATAATTGCTCTTATACTCGGTTTCTATGAAAAATAAAGCATGTTAATTAAAACATGATGAGGAAAATAGTCATTAGGATATGATAAATTAAGTTTGCTTTATATATATTTTTAATAATAGGTTTGCTCATTTTTATTATTTAGCTCTGATTACAATGTTTTCAGCTGTTCCTCTAGAACCAGAAAGCGCTTGCACCAGACACTTGGTAGGAATATATGACCTATTCGTCAAAACACTAAACCAACAGAGAATGTTTGATTGTAACTCTAAAGAAAAATAAAGTCGTATCATTTGAACATTATCTTGATGTCTATAATAATTTATGTAACATAAGAAATATGATAATAGATACAGAGCCGTAAAAAGGTGGTGGTTTCGGGGCGTGGTATTCAATATTCTAAATTATAATGCTAATGTTTATTGCTTTAAATAATTTATATTTTGATTAATTTTAAAATTAAATTTTTAGAATAATAATCACAGATCACAATATACTAATATAGATAAGAAACTGCCATGTTACACACTGGAACTGTATTTTGCGCCATCTGAGTAGTGAAAGTCTAACTAAGGTCATGTATATAGGCAACCCGGTATGCGTATTTAGGTAACTTTAATTATTAGTTTTATTTTATATTTATTTAAACTACATAAAATAAAAATTCATAAAGACAATATAAACATTTAATAAAATATCCTCGTGTATACAAATTATTTATAATTTGAACTGTTTCAATCGTAGTTTTATCCAATAATTGTATATTTGACAGACTAAACAAATTTGAAATACATACAAATGACAACTACAGGAACAGGAGTATTTAGAAAAAATTCGATGATGGCGGAAAGTAGTAAAGAGCGTGATAAATGTGAGAAGTGTAAAATTGAATTTGACGGTGAAAAAGTAATTGGTTGTGACGGAGTTTGTGCCAGTTGGTTCCATATTGAATGTAGTGGCTTAAATAAAGAGCAGTAGCAAGTGCTGGATAAATGTAAGTCGTTAAAATGGTTCTGTAAGTCGTGCTTGACAGATAACCTAAACACAACAAAATCATACGGTGGCCTTGATGTAGTCGGTGGATTAGTAAAAACGAGTTAAGCGCGCTTATTCAAACTGCTGTTAAATCTGCGATTTGCGAATTAAAAGAAGAACTTAAACAAAATATGAACGAATATCAGAAGGATTCTTACGCGAATAAAATGAAAATAACGAAAGGGTATAATGAATCTGTTATTGTAGTTAAACCGGTTAATGAACAAACGGCACAAGAGACAAAAAAAGATATCACTGAAAATGTGTCGCTAGAAAGTATTTCAATCGGTGTATCAAAATTAAAACAAGTATCTGGAGGTGCAGTAGTAATTGGTTGCGATACTAAAGAAGATAGGGACAAATTAAGAAAGGAGGTTACTGACAAAATAGGTAATAAGTACGATATCAAAATACCATCCCAAATTAAACCAAAAATTAAGTTAGTAGGAATATATTTACCAGAAGAAGAAGTAGATCAGGTTATAATTGAAAAAATTTGTAAACAAAATTCTTTAAATAATGAAACTAACGAAAATTTTCATATAAAACTAATTAAGAAGATACTACAAAAAAGAGAAAATTATTACGACATTCTGTTGGAAGTTGATAAAATTACACATAGGAATATAATCAATCGAGGAGTAATAAAACTGGGTTGGTCAAGAGGAAAAGTTTTTGACTATGTTTACGTTAGAAGATGTTTCAAATGTTGGGGATTCAACCATACTGGTGATAAGTGTAAATCAGATGTAGTATGTTCCAAATGTGCTGGTAACCATAATATCGCTAAATGTAACTCGGTTAACACACAATGTAATAACTGTATAAATGCTAACTTGAAATTTAACTTGAATTTAAATGTTACACATACAGCAACTGATTGGCAGTGTCCATGTTATATTAGGATTTTAGAAATGATAAAAAAAGAACGGAATATGAAATATAGCAATTAAAGCATAAAAGTTTATATAATAAAATTTTCTGTATGAATGTACAAAGTTTATATGCAAATATTGATGAAGTAAAGAATTTTGTACGTGAAAACACACCAATATTAATGTGTGCAACAGAAACACATCTGACTGAAGATATAGAGGATATAGGGGTACGAATATTGGATTATAAAATAGAAAGAATCGATTCAACTAGTAGGCATACCGGAGATGTCTTAGTTTATATAAGAAAGGACGTTGAGCATAAAGTAATTATAAAACATTCTAAAATTTTAAATTATTGGTGTATTATGTTGGAAATAAAATAAATAAATAAATATTTATTTTATTTTATGTTGGAAATAAAGGTTAATAATAAAAAAATCTTAGTAGGATCGGTTTATAATTCTCCAAATTCTCTAGATTATATTAGTAATTATTTGGGTGAGATTATAGACGGCAAAGATGATGTCATGTTCATGGAGAATTTAATATAAACTATGATAGTGCACAAAGTACTGTTTATTCCGATAAATTAAAAGACATAATAAAATTAAACGGCTGTAAACAAATAATAAACGGATATACTAGAATCACAAATTCCTCCAAAACTCTTATTGATCTAGTTATTACTAACATGTTTAATTTACGTGGTGAAGTGTTAGATAAACCGAAAATTACAGACCATAATATTATACAAATAAATTTACCAAATTACGTAGCAGATCCCGTGGAAAATAGAAAAAATAGACATTCAATTGACTTAGCTAGAGTCAAAGAAAAATTAATAACATGTGATTGGAAATATGAATGCAGTGATGTGAATATTGCTTTTAGTACATTTTATAGAAATATTAGCACTGTTATTGCGGAATCGACAAAAGTAAAATCTAGTCATTTTAAAAATAATAGCGAACCGTGGTTTAATAGTGAAATTAAAAGAAGTAGAGAATTGAGAGATAAAAATTATATAACATATATGCTTACTAAGGCTCCAGAAGATTGATATTATAAGTATAAACAGAGTAGAAATCAGTGCAAATATATTTGCAGAAAGGTAAAGAAAATATTTTTTCAAAATAAAATTGATCAATCTAAATCTGATACAGTTAAAATGTGGAAAACATTAAAAAATATCTTAAATTCTGAAAATAAAGAAGAAAAGCGAGAAATTTAATTTAGTTCAAAAATTATTTTAATGCCTTGGATATTGTAAATGAGTTTAATAAGTACTTTATAAACAGTATACAGAAAATCAACAATTCAATACCACAGCGAAAGTATGAAGAACTTATCCAGAAAGAAAGGTATACAATAATTCTGGAGAAATTTGATCCAATAACAATAGAGGAATTACATAAACATGTTTTTTCGATGAATAATAAAGCGAGTACAGATGACATAAACGCTAAATTAGTGAAAGATTTATACTATGTTATGGGTTACGCATTATGGAATTGGATTAATTTGTCGCTGGAAAAAGGAATCGTTCCCAAATATTTGAAGACATCGGTTGTTATACCTGTTCCGAAGGTGGAAACGACATTTAACGGTCATGAGTTTAGGCCTGTGAATATGCTTGCAAGTTGTGAAAAAATTTTAGAATCTATTGTGTATGAACAATTAATAAAACATGTTAATAATAACAACATTTTAAGCCAATGTCAATCAGGTTTTAGAAGCAGTCATTCTTGTGAGACAGCAATACAGTTAGTTGTGAACGAATGGAAACAGAATTTAGATTGTGATAGAGTTGTTGGGGTGATATTTTTGGATTTGAAGCGTGCCTTTGAGACTATAGACAGGTCTATTCTGATGAAGAAACTGTGCTCATATGGGATAAAGGGTTCAGTGCTGGAATGGCTAAATGACTGCTCGTCGGACAGAACACAAAAAGTAAAGTGGGGAGAAGAATACAGTACCAATCTACAGAATAATTTAGGGGTACCGCAGGGTAGTATTTTGGGACCACTACTCTTTATACTTTATATAAATGATGTACCTAAATCAGTAAGCGAATGTGATATTAAATTATTTGCGGACGATACGTTAATATATGTTAGTGGAAATAATTATAAGGATGTCATTCAAATGTTAAATAGGGATCTAAAAAATTTAAGTAACTATTTTGAAGCTAACAAATTAAAATTAAACATTGAAAAATGTAAGTACATGATGCTTTGTAATAAGAAAATGTATAAAAGTATACAAAATGAAAAATTAAGAGAAACTGTGCAAATTGATAATTTTAAGATAGAATTAATGAATAAGTATAAATATTTGGGTGTGATATTAGACAGGGAATTAAAATTTAAAGAACATATAGATTAAATAATTAAAAAGACTGCTAAAAAAATTGGTTTTTTCAACAGAATTACATATAGATTTAATTTATCGTTATACACTAGATTTTTAATATTTAATACAATTATTTTACCCCATTTCACTTATTGTGCAACAGTTATATATATGTGTAATAAGACAGATATGGTGAAATTACAATTACTACAAAACAGGGCGTTGCGGGTAATACTCAAATGTAATAAATATGCTAGTGTAAATAAGATGTTACATGCTTTACATTGGTTAGATGTACAAAGATTCATAGAATTACGGGTTATCGTCTTGATACACAAAATGGTAAATAACAAAGTACCTGAATATTTAAGTTCCAAATTAGTAAAACGAAAGGATTTACACACATATAATACCAGGAGGAAAGATGATTTTTGTATAAATAAAATGAACAAAGAACAATCAAAACATAGCATCTTTCATAAGGGTTTAAAATTGTATAATGATTTACCAAAGGACATAAAAGTTATTACAAATTTTGTAACCTTCAAAAATAAAGTTAGAGAATATTTATATCAGAAAATGAATACAGACCAAGAATGAATTACGAAATAGAACGGGTGATGGGTGGAGAAGACATAGTGAAGAGGATAAAACGACAGAGAGTAAGGTGGCTGGGGCATATATGGAGGACAGAAGAAACAAATGTAATAAGGGCAATAGTAGAATGGAACCCAGGAAGAGGAAGAAGCAGGGGAAGACCTAAATCGACATGGTTACGGGAAGTAGAAGAAGATTTAAAAAAATCAGGTATTAGTAACTGGAAGAAGAAAACAAGAGACAGGAAGGGATGGAGAAAGGTAATTGAATCAATATGATACAATGAAAGAGAAGAGGAGACTGATCTACTCCAAAACGAAAAGATCTAGAGAGCTTCCAAGAAGCGGCGCAACCCCACAGGGGGTGTTAAGCCACCTTATATATATAATATTTATATACTCTGATATGTTAATTGATAATTTATATATTTATTTCTGTTTTGCACATATTTATTTATTTGTTTAACTAGATTATTATTATTTTTATTATTGTTATTTTGTTGATTTGTTCTCTCTGTTTTATGTTGGGCCATTGAGTGTCTTTAATAAAGCTTATTATTATTAAAAAAAAATAAAAATCTAGTAACCAATGATTGTCGTTATTGTAGTTACCTAAAATGAATGTCTTCACATAAAGACTATTAACGCCATTCCTTTGGTGGAAGTCTAACTATAAACACAATTCTATGGTTACCTATATAACTTTCTGATGCCTGATAGTAATGTTTGACGAGGACTAATTATTTGATGAATCTGATGATTAAATGTGTTATAAATGATTTTTGAGTTTGTGCTACCTCATTTGATGGGATATAGCGTGCTGTTATGGATGATAATTACAAAAATAAGTACCTATTTTGTCAACGGCCATAGCATAGTTCGCTGGTACTGTTCCAAGCGATAACGCCAGTTAAGGGTGTGTTCGAATCGGAGTGCCGCCGCGTGTCTTCGGACGAATATGCAACTATTACCTCTGATAATTATTTTTATCTAATAGATGTCGGTGAGGTGCTACTAATTTGAAATATTGGTTTGTGTTTTGGATAAAGTTACTTTGTAACACTTTGTCGGAGCGCAAGGATTATCACGAATTCTGTTTCTTGAAATACAGTTTCGTCAATATATGCAGAATCGCAGATCGCAGCTATTTAGTGTTTGTCTCGCTACAGAGGAACAAATAAAAATTAAGAATAATTTCACAATAATTAGCGAATAACCTAATATTTTCTTTGTTTTTCGAAGTGTCTGTGGTTTCATTAATCAAAAGGATTAATATTTAGGCTGTGACCATGGGAAATAAACAAAAAGGTCGTTCAAGTAAAATACACAAACGAAATAAAAAGGCTATGAGCCAACAGTCACGATTTAAAATTACAAAAAAAATGACTACAGTGTGCATGTAAGATTCTAGTTTTTATAATTAACTTTTAGAAATTATAATTTCATATATTATTTGTAATGTTAGCGATGAAAAGAATTTGAATGCATCTGTGTGTTCATCACCACCACCACTCCTAAATAATGAAAAGACGGAAACTACAAACTTGGGAAAAAATAATGATTCCCCCATACAGTCAATATCATTTATTTCGGAGGAGGAATGTGAGAGGTATGCAAGGATGTTTTGCAGTATTATTATATAAGAATAATGGTGGATTTACACATTTAGACAAATAGAATTCTGAATTTATAAAATTTTAATTTGTGTTCCATTCGAATTAGTCCGTCGCTAATTGTGTATTTCCGTTGGTGTTTAGGTTGTGCGATGCACGTGCTGCATTCAAATATTAATTATTTATTTATTTCGCGACTGTGATATGAACTAAATTAGTGTAAAAATTGACGTAATTCTATATCATTTATGTGCAATTTATAAATGTACTTGTCAAACTTCTGTTCCAATCATTCTTATTTTTATTCTGTACAATCTATAAACCAGGCATTGTATTTAGTTATACCAATTATATATATATATATGTATATATTTAATTGTAAGAGACCTTTTTTGTAGAGCGTTAAATTATATACAAGAGTATGTTTTGATCATTTCAAAATAATTTCCCTAACGTGAGTTACAAAATTACAAAGTCCAAGAGAACGTCGTTTCCATGTTATTTAAATGGGAAATTGAAATTTACGATGCGGCACCTCTTAATATTAATATTAAGAGCTCTAACTTACACAGGATTTTTTTTACCATTTCCAACATTTTCGGCATAATTAAGAAAAGAAATTATCGATTTTTTTGAAACAGTCTAATATATATATATATATATATATATATATATATATATATATATATATATATATATATATATATATATATCTATATATATATATATATATATATCTATATATATATATATATATATATATATATATATATATATATATATATATATATATATATATATATATATATGTATGTATATATATATATATATAAAAATCATGCAAACTAAAAAAATTTAAAGAAATCAATGTGGACTACGGCAAAAACGCGCAGGAAGTTGAACTCTCACCGGAAGAATTTGCCTCTGAATGCAATAGAAAACTAAACGAATTACAGGTTATTTTATATTATAAAATAATAATTCAACAATACAAATTTAAAATATCATAAATTTTAGGTCAGTGAAGAAGAACGTATAGCTATAAGTATACGAACTGTTGGACAATTTGAAAATCCGGAGTATATAAAACACCGAACAAATAGACTGACAGCTTCGTTATTTGGTCAAGTTATAAGAAGACTGGAACATACTGCATGTGACGCATTAGTGAGACAGATTTTAAAAGACTGTGCTATTAATGAAAATAAAATATCAGAAGCAATGAAATTTGGTAAACGACATGAATTAACTGCAATAAAAATGTTTGAGCATATAAGACTTGAACAAAACTTGCCAATATCAGTTCGACAAAGTGGGTTTTTCATTGACAAAAGACATTTTTTCTTGGGCGCATCGCCAGATGGTATTCATAGTAGTATAATTAGAAATAATATTTAGTAATTATACAAATTTATTTATTTTATTAGGTCTTACTGATACAAATGCTTTGATTGAAGTAAAGTGCTTATATAATTTGGCAAAAATAGGAATGGACGTATATGAAGCCAGAAATGATTTAAAAATGAAAAATAAAATTTGCCTCGAAACAAATTCAAATGGTGTTCTGCAGTTAAAGAAAAATCATAATTATTATTATCAGGTATTTTTTCTTTACAATTACATTTGACACTAGTGGCGCACACAGGGAGGGTGTCCTGGGAGTCCGAACATCCCCCTTTAAAAATTTCATCAACATTTGATGAAAATCGAAACGACTTAAATCACAGTAGATTAATTGTAATAATATTTCATCAGTTGCCGGGATAATCTTTTGGAACAGCAGGTTACGAATAGTAGCGGTAGTTATGTAGTATAGGCAAAGTTGGTGGTCCGTATAGTACAACATTATATAACAAACTAAATTTTTGTTAAATTCTAATCGAGTCACTAGGTACTTAAATTATTTCAACAAGAATATGTTGAATAAAATACGAATTATAAAATATGATTCTCTAATGTTTACCATTCCGAAATATGAAAAATGATTATCTATAAATTTTTTGACACCTCCCCCAATCAAATCATATGTGCGCTACTGTCTGACACTATGCTCCGTAGTATCTTTAGTAAATATATTCATATGTTTCTTTTATTACACAGATTCAGGGTCAACTAAACATATGTGAGATGGAAAAATGTTATTTTTTAATTTTCACAAATGCCGAAACACCTTTATATATTGAAGAAATTGAGAGAGACAGAAATCTTTGGGAAAATGTAATGTTACCTAAACTAATCCGATTTTATATGGATTGTGTACTTCCTGAAATCGTTCGTGGCAACAGATTAAAAAGGTTGAAGTGTATTGATCCTGATTACATAATAACTGCTAGAAATGCACGACAACTTAAAAAATAATAAACAGCTAATTTGATATCAGTTTGAAGATATAAATTTGTTTTATTTTCTTCGACATGTATTTTCTGTAAACGGAGATTTAAAAAGTAATAGGTATATTACAAAATACATCCAGTTCCAGAATACCTACACCCATATGCTTCGACCATCTAAAATAAAATAGACGAGTAATTCCATTTTCCTCCCCCCACTGTAGTAAAATTTGTGCAAAATAACAAACTAAATCTGGAGGTTCAATGTTTACGACTGAAATAATAATTTTCATTCAATAATTGAAAATGACGAAGATAGAATACAATATATCGTTTTAGTCAAGGTTTTCGTTGTCGGGACTGCATCTTTTCTTTAAAAATTTTCTATTCAGTTTCAAAATGATCAAAACAGTAATATATCTGTTTAATTTTTTGTTCATATTTAACTTATTTAACTGCTGTAGCCAGAATTCTCTTCTAAGTGCATCTATTTGTAACATATAATAGTATATTATACAACGACGCTATAATGGATACTATTATTTCCAACGATGAAGCTTACAACATGAACGAGGGTTGTAATTATCGAAATAATAGCCATAATACCGAGTTGTATACTGTACTTTATCGACGACTAATATATTACAAATAAGATTTTTTATAATTTCGTTTCATATGAATCCCAAATTAAATTAAATTACGTTAACAATTTTATGATTTAACTCTAGTAATAGAGAAATGTCATTTTGAAACGTCAAAATTTTTGCGTTTTTATTTTTGTTTATTTGGCTTTTCATAGTTACCTATCAGTCTTTATGCTTTTTTATTTACACAGATAAATTGATTCTGGCATAATAATTTAAAATTACCCCTGTGGCTCCCCCACCACTAACATCTTTGGGAGCCGTGACTTGACGGCTGGTAACCGCATTTCACGCGCATAAATATATCACTTACCAGAATCTGCTTCGGCAGAGTGCCACGCCCAGTAATGGGTAAAGGGCGTGATAAAATTATTTTATTTTTTTTTTAATTTAATTTTCTTATTGGCACAGAAGAGGAAATAATTACTATGATTCTCTATTATTTCTTTCCGGAATTATATATGGTATTATTATTATTATTATTATTATTATTATTATTATGTAGTTAAAGATTAGTTTTTTTTTACAAACACACAAAAACACATATTTACTCCATGGAAATCAAATTTACAAAATGTTTCGAGGTTCTGTCCATATATTTACTATCTTGATAGTAAATGTATTGTTCTGTCACTGCTAATAATGGATTCTGCAATACTGTACACTTTGCGCTAGCTCACGCCTTCGTAAGTTCACAAATTTCTACACTCCCGTAATCTACATTCTACTGCATTATCGACATGGTTTTAAATTCGGGAGTGCTGACATCTGTTAAAAATAGCGTACACTTTTTTCATGGCATCAGGCAACCTAAAATCTACTCAGCATATACAATTTCGTTCTATTTGTTATGACTTTATACTGAGATATACTTGTTGAAATCATGAAATTTATGTATTATAATATAGTATCTATGCCCTCAGTATAATATAATTGTAATTTAACATAGTATTTAAAATTTAGAAAAAATATATAATTAACTAAGAAAATTTGTTAATAACAAACATACAAGCGCCATGTAACAAAAAATAATCTCTTCATTACAGTTTATTTCACAATCATATGTTTTCTTGTAATTGAATACAAGTTGAACAAAAATTCACGATTCTTACTATGCAACCATCTATACTTAAACGCAGCCTTAAGCAACTTTGCGCGCCAGGAGTATTTAGATAGGTGACAATCTTGGAAAATCCGCGTTGCTGTCGACTAAAAAAAAACTTAAAAACCTGGATCAGCGCGTAATGGCGACATCTAACTTAAGTAGTTAATCTGTCAGGAAGCCACAAAAAAGTAACTATTTAATTTTTAAATTTTTTTTATCAAAATATTACTTTTCTTATTTGGTGTGCCAAAAAATATGTTTGCCAAAGGCGCGAAAAATATAGTTACGGCATTAATAATAATATGGCACTAGAGTCTATTTTATTAATTTTAGAATAAAGTTGTAGATAAAAAATTTAAAATTCGGAATTAAAACTGCATTGAATAAGACCACATTTAATTAGATGTGTTTTATTAACGAAACGCAAAATAAAATTGTCAATTTAAGCCTATCTATAAACTTCCATATAAACCAATTACATATAACATTAACAAGTACATATAACATTTCTTAATTACTTGTTTTACAATTTTTTTATAATTTTAGATTATTTCTTAAATAATACATATTTTTTAATCTAATAGTACATTGTGAAACTAATAGTAAAAATGATATATTCCCGGATAATGGTAGCAATTATGGTATGAGGCGTCAACCCAGTCCAGCAATTACAGAAGTCTTGGAAATTCACTTTTCCTACGTGTTACGTATCTTATTTTTTCTGCGATCAAATGCACAAATATAGTTATTTTTATAACAAGTGCCGAAAAAGGCTTGTTACGTGCAGAATATGACGCACGAGGCTTGCCGAGTACGGAAATCTGCACGAGCACGTAATCTTTTTCGGCACGTGTTTTTTCCTACAACTATGCGACTTAGAAAATCATTAAAATATTAATTATATTCCATGAGAACGATGTTTTACGGCGTTTCTATGGTTTGTTTGTTGATTGCTTGCACATTGTTCTACGTTATTTAAAAATATTTCACTAACTTCAAGATAATTTCTTCAAAATCGTCTAGATTGGAATACTACACTGAGTAGTTCTTCTTTATCATATACACCTCCAAAGATAATAATTGTTGGATCTATTCTTGACAATGACAATCAACATGCTGCTGATACTTCTAAAACCTCCGAAATTGTTCTCAATAATATTACTGCTAATAATATGAACAGGTACGGAAGAAATCAATGTTTCTTTAGACAGTACAAAAGTTTCCACTTTACAGTATGTCAATATAAGCAACTGTAACAACTATGTTAATAATATACACAAACAATAAATATTATGTATTTCACATACTCTTTAAATAAAACCATTTATCGATAAATTTTACTTTGTTCGGTTCTTTTTATTAGTTGTCTACAGATTAGATATACTGCAATTTAAGGTTATGTTTATAAACGTCAAAATATACTACTGCATATTTACTAGCGCTGGATCACCGTATCTTCTTCTTCCATAAGCGTCTGTGTCCAAAATATGAATTCCGCGCTCGGCGCGAAATTTAAATCGCTCTCAAAACAACTTTCTGTTGACAGTTACGCAACGAAGCATTTTCCACACTAGTGTTTCTTTCCTTACAGAAACGCATTTGGTCTGCATTCATTTTCATACGTAATCAAGGCAATAATAGTTATGTAATAACAAAGAAATCGCACAGTTGTAGGAAAAATAATTTTATTTATAATTTATAAACGTTTGTATTAATCATTTATTCACTTTATTTTCTGTTTTCTAGCAACAATTAGACTGGAAAAATGATTTCTGTATTATATTTCTTGTTATTTAACAACCACTATAACGTTCCGGAATAAAAAAATTAAACCTGGTTTTATAATGAAGCAAAGTAAGTTGTAACGCGAATTGTATCATTAACATAAAACAATAAAATTGTACTAGAGCTAATAATGATAGTAAAGTAAAGTAAGAAGCAAGGTAAAACATTCAAAGCAACAGATAACCAAGTTTTGTCTTTTTGCTTTGCGTTACATAAAATGTTCTACCTTTGACCAATCAGAAGTTAGCATATTTTCGTAACCTGGAAGATGGTTATCTGATATTCTACGAATCGGTGATCAATAGTATCAATTGTTATCTATACTTGTGTATACTTGTTTCAGTTTGATGTTACTTATAAATGGATCGCAAACTTATACAATCAGTAGAAAGTCATACATCTCGGTACGATAAATTGTTGAAAATTTTTAATTATCCAATTGTCTTCAGTAGGGAAGTTTTATTATACTAAATGTACATTTCGACTGCTATACAGTCATCGTCAGTAGTACACACATTATAGTGTACTACTGACGATGACTGCATGCCAGTTGAAATGTACATTTACTATAATAAAATTTCCCTAGTGAATTTTGTTGTTTATAAACATTTATCTTCACACAGCTCTAAACTACATATATTAATTATGCAATGTTATTCATTTGATAGATAAGTGCCGAATTTCAAATAAGAGATGTCAAAGTTAAACGAAGAATCCCGAAATCATATCATCTGATTGGTTTGATAGTAATATTTGTGCGTTTATTATACTCTTGCACTACTTCATTCATTATCTAGCTTTACTGATAAAAACGTACCGGAAAATGTACCGGAGCTAAGCGGAACGGTGTTCAGGTTTGTGAAATTGTGGCAAATATTTTCCCGGTTTATGATAATTATGGTAAATATTGTTACGGTTCATAAAGTTATTACAACTATTGTTTGGGTTCATGAAAACAATTCAGATTTCTTCGTTTCAGTTGATCGAAAAATAATAAAGTATTTAAAAATATACAATTTACATTTTTTAAATATGAGTCACACCATAATTTTTATTTGGCTTTGCGCTTTGTTAAATGCTTCAATCTAAATCATGCGGAAAGATCTAATTTTTCATCCATTCGGATAAAAAGAAGATTTAAATTATTGAGTATTATATTCCACTTGAAATAGAAAAGAAAAAAGGTGCAGAATAATACAATTAAATCAGTTTTAGAATAAAAAAAAATATAGATGCCTTGATTTGTAGGATTGCATTAGAGTAAAATGATAATATACCTGTACTTGTATTGTATTCTTTAATCGATGGTTTGCTGTATCAATCCTATTGCATGTCGACGTAGTGCGGTGAAATCAGGACCTATAGGGTTGCAGTTCTTGTTTTACTGAATTCAGCTGTCTCATTTCAATATATTTACAACTTTATTATCAAAATATTTATAAAAGTTACAGTTTGAGTTTTAAAATATAAAAGGAGAAAGAGGTAAACTTTTGTATTGCGTTGAAACAAAGTTTATGAAATAATTTACAGCAAAAACTTTACGTCCAGTGTATAATACATTTTACCTATTTTAGCTGACAACAAATAGCACTTTCATGAATATCGATTTTCCTTTCTGCTAAAAATATTAAAAATAATTGTAAAATATGTGCATACAAATATTCAATATATATATATAAGGTGGCTTAACACCCCCTGTGGGGTTGCGCCGCTTCTTGGAAGCTCTCTAGATCTTTTCGTTTTGGAGTAGATCAGTCTCCTCTTCTCTTTCATTGTATCATATTGATTCAATTACCTTTCTCCATCCCTTCCTGTCTCTTGTTTTCTTCTTCCAGTTACTAATACCTGATTTTTTTAAATCTTCTTCTACTTCCCGTAACCATGTCGATTTAGGTCTTCCCCTGCTTCTTCCTCTTCCTGGGTTCCATTCTACTATTGCCCTTATTACATTTGTTTCTTCTGTCCTCCATATATGCCCCAGCCACCTTACTCTCTGTCGTTTTATCCTCTTCACTATGTCTTCTCCACCCATCACCCGTTCTATTTCGTAATTCATTCTTGGTCTGTATTCATTTTCTGCCGTTTTTATTGGTCCTAGTATTGTTCTTATAATCTTTCTTTCCATCACTCTCAAATTTTCCTGCTCCTTCTTCGTCATCGTCATTGTTTCTGCAGCATACAGTGTTATCGGTCTTATAATTGTATTATATATTTTTATTTTTGTCTTATATGAGAGTATCTTACTATTTAGCAATTTTTTGTTGGCATAGAATGCTCTATTTGTAGCCATTATTTTATCTTTAATTTCCATCTCTCCTTCCCCTTTATTTGTTATTGTTATTCCTAGGTATTTAAATTTATCCACCTGTTCGAACTTAAACCTCCCTACCTCTATTTCATTTCTCTCGATTTTTTTTCCTAATATCATTATTTTGGTTTTGGCTTCGTTTAGTTTTAGTCCTATTTTCTCTCCTTCCTCTACTATTTTTCTCAAAGTTTCTTCCATTATTTCCCGACTCTTTGTTATTACTGCAATGTCATCAGCGTAGGCAACTATTTGTCCTCCTCTTGTTCGTAGCGTCCCTTCTTTGTTTATTTCTCTCATTACATATTCTAGAGCCAGGTTGAATAATGTTGCTGATAATGCGTCTCCTTGTCTGATTCCTTTATTTACTTCAAACTCTTCCGTCTCACCTTTTTGTGTTTTTATGGTCATTTTTGTCTTATTCATTGTCATTAATATTAGTTTCCTTAATTTTCCTGTAATTCCCAGTTCTTTCAGCGCTATCATCAGTTTTCCTCTGTTAATGGAGTCAAAGGCTTGCTTGAAGTCTATAAAAAGGATTTCTGTGTTTATGTTGTATTCGATGCTTTTTTCAACTATTTGCTTTACTACGTGTATTGCATCTACCGTCGATCTGCCTCGTGTGAAACCACATTGATATGATCCCACAATACGCCCTGTTTCTTCCGCTATTCTTCTTTGTATTACCGATGATAGGATTTTATACGCTGTGTTCAATAGTGTTATACCTCTATAATTCTCACATATTTGTTTATTCCCTTTTTTATGTATCACTACTATTTGTCCTACTTCCCATTCTCTTGGCATCTTTTCCTCCCGCCATATTTTCTTAATTAATTCGTGTATATGGTTCTGCAGTTCTTCTCCTCCATATTTTATTAATTCATTATTGATCGAAAAATAATAAAGTATTTAAAAATATACAATTTACATTTTTTAAATATGAGTCACACCATAATTTTTATTTGGCTTTGCGCTTTGTTAAATGCTTCAATCTAAATCATGCGGAAAGATCTAATTTTTCATCCATTCGGATAAAAAGAAGATTTAAATTATTGAGTATTATATTCCACTTGAAATAGAAAAGAAAAAAGGTGCAGAATAATACAATTAAATCAGTTTTAGAATAAAAAAAAATATAGATGCCTTGATTTGTAGGATTGCATTAGAGTAAAATGATAATATACCTGTACTTGTATTGTATTCTTTAATCGATGGTTTGCTGTATCAATCCTATTGCATGTCGACGTAGTGCGGTGAAATCAGGACCTATAGGGTTGCAGTTCTTGTTTTACTGAATTCAGCTGTCTCATTTCAATATATTTACAACTTTATTATCAAAATATTTATAAAAGTTACAGTTTGAGTTTTAAAATATAAAAGGAGAAAGAGGTAAACTTTTGTATTGCGTTGAAACAAAGTTTATGAAATAATTTACAGCAAAAACTTTACGTCCAGTGTATAATACATTTTACCTATTTTAGCTGACAACAAATAGCACTTTCATGAATATCGATTTTCCTTTCTGCTAAAAATATTAAAAATAATTGTAAAATATGTGCATACAAATATTCAATATATAAGCACATTGTATTCCTTGTGTTTTGTAAATGAAATATTTTGTGTATATATCTCAGACATATTTTTCCGTAAAAGTAAAAATTAAATCAATGTTATGTTCTACCGCTGAGCAATATTATGATGATATTTAACGCCATATATACTAGTGTCGGGTTGCTAAGAGAGGCAGGTGAGTACGTACCTCACCACAAATTAGAAAACAAACATCAGTTTTGAAAATAATTATTTTGTTTAATTTTTAAACATTAATTAATGTTTTGTATCAAGCGCCAAAATAGAGCATTATTAATTTGTAATAGAAAAAGCAACATTTAAGCCACCACCATACCTAGAACGCAATGCCAGTTGCCATCTAGATTTACTCGTAGATCTAAAAAATGCCTCATGGAATATTTGTAACGAATAGTATAATACAATACTATTTGAATTTTAATGTTCATAAAGTCATGAGTACAAGTAGGGGACATGTAGAAAGAAACTGTTGAGTAAATTTTGGATTTTATATTTCGGTACTGTTTAGTACCATCTTCAGATAAGTATTGGCGAGTGATGATGAAATGAATTTTCATCATGATTTTGTTCTTTATTTGCTTTTCAATACAATTTTTGAAGTCACGTATTATTTTTCATAATAAATCTCGATTGTATTTTTGTGCGCAAGGTGCGATTTTCAGCCGTCGAATCGTGACATGGAAAATTCCTAATCGGTAACATGTCACCTAAATTATTTGCCACTAATTAATTAAACAAAGAACAATGATTATTTGTACTTGTTAAGTTGAAATTACAAATCAAAATAGGTATTTTGTAACACCAGAGCAATCGTAAATAATAATTTCTCACGTTATTTTCCAATTGATAAAAACGATTAAAAATTACCAGTCGTAACGACAACTATGTTGAATTTTTATGTTTGACAGTTGACAGTTCGGTAATATGACTAAGAGATAATTGTAAGTACAAACAATTTTTATAATAAATTAAAAATGTAATTTACTTATTTAAATTGGTAATATTTTTTTTGTATAAAAATTGATTATGAATCTATGACTTTTTAGAATATTTAGAAATTATAACCTATTTTTAAATGAGTAATTATGTTTATTCTCTGAATAATATGCGGTGACAACAAGTCTAGCATAGGGCTGAATAAGCAAGAGGAAATAGAGAGAATATAGTTAAAGTACATCAGATGAACTCTTGGATTAAAAAAGGCAACTCTAACTTATAAAAGCTAAACTAAGAATGAATCAGAAGAATTTCGTGGAACGAATTGACATACAACGGCTGGCAAGAAATGGCAAGAAAATAAGAAACATGACAAGAGATGAGTCAATGGGAACGAAAAAGAATTAAATTGTACCAAATAAATGGCCACAGAACGAGAAACAACTCAAGAAAAGAATGCAACGAAGATCTGATAATGAGGCAAAAGAAATTGGAGAGAATATATACAAAATTCATTATATAATCCATTTATTGAATATAAAAAACAATCATGCATGAAAAAAAAACAATAAACATTTTCAAAACATTGCAAGATTCTAATGGGAAAGAAGAAATAACCTTTTACTGGACTAACCACGAAGATAGTAAGTGCAGAATATGAGAGAAAGATTTAGAAACAATTGACAATTTACAAAGAGACTGCATAGAAGAGATAAGAAATTAGAAGCCAGCAGAAAAAATTCTACAAGACGAGAAGCCGGATATCAAATGGAAAGAAAGAATAAATAATATATTGTATTTAAAATTTAAACATAAAAAGGTGATAAATAAATTTATTATTATTATTATTAACTGAACGAGAATATTAAAACTTACAGTCAAAAATCGCAAATTTTTTGATTTATTACTGGTCTGACAAATGTAGATTAGTATAAATATATATCTTGGCGAGAATTCAATTTTGCGCTGTGAATGGACATCAAATTCGTATAAACTGCACTTTATTTCTTTTGTTACGTAATAACCACAAATAACGATTACTGTTACAGAATTTCAAATTCACTTTGTAGTTGATATTTTTACTTCATGTCATAACAAGTTTAAATCACAGCAACCTAAGTTACGAAATCCCACCCCAGACGTTTTATATAGACTGTTGTAAGAAAGAAAAATGAAAGATTTACGCAACTGTGAATGTTCTTTGCGGATGCTATTGTTTTATATTATTTATTATTTGTTAGAAAAAAGTTATCGTTTCATATAAGATAATCCGGTAACATTAACATGATTAAAAATTTAATTTTTTAATGTGCTGAGATATAACATCAATTTTACTACAATTTATATTTCCTGTAGTTCTTAACACTGTTATGTAATGTTAATTATTTAGGATGACTTAGAAAAATAGTATACTACATAATAAGATAGGAAAGTGATATTTTACTTGACGGAGCAGCCTCGTATTTCAATCCGCAGAATCAAGTAAAAACACAGTCCTGACGTATTATGTATACTATTTTTTCTTAAACCATTTAGGGCCAGTTTTTCAAACACCGATTAATGTTAATCATGATTAAATAATAATGGTAACTATGGTTTTCATTATTATTTAATCATGATTAACGTTAATCGAGAGTAAACCGGTGATTGAAAAACTGGCCTTAAATTACATAAATAATGAATAATAATCATTTCAAAATGTTTATTTTTTTATACGAATTTTATTGACAGCATACCATCGTATCCAACGTTATAACAACAAAAACAGTCAGGTAAAATACAAAACAGTCAGGTAAAATATCTACCAGACTGTTATTACTTTCTTATACACAGTATAAGGAAGTATTTGAATCGTGAAAAAAATCGTTGACGAGATTTTCGCGGAAATACGTGTTTTGAGGTCCACTGATCATTTTCTCAAAGATGTCTGTGTGTGTATGTGTATGTGTGGATGGATGGATGTGTGTCCGAGTGTGCAATATTTCATGAACGAGATAAGATTTGTTAACGAAACGTGGTAATTATAAGTTTCATGAAAATACGAAGAACTGAGTTGATTTAGAATGAAATTGAAAAACCGGAAGAGGAAGTTTACTGGACACACGAAACAATAAATTCCATGTATTTCAAAAATGGAATCAGTTACGAAAAAAAGTTTTAAATAAAAGATGTTAGCAAAAATATTTGGAACATAAAATGTTATTTGCAATATTCCTGTATAATTCCTGTCTAATTTTGAGAAAAACTAATTTTTATGTTTAATAATATATTTCAATAATCATAGTAGCAATAGAAACAAAAAACATAAATTTTAATTTTCGCATTATCTAGTTATCTATGCCTTCTTTCGGAAAAACAAATACATCATTAAAATGGTCAACTAATTTGGAAACTTTGCCTCAATTTAATCGACTTCGTATCTCACGGTTCTTGATATACCAAGGGTTATAGGCTTGAAAAACGAACAGCCTGTGTATGCCTCATCAGTAAAGTTAGTCATAAAGTAGTCAATATTACTAAAAAATTATACATAAACAAATTTGATATTTTATGTTTCAAACAGATAAATTCTAAATTACTGAAAAACTAAATTACATGTTTAATAATATTATATAACATTCATATATTCTAAATATTAAATATGCTGTGTATAAGAAAGTCGTGTGGTAATCACACCAGATTTTTTTTGTTGTAATCTTGGATACGTACTTTCCTTGACTGTTTTGATAGAAATCTACTTGCCATACTGAAAGTAGGCACTGTCTTGCCGCTTTCAGAAATAATATATTATTATATTATAAATGCACTTAGATATATAGTGAAAATTTAATTTAAATTAAATTGCAAACAATATACATATGCCAATATACTGTTTACGAAGAATTTAAGTTTATATTTAACATGTGTGGGAAAATCTGTAAGTAGGACTGGAAATTTTATTATGAAATTCGTTTATGACGCAAGTTATCCTCGATACGGATAAGTGATTTAAAGATTTTACAAACTAATTTAAATTATTTCGGTTAAAATATTTTCATTTGATATTGACCTTAATGTTTAAATCCCAAAGTTTTAAATGTAAATTTTACTATTTTATTTTATGTTGTATGTACTAGTAGTGTCAAAGTACAGAGTGATCAGAAGAGAAGTGTTTCAGTTGGCAGTAAAAACAAAAAAACTACTTGAAATTAGTAAGACTGATACATACAATTATTTCCTGTTTTCTGAAAATTTTAATTCATAAAAATCGTTGTTTCTCTTACCCACATCTTTTATTTCTTAATATTGCTCATAGATCAATAATTTAAAGTATTTATGTAACTCAATTAGTTTGAATTTATATAAAAATGACATGTCAAATAGTATTTCCGCCTTTACCTGGTGTTTTACCAACTGTGGAATAAAAAGATCCCCAGAATTGTATTATCAACTGAAACACCTAATTCTAATCACTCTGTATATCCGCAATGTAAGCATTTGATAGAAATCTATAGGTGGATAAAATACAAAGAGATATTAATTCATAACTCCTAGAAACTCAACGAATTAAATAATTTCTTAAAATGAATGTAATACTTAATAAATATAGTTAGATAGAAACAATTCTTGTACACTTCAACTAAAATTACCTATGAAGATTTAGAATTTCTTTTAGGTCATATACATATTTAAAAAGTAAAATGTTCAAAGATTATGCAGTACTTCTTGTTTCTTCATTTGGAATAAACATATGATTTCTTATTTTAAATTTTAATTTGCTACCTATTTTGCAAAATATTCATTTTATACCATTGTTGTTTAATTTGGCGTAAACTCAATACAAACAAACAAAAGAGGAAGACAGAAACTGTTAGAAATGATAATATACACCAAGATTTAGTTTATATAGCGATAGACATGATTTAAATTCATTATATAGTATAATTTGCATTCTTAAATTGGTGCTATAATGAAACGCGTTCCAATATTCTAACCATGATCTTTGCACAGATTTGTCTCGTTTTTCTGTGAATGTTCAAGTTTACTGCTCTGTTAAAATCTTAACAAACAAATGGTTGTTTAATAAACTTCAAGCTGAATATTTCAGATCAATAAGTATAATCTATCACTAGTTCAAATCTCTGAGTTAAGAAGAAGAATATTTTAATTGACATATTCTTGATTATACAATTTTTTTGATGAATGGAATAGGAACCGCCTAAATATATTTTGTGAGGAATACACAAATGAAGAACGAGCTTAATTTAAAAAAATGATGCACAAACAAAGCAATATTTCGTTTAAGAGAAAAAAAAATAGCATATAAAGAATTTTGGGCTATAGTATTGCCTAACATATCTTGTGGATTAAAAATATTACAAAAACATGTTGCGGATAAATGTTGATAGATTAATCTACATTATAAATAAAATTATGACATGAATACCATCTATTTAAAAAGACAAAATAATCAATATTGCATGGGATTCATGTAACAATAAAGAATATATCTGACGTCAGAACTGTCACTGTCCAAACTTTCAAACATAAAAGTTAATAAAATATTTGTTCTTGTCTTGTACATAACATAGCTACTACTATTTTTTTTTTGTTTCACCTGTCTATTTTTATCGCTCTTTTCTTTAACCTATAACGCCATAGATAAATGCATAAAACTGTATTCTATTTTTGTTCTCTTGTTAATAAAATAGAATTTGAAAAATTTCATTGTAATATGAGTAAAAACTCATTATAACATAAGCCAACATAAACATGTTATGTTATAATAAGTTTTTACTCATATTACAATGAAATCTACGTTTACCTTTTATTTCTAATTTTAATATGGTGAGTTTCATTGAATTTTGAATGGTCCATATTGTAATCTGTAACTATTTTTGTAAAAGTAAATTCTTTTCCCAGCTGATGATGATTCGAGTTGCGAGTCGAAACGTCCAAATACATGTTTATATAAAATAAATACTTGTATTTATTTACTTTCCAACTACACATAAGGATCCCTAAGGCCATTTTTTCAAATTCTACGTGATTTTTGGATCCATCTTAACCTCAATGTTAATAAAATAGATAAACAAACTATTTTTATTTTTCAATGAATAATATTTTGTGAAAACCCTACGTTTATTGATAAAATTTTATCATGTAAGAAAATATCTTTAAATTTATGCAATATGCTAGCAAAATGATACAATTTTACTACATTTTCATTTGTATAATTTTAATTAATAGGTAACTAAGTATAATAATGTAGGAATTATAACCTCATTATTCATTTGATATCGATTGTGTTTTCTTTACATTTAGTATTTATTTTATGAATTTGAATACATCACTATTCAATATCCTGTTTATAATTCATTAATCGAGTTTATTTAGTAAATTCTTATAAGCACTTTCACTAACCTGGAGTTACTGGACGCGACGGAGTTGTTGGATCTGGAGCGACGGCTCTTGAGGCTGTCGCCGCGGTTCACCACGCCCTTGCCCGTAATGGAGAAGTGACGCAGGCGGTAGTACTCCTCCTCCACGCCCGTATTGGGCATGGAGGCCACACGTGAGCGCTGCTGTGGCAAGCATAGGTAGTTCGGCCGCCCGCTCGACCGACCCGGCGTCTTTACTGACTGTGATCGGCTATGATGAGGGCTTCCATATCTAGGTAAAATTCAAAAATCAAGTTACAATCATATAGGAAGTCTGCGTAATAAATAATAGGCAAGATAACTAAAGCGTGTTAAGTCTTTACGTAAAACTCAATCTATTACTAGGGTTTTAGTTTTAATATAATAAAGTAGAAAATTGCACAAAAGATTTGACCAGATTACCACTATTTGAGAAAAAAATTTAGATACTGAATTTATTAAGGTGGTTCTATCATGACAGTCTCATACAAAAGTATAGGTAACCTAAAAAGTTTATAAAAATAATTATTACATTTTTGTGTGGTATAGGTAATTAACATAATTAACATTTCGCTACAAATATCGTATAATTAACAATAACATTGAATATATTAAATAAAACTATTTAACCAGTTTATGAAATTCAGTGACATAACAAAATTTTTGGAAGTGAATGTTTCATGCCAACCAATAGCAGTGTAAGATTTTACACAGCAGAAGCTATGACAACAAGGCGAGAACCACAAGCATCATGATATTACCAGTAGGTACGACAGTTCATAAGAAAAATGAGAAAAATGCACCAAAGCAATTATTATCAACTGTAACAACAAATAAATAAATATAAAATGCTGTAATATATTTTTTTTGTACGCCTGCGACCATCTCTGTTTACGCGTGCGACCATTTCCGTGCAACGTTGCCAAGCATTTCTGACAGTTTCATTAATTATCATAGAATATCCAACTTTCATCGCCAATTTCTTTGAAACTAACCCGGTAAGGCATGGATTTTTTAATTCTCATACCTTTATCTTTAAATGAATGTAGTGTGTGTTAGTTTTCTGTTAAAAAATAACTACAATATATGAATTTATTACGTAGTAAGCTGCCTCGCGAGGTACAGTTCCTATAACGCCAATGCATTTTTGATCGACTTTAACTTTACATTAATCAGTTCAACAACGGTAAACTTAAAAAAAAAATGCATACTATTGGAGAAACACATGAAATATAACATACTTATATTTAATTCAAAACAGGAATAAATGTTTTTATGATAGTACCACCTTGAAAACTATATACGGGTGATGAACGCAACTCTCGAACATAGGGATTTAACATGTAAAATCACAATTTTGTAATTTACTGCTTCCCTAATTATTTTAAACAAAAAAGCTTCGAATAAAAGTTTTAGGGAACAAAATTCTGTATCTAATACAATAAACAAAATTAATTTTGCATGCTTCGTAACGGCACAAAATTGATCTGAAAATAACGAAAATAGCCTGAAAACTATTGATAGCCATGGAACTAAAACAAAATTAAACAAATGTTTGTCGTTTTATCTGTCAAAATAAATGACAATAAATAAAGAAATTATTTTGACAGATTATACGTCAAACATTTGTGATTTTCAGATCTAATTTGTGCCGTTACGACGCATGCAAAGAAAATTTTGTTTATTGGCTTAGATGCAGAATTTTATGGCCTAAAACTTTTATTCGAAGCTTTTTTTCATAAAATAATTAGGGAAGCAGTAAATTACAAAATTGTGATTTTACATGTTAAATCCCTATGTTCGAAAGTTGCGTTCACCATCCTGTATACAGTTCATATTTTTATATAAGGATTTTGTAAATAACGTTTAAGTGAAATAAATACATTACTATTATTATTAATACTATCATATATATTTTCATGCGACTCATGAAGGAATGGTCTAAACACAAATCTGTTTTCAGGGTAAACTATGATTAATTAAACTGCACATTGAGTCGTTTTTGAAAAAAGCTGCATATCTTTAATGTAGATATACTTTTCCAATTTTTGTGTATATTTTGAGAGCTTGTTTTGGATAGCCCTTGTTATATTCATAGGTAATGAGATTTCGTAATGAATTTGCGTTGAATCTCGCACTATTGTAACATGTTTGATTCATTTGTTTTATTTTTCTCATGTAATAGTAAAGTTAGCTTTGATAAATTGGTACTGTGTTCATGGAATTCCTTACAAATGAAAATTCCAAGTACTATGTAATGTAACGTATACACATATACAAGTACAAATATTAACCAATATGTAATTTCATTTCTTTGAAATTTTACACTGATACCTAACTGCTTTTATTTTTATTACCGTGTATGAAATTGATTTTAAACATGTTAAGAAAGAGGAGTGTAACGAAAAGTGAAACATGTATTAAAGACAGTAGGGAAACTACGCAGTAATAAATATATTGTTAGATTTTAATTGTATTTATAAGCCAAGGTATTTTACCGTAATTTTAATGAGACAAATTATAATACTTGGTATTTTTCTAAATATACTAGATAAAACTACAACAAGAAAAGCTATAAGTAGGTAATAAACAGGACTTCACTCAACGATTTTTTTAATTTAAAATACTAACGACATCGACGTTTCGTTGTCAATTACAACATCCTCAGGATCTGCAATACAATATGAGTAAGTAAAAATTTTAATATTAAACCTTATTAAAATTTTACTTACTCATATTGTATTGCAGATCCTGAGGATGTTGTAATTGACAACGAAACGTCGATGTCGTTAGTATTTTAAATTAAAAAATTCGTTGACTGAAGTCCTGTTTGTTACCTACTTATTCATATTTCCCAGTCACTGAAACTTATAATTAAAAAAAGCTATCTCGGAAGACTTACCTACCAAACATGATAAGACAAATAAAGTAACGTAATGTATATTTGTAAGATACAAAATATACTGCTCAATTTGAAGATTGAATCCAATGAACAGGTGATAACACATAGGTAGATAATCTGGTATCTGACAATGACAAATGCCTGTGGCTTTGAAAAAGAAAATATTTTACGACAAAACATTGTTATATACTTATTACCTGCTCTTATTAAAGCAAAGTAAAGAAATGTAGAAATTAAAGTGCACACACAATTACACAAATAATTAAACTATAAACATATCCATTTTTAAGATATTGGGTTCGTAGTAGATATCAGGCATGAAACAAATGCTAACCGTATATGTCTATGCAATATACGAGCCAGCTCCATAATAGTTTGGCCGTTATAAATTTCAAACTTTATGCTTTACAAAAATGTAAAAATATACTAAAAAAGTTTTATTTTTACAACAAAACTATATTTACGTTATTATATCAATCTTTAGTTATCTATTACTGAAAAGTTATTTTAAATAATACAAACATTTACAAAACTATTCTCAAATAAATATTACGGCAACAGATTCATAAAAGTTCGGCCAACAAAAAATATATGTCTTAGTAGGCATTTATTTGCGTGTTTTAAATTTTATAGTTGTTAAAACAAAACACAAATGGAAAAATTCAATACAAAACTTCGTTTGCCGGTATTTTTTTAAAAAATAAAATGGCTCATGGTAAAGCTTTCAGCAAAGATTTAAGATGGTCTATAATAAATGCTCATAAAAATGGTATTCCTACAAGCAAAATATATATTTCTTATTCTATTGCGAGATCTATGGTACAAAATATTATATATTTATGTTAAAAATTGGTGGAATATCTAAAAATTTGAAAAATGGCCGTTCTTCAGCCATTTCCCGTGCTGATCGACGAGGTAATAAAAATTTTGAAAGTAAATCGTCGAGCAAATGCTCGAGATATTACTACTTTGTGGCGTGCAATGATAGGTAAACAACCACATGTCTCGACAACAAGAGAAATGATAAAACTTGGTTTACATTTTTGTAAAGCATAAAGTTTGAAATTTTTTGCTGGCCGAACTATTATAGAGTTATGCTCGTATAATTATTTAATCATGTAATATGAATTATGTACTTATGTGTTTCTAGAGTAAAGCTAGCAATGTAGGTACAAGTATAATTGCTTAGATAATGTGAGGCATAATTTACTTTTTACTGTAGCAATTCAAGTAAGAAGTTAATAGCTTTTCAAAGAGTTGTTATTATTATAAAAATTTCAAGTAACAGAATTATTTAGAAAAAAAAAATCCACTGAATAATCACAGTGTCAAGTCATAAAATGCTGCATCAGACACTTTAAAATAAAAAGAAACATTCTAGTTTCACCTTGTTAAAAATGTTTTCTTCGGATATCCTTGTTTGAAATTTTATCTTCATAATATTATCTCTAAACAATTGGATATAATTAAATATTATCTTAAAAGATTAAAAATTTGAATAGAAGGTGGATATTATATGTGATTTAAATTGTTTCATGAAAAATATAATGAGTAAGGAATATCTCTTTAAATAATCATTTAATCTAAATAATTTAAAAAAATAATAAGAAAAAGTAGGAAAAACAAATTTTCCATCACTTGTCTCATAATTCCACAATGGTTTTACAGCACGTTTGCATCAACTATCAGGTCATCAACAAACGGCTGGTCAGTTCAGCTTTAACCATAGACGCGTTTCGTCCTTACAGACTCATCAGTATGGTGCGATCATTTATCCAACTAGACCAACTAGGGAATAGTGGATTGTGATACCGACTTAGCTGAACTGACTGATATTAACCTATCTACGCCGGTAACATGACATGAGAGCTAAGAACATTTTGTCTTTTGTTTTAATTTAAAAAACGTTTCGAGAGTACCTATATAATAGCGAATATTTTAACAAGATTAGATATTTTTATCGATAGTCATTTTTTTTTCAATGGCATGCTGTATTTGTAATTTTCTTCTATATAAACATTTTATATATAAAGAAAACAATATTCAAAGGAAATTTACTATTCTACGATTTAATTTAAAATGTTATAGATACCAACATATGCAACATATTTATTATAAATTGACATTTAAAATTTCAATAATTTATACAAACGGTTTGAATGCATGTTTAACGAGCGGTATGTTTAAGCCGTCTTAATACCACGAGTGTAATATAACTGTTTATTCCATTTTGCACTAATAAACTTCACCAATTTGAATGTTAGATTTTTATAAATGAAATCAGGGGCTTGAAATATCAATAATCGCTTACCGGTATTTAGTCAGTGGATGTGAGATTACTTAATGCGTTGCCATGGGTTGAATTGTTTACAGGAAAAAAATTGGAACACGAATAGAGAATGCAAGTTGTGAATTCTCTACAATAAAGTTTGTAGAAAGAGAAAAAGGATAATGAAGGTGTTCTAATTCATTTACATAAAATCGTGAACAACGAATTAGTTAGTGCTACGAAAAGTGTAAACTTTGAAAGTGACAGTGTTCAAAACTATAATTTTTTTTCTTCATAAGTGAATCCTTGCATGTCATAATTTCGTTAAAGAGAAAATGAAATGCGTTGTTAAATTTGTTTTTGAATTTTTCAATACCTTATGTAGGTATAATTATTTAATAAACTTTTAATTTATTCTAATTGACATATATCTGAAATTTTTAATCCACTAGTAAAATAAAAATTTTAAACCTCTAGCGGAATAAAATTTTTAAGCGATTGTTTATAAAACAAAAACTTTAATGGTCTGTATCCATGCAATTAAACATGAATTTATAATACAAAAATTGAATAAAAATCTTTATAGTATTCATTGAAAAAAATTAAATTAACTTTTACAATGTACGCAGTACTTGCAAAACTTAATAAATGATATTAACTAAACTTAAAACAATATGTTTATCATTTAAAATACATGTGATAAAATAAATGAACACAATAGAAATACGGAAGTAATTAAATTTACAGAAGACTATGCTTCTTTAATGTAAAACAATTTTATGTAATACGAAAGCAATTAACCTTGATTTAAAGTAAATCTTGTATTCATTTATAATTTTAGTTGTTTGTTTTTATTCTGCGTTAATTTATTTTTAAATGCGTCCGAAAATAAACACAGTGACTAATTTTACACGTAATGCGACATCGTGCAAGCGAAAATGCACGCGAGCACAAACACGCATCGCTACACCGGCTTCGTAACGTGACATGTTTATTCCCTGCACGAAAATATCCTACGCCGCGAATATATGACACTAACTAATGCGTAAATTAACACGAGAACAATAAATTAAAGAGCAACGATTTGAATTACGATTATCCCCTTTAACGTAATTTCAACTTAATTAAACTTGTTATGTAAATAGTTTGCAGAAACAACTGAAAATTTAGCTTTTTAGTTACGGGCTATAAACCATTAATTAAACGTATACGTATTTTCAATTATGTATATATATATATATATTTGGAAAAAGAATAAGTAATTTAATAAAAAATGATTTTAAGTAATTATAATTTGATTAATTAAATACAATAATATTATTATAATCTAAATTAGAGCACTACTCATAATATTATTTTATGAGATAGATCTACCGTCTATTGTTCAACTGGTAACTGTCAATTATTTGTTAAAATATTCAAAAATGTATATTAGGTATTTAATACGACTATTCAATAATTATTTGACAAATTGTGTAGTTATTCAAGAACTGAATATTTATATCAGTAATTTTTTTAATGGAGAAAGGAAATCATGAAGCAAGTAAACAAATAAAATAACACGTATATATGTAAATATGAATGTAACTGACCTCATCTCAAAATCGTGTATCTCCTCCTGCGTGAGAGTATTGGCGACCTCGAGCAGCTGTTTCATGTTATCCTCGCGCTGCTTCAACAAGCACACTTTACCACCAGATTCCACGTTAGACACAAACTCGGCGCCGTTTCGCAGCAGGATAGTGCTGACGTTTGTGTGGTCCAGCGACAAGCTGGGCTGCTGCACGACAATTGTAGCCTTGCGGTAGTGCGGCTGATGATGCGGGTGCTGCTGTGTACCCACTGAGCCGTCCATAGGATTCGTGGTGACGTTTATAGGCGATGTGGCGTCCAGACTTGCCCCCACCTCTCGCAGACACTTGTTCAGGCACACAGAACCGCGCTTCTCCGAAGACACGGGCACCAGCAGCGCGTCTGCCGCCGCTTCGGACACGCGCTCGCTGAAGAAGTCGACACGTAAATCAGGCAGCGGCGGCGTCATCCTGGCACGCTCGCGATACTTGGCTATGTGCTTCTCGTCGTACGTGAACTTGTCGGCTTGCGGGAACTTCGGCGAGCGGCTGTGCTTTCCGGAACTATTACTGCTTCGCACGCTACGCTTCTGGCTCGGCCGAGCTTTTGGCGACGGTGACGTTAGATCGTCACTGCCAGGTTTATTACGATGATGTTTGGGTGACTGACTACGTTTGATTTTTGGCGACCCCTTGTCTGGATCGTCTGAACTCTGTGATGACTCAGACGCGAATGTGAATTTCCTTGACTCGGCTTTTGACTTAATCGACGACTTGTGTTTATGAGCATCTGCATTTAGTGCGTCAACTTGTTTCTGCATCATTTTATCCACGTCATCATCTTGTTGATCTAGCAGCTGATACTCAGGGATAGACGGCGAATCGAACACAAACTTGTTGTTTTGAATGGCAGTCTTGGGCGTACCCTGGTTGTCGACAGGTAAGTCGAAGGTAAACTTGTGTTCATTGGCAGGACACAGTGGTGACTTTGGCGTCGGCGGGTGCATAGGCGGCGACGACACGTCGTTAAATACATTCTCTGAGTTGAGGATATCGACGGGCTCAGTGAGGTCGAGACTGTCCTCGGTCACCTCGCCGTCTGTGGCCGTCATGGTGGTGATGATGGTGTTGGAGCTATCCGTACTGGTATTGATAGTGGTCTCCGAGGCCGTGCTGGAACCCATCACGATAACCTTGGGCACAACTTGGGTGTTTCCACCGGTGCTGCCGCTACTGGCCTTTGCCTTGGTGGACATACGGCCCGTCTTGAAATGGAGCCGACGCAACGCGCTCGTGGCTGTAGAGATGAGGTCGTCCGTCGGGCCCGACTGCGAGTTCACGGTCATCTTGCCGCCGCTGCTGCTGGTGCTGGCACTGGGGAGGCTGCTGGTGCTGGAGGTGCGTTGGGCGGGGGACGCTGGCTTGGCCTGGCCGTGGTGCTCTGGACTCGACACGCGACTATCGTGGCCGCTCTGCAATCAAAACAATCATCATTAATAGGTACATAAAAATTTAAATAACATTTAGTCTTTGCGTATAAATATCTTAAATATCTAATTTGCAAAAGATATAACACCTCTTCCAGGGTGCGATAAAAGTTTAGTACTATCGTAATTTGCAAAGTACAGTCCGCAAAGATAACTATAACAGTTTTACAGTAGATTTCCATATTTGTAATTAATAGCTCTATGAATTTTGTCTTTATTGGTTTATTAATATAAAAATACCCAAATTAATAACAAATAAAACAGTAATATATTTCTAATACAAATTTTAGTTGAAATTATAAATTCAAATAATTCTATTAATAAAATTTTCACTAAATTTGTAGTAGAATGTAGATAAAAAGAAATCTACTCTTCTAAATTTAGAAGATAGTGAAAATCGTTGTAATTGAAAGAGCTGCTTGTAGGATCTTAGAATTCCACTTTACAACACTTTCTATGATATTAAAACGAACCAATTATTTTTGAGAGAATGTGGTTGAAGAAGAATCGTAAGTGTAATACTTGTATCTTGCACGAAAACGCATATCCGAACATGAGTATACGAACAATTAATCAACTATATAATTAGAAGTTTTTATATTTTTAGTAGTTTGAAGAGAAGCAAAAACTATGTCAAAGAGTAACATTTTCTGTCAGATTATTAATTTAAAAACATATATGATCCATTTGTTGCGGTAAACAACAAATACATTTAGGCACTATACTACTACGCAAAAGTTGACTCGTATATGTGTAATAAATAATAGATTTAATTATTAGTGAAACATTTCTTGCATCTTAAAAAAGCATGTCTCTACCATGGTAAATGATAATAATGATCTTTGTTAAACCAAATTTATTTTTCGTTTCAAATAACAAAATTATATTTTATTACAAACTCAAATTACTGTTATACAAATGCACAAATGCTATATTAAATTAATTTTGCAGAAGATCGTATTCGAAAGGACCAATTAGAGAGAAATTCAGCTTTTATTTTGTTTTTGCAGTTCAGCTTCGCCGGTCGCTATAAATTGAGGCAGTCACACAGCAGAGAATTACACAATTATCGCCCTTTACATAACGACGCGAAACGCCTACTAGGTAAATGAGGATGACATTATAAAATCGTCCTTTTCATTCAAGTTTCCTCAAATTAAAGGAAGTAATATATCCTTGATTTACAATCTTTAACAAAATAAAAATGTTACAGGTTTATTGTAATTTCAATAACTAGTCTGGTGTTGCTATATTTATTTATTCATTTCATTGTTATGTATAGAAGTCAGTCAGTTTCAAATTTGTTAACTCTTGATTGCGATACGAAAGTTGTATTCCTTGGGCTACAGTTAAAACTGCCTATTTATGCAAATAGAAAGTAGTGAAATTGAAGAAATTATATTTCATTCAATTTAAAAAACAAACAAATTATTTGTTTAGTATGGTAATAAAATTTTTAATGAAGTGTTTTTATTTCATTTTGTCACCAAGTATCTATTAAATGTAGAATTCTGAGAAATGACTTTTTATCGGAAAAAGCATTAAATTGTGAACAGAACAATTATTATTCACTTTACTTTGCTCTGGCCAGTTGCCATGGAGCGAAAACAAGTGGAAATTTTAAACAGATTACAGAAAGGGTTTTACGTGCTTGATTTCAAGGGTTCCTTATAATAATGTCGTTCAAAATTTGAACAATAATTAAATAAAATTATGAATAAACAGAATTATTTCAATCTTGTTTTCTAAAACAATTTAGATATAGCTGAGATACGAAAATAGTTTAAAATAAATTAAAAACGGTGGTAATGAATACTTTGAATTATTAGAATGATAAAAAAGTTCTAGTATTAAAATTGATAAAGTTATTTGGTATATACTTTAAACAGGTAGGTAAGATGTAACATCTTAACATTATTAATATCTATAGCTACTTTAATAATACTTTTTTACATTTCATTGTTTCGAACTAGAGTAATCTCCGGTTATAGCAATTACGTTTATCTTAGAAAAAAATATATTTAAAATATTTTTTATGATAACAGGTTGATATTAATTTGAATTTAGCAAAAATAAATGTTAGTAAATTTATGGGGTGGCTAGCTCAGTGGTATGAAGTCGGCCTGTGGATCTTGAAAACCTTGGTTCGATTCCCACAGGCGACAAACAATTTTCATAATTTCGAAAGCTACCCCTGTGGCTCCTCCACCACTAACATCTTTGGGGGCCGTGATTTGACGAGTGGTAATCGCACAAAATATATCACTTATCTGGCATAGCGCCACACCCTATAATGGGTAGAAGGCGTGATGATGTAACTATTTTTTTATATATATATATATATATATATATATATATATATATATATATATATATATATATATATATATATAAGTTTCAGTATAAATTAATCTAATGTATTTAATTTTTGCGTTTAAATTTTTATAAGCAATTTGTTGTTACATGATATGAAGACAAATTTCACCAAATATGGAACCAATAATACAAAGACAAAATGTCAATTGCGATGTGGAACTGAGTCTTCATAAATAAGAAATATAGGAAAAAAAATTCCAACACTTGTCAAAGTTCCACAAAAATACAGCACATTTGAATAAACTTATTAGGTCATTATCAAATGACTGGTCAGTTCAGCTTTAACCATAGACAAGTTTCGTTCTGTGGGAGCTCATCAGTATGGTGCGATCAATTATCCAGCTGGACCAACTAGGGGCTAGTGAACTGTGGTACTGTTTAGGCTGAACTGACGGATGTTAAGAATATCTAAACCGATTTGCGCGTTAAGTGCGATTACCAACCGCCGAATTACGGCACCAAAAATATTTTCTACAGAGATAATTTAGATTTGAAGTCAAGTTTGTCGGCCGTGGGAATCGAACTAGGATTCTTAAGTCCACAGGGCGATGCGATTCCAATGAGATATTAAATAGATGAAATAATTGAATAAATAATAAATAGATTGATAGTAATTGAGCTATGAAAAATAGAGCAATTATTTAAATTTTTACAATAACTAAATATGTTCATTACACTTTACTTCTATTTACCAATAGACTTATTTCATTACAGTTCTGAGCATTTCATATTTTGTTTCCGTATAAAAAATTTATAGTTATGCGACCAGGAGTCAACGTGATTCGTTACTTTGGTGCAAAGAGTTAATTTTAGTAATTACATGCTATCCAGAGTAATAATAAACTACTTTACATGTAATATTATTTTTGTGATAGGTAAACGAGCTGGTCCTTAGATAATTCCTAAATGTAAATACCTCATATGTTTCTATTGTAAATTTGTGAATCTAGAAAAAAAAATGCTGTCAAATTGTATTATTTTCAAACGAAAAAGTGTTTTCAGATTCGCTTTTGACAATTTTTGTAAATTTATGTTGTAATTTTTGTCTATTCTAGATACGTAATATTTATTATTTACATAATAATAAAGTTTCACAAATTTAATGTGTTATATTTTTGCAAAATTTACATATTCTAATAGTTTTATTTTGGCCTCTATAATCATGTCGTTCTAAGCTCTAAATGTATAAAACATCCCCTGTCTGAATTGTTTTAACTGAATTTCGCGTAGTACAGAAACATTAATAGTATTATTAATTAATGTCAGAGATATGATGAACTATGAGGGTATATTGATAAATAGTTAGCCTTGGAACTTTTCCATAAACACAACTAAAAGTGGTTAGCATAACAACAAGTATGTTGTTTGACATATAGTTTCTCCAATTTTGGTGATATAAAGTTCACTCGATTTCACAGTGTGAATTTTTAAAGATAACATGTCAGGTAAAAATCTCAATTTTGATGAAATTGAGTATCGATCGATGATTAAGTACTTGTTTTTTGAAAGTGTAGTCCGGCAAATAAATTTACGCGGATATGTTGGATATATTAAAGGATAATTGTTTTTCATACGCCATCATAAAAATAGGGTTGCTACATTTAAGAGAGAAAGAACAGACGTCAAAGTTGAACACAGTGTTGGGAAAACCGTGTCTGTCTCCACGTCTGAAAATATTGAACTTGTACTTGACATAATTTTGAAGGATCGACGAATTGAACTCATATGTATAGCAGAGACTTTAAACATATCTTAAGAACGTATCTTTCACATCGTTCATTATGATTTGGGTGTAAGAAGATTATCTGCTAAATGGATCCCCAAATGCTTGAATGCTGATCAAAAACGACGCAGAGTCTCTTCCTCCAATTCACTTTGCTACCGTTTTGAAGAAGATTCTTCGAATATATTAGATAGTATTGTAACTATGTACGAAACATGAATCCATTATTACGATCCAAAACCAAAAGAATAATCAAAGGAATGGAAACACGCAGAATGAAGAAGTAATAAGTGCTGTGGAGGAGTTTATGAGCTTTATGCTAAGTGTATAAAGTTAGAAAAGTGATTACATTGAATAAATAAAAATTAGTTTTTAAATACAGTAACATTTACGAATACTTAAAATTTATGTACAGACGGGACTGTTCAAGACTGCCTACTAGCAAAACTACGCACTATATGGTATTCTAATAAAATCGAACTTTAATTTAAATTAATTATCCTATATGATGTTTGCAAATCATATGAATATAAAAATCTCTGTAAACTAACAAAACAGGATCACCAGTTCTGCTTTATTCCTTAACAAAGTAGTTATTTTAAACACATACAGTATACAAATCGTCTACAAATTCCAAAAGTTACCAAACCAGATTCCTCTAAATTTTGAACCACCGCATAGTACCTTCCGCTGCATGATCGTATCAGTGAATATTACAGAATCCCTGCGAGTTCTGTGGCAGTAGCGAGTTATATATCACATTTTCAATTTCGCGGAGCCGCATATAACGACACCCGACGCGGGATGTGGCGCGTGAATCAGAGGAGGATTGGACGGCGACAACAGCGGCGAATTGCAAGAAAAGTAAGATTCACAACGACGAGACACTGTCACTGAGTTTACCAGTGACTGAGACTACCACAGAATTGGTCTATTTATATTTGTGTTGTGCTTTGATTATTAAGTAGAAGGAAAACGTTCTTTTATTTTGATGTGTATTAGAAGAATAAATGAATATAATAGAAGCTGAGTTTTCAATTTACTGGTCCTTAAAATTATTTCTATTACATATAGAAATTCAAATTGTAAAACCTTTTGATTTATTAATAATTAATTAATAGTATCATAATGTGAATATCACAGTTTTGGAGGTTTTTAGTTGATTCTGTTTGGTTAATTGTAATTGGTAAATTAAGGCTTTAGGAGCTAATATAATTTTATTGCTTTTTATAATCTGGACGATTCAATGTATTATAGCATCATCATCAGCTTAAAATAAAAAGTTATGTTTTTCTTCAGTATTCAGTCGACGTAGTAATTATATCACAAGTTTATATTTGTTGCGATATTTAAATTTATTTTTAAAATTATGTATCCCGAGATTCACAGTTTTGAAAATGTTAAACAAAATTAATTATTCGTTCAAATATAGCAAAAAAAATATAAGCTTGTTGTGTAATATAATTACTATGTTGGTTGTATACTTACGTAAACACATAATAATCCAACATACATACATACATACATATCTTCATGCTATGTCCCAACAAATGGGGTAGTACGAACCCTAAAATCACTCATAAAACATTCACTCATCACACTCATCAAACAATAAGCCCTCGCCAAACATTATCTGCCAAACACAGCCCCCTCACTTCAACCACATTCATAGATCACTCCACATAAACTCATTCATTTATTACACTCGAAATCATTTAGCACACAACAAACCTTCAATCACATCCTTCCTATTCACTTATTATTCATCTTCTTTCTTCAACGTACATTACATATGCATAAAACATCTCAAATTACTCACGCTTACTTCTAACAACGAATCTAACAACGAATCTACAAAGATTAGAAAAGATGAAAGCGATAGCCTGCACTTGTAAATGAAAGAAAAGTCCACACAATGCAGTAACTGAAAATGAAACAAAAAAGATAAGAAAGGAAGGCAGTGACGCCCTGCACTTGTTTTTGAAAGTGAATTTGACACAATTGCAGTTAAACACTCTACGTAACAACTGAAAACGAATTAAAAGATAAGAAAGGAAGGGAGCGTCAAAATTATAAAAAGGAATAAAACAATTTTTTGTATCATACAGTCTTAATTTCCCAGTTACAGTCAATGTCAAAGTAAACTTTATTATTTAGTAACTTTGTTTTATCTGAAGAAATAATGTAATTCATAATAATTTAGAATTTAGTTTATATTTTACAATAATTGTTGTTTTATCTACCTACGGGTTCTGTGTGAAATATGTCTGACATTATTAATCTACAAATAATCTGTGCTTATTTAATGAATACTATGTCATAAAAGAAAAATTGGAATAAAATCAGATTAGAGTACATAGGTCCCAGCTTCAAATTCTGACGGTATTAATTTTTCTTTTTATAATTCAATTTAATTTCATCAATTGTTACGTATTTAATCAAATACTAATTAAATTTCAGATTCGTAATATTTATATGAAAGTTAAACGTTTGCTAGCATTGGTTCCAGTTGCATGAATAAGTAATAATATAAATTTATGAAATTTTTTAATTCAATTTATGTAATTTAATTCTTTATATTTTTTATGTGAAACTTACTACTGCAATGTAGCCACTCGCCAGGGAAGTAATAAATGCGTAAAACCGCATTTGTCATTCATGTTAATAGACACTACAGGTATGTAATTAATTATATTTTATATTAGTAGTTTACATATAAATATAAGTGATATAGCCAACGGTACATAAGAACACAAGAGCATAAGAAACAACTTTAAATAATTATACTTTCATATTTATCATTGAGGACTCCACCAAATGTTTCTAAAAAATATATTCTATTGAAATTTCTTTATAAATTCAATGTATTTCTTGGAAACTACAAACAATAAGTGAACGCTTTGAATTATTCAAAAAAATATGGTATATTATACTCATAACTACAAAGTAACAGACGAAATAATTGTGCATTTCATTCTAGAAAAGCTTATATTTGAAATTCACTACTACAATAAAATTCGTGGCAAATGTTTTTGGGATCTTGAACATTTCTTTTATACCTAAATCTTTTTATTTGTAATTTTTTTTATATTTCTATTGATCTCTCTAACTAATTTTCAAACTGAGAAAAACAGACAAAAATAAAATTTATATACAAATTATTAATTAATATAGATATGATTTGTCTAGTCATTCTAATTAAAATCATATTTGATAGACCGTAAAGATAAAAAAATTAAAAAATACTAAACTAAACTAAATCAACAATTAATTATCATCTGTCTAGATGTAAATTAAAATAAAGGCACTTTTGTCGTAAATGCATGATCATGATGAGAATTTGCATAAAATATATTAAAGTCTATTGATCCCATCGCAAGTCTGTAAATATACTGTTAGATAACAAGGCGCTGTAAATATTGACATAAAATCTCCGCTAAATTTCAAATCCGATACAATAACGAAAACACACGAAGTAAAGCAATATTTATTTTAGATTCGCTAGTTTTTATTTTTAGCGGCAGAAACTATTTTAAAAATGGAACAGGGAAATGCACTGTTAATTGGGAAATAATAACTGGCACCGTGTCAAAACAGATCTCTGTGAACTCGCCGCGGTGGTAGTAACTCAAAACACGTCACGGGGATCGGGGATCAAATCTCCAAATGGGGTGCGCCGCATTTTTAATAACTGGAGATAACCCTCTGTTGCAGTGTAGAACGGTTCGTGGAATTGAATAACAGGAAATAGAGCTGTTGTCAGCGCTGAACGCAATATCACGCGGAAACATATTACTCTTACTCGAAAATTCTCTTTTATGTTTGCAAATATGAAAAGCGTAACTTGCTTTTTTTAAATTTTATTGGACTCACTAAATGGAAAAGAATTTTATTGGTGTTTAAATCATTTAATATTTCTACGTTGAGAGTTTCAAGTATTTATTTACTGAGAATTTTATATTTTAAAATTAAATAAAAGGAAAAAAAGCTAATAAATTAGGAATCAATTACTTTCAACTTAATTGAAATGTGACATTTATTTCTGTTCTTCTTACTTTTCCTTTTTAAATTTGAATGCATATTTCTTAACAGGTCGCATTCAGAAATCATGAAATTAATTAATAGGAATGAAATTTTGTGCTTCTTGCATCTTAGATGAATTTCAGCAGTATTAAATTTCTATTTCAATTAAATAACATATAACTTAATAATACTATTTGGCTGAATATTTAGTATATTTAAATTCATGTTTTTAGGGCAATATAAAGGAAGCAATTTACGTTTAATGGTTATTCTTGTATTCCGGAATTGCTTAATTCTATTATATCGGTAAATTAATCTTTTTTAAAAAGAAATTTAATTGTTTTGTTAAAAAGTAGGTAACAAATGTATTAATGTTTAAATAATATTATGTATTTTCTTAAAGAATATTTATTGTAATGTGTTGACTACTATCTGTATTTTATTACAAATAATCTTGTTATCATAATTTCTTTTAAAAAACTTAATAAAAAACGTTAAAGCAGTGTGCATACAACTTTTAATCTAAACAACTTTGCACTCGACAGTTTTTGCGGTAAAACGAATAGAAGATCTGGAAATTGTATAAATCTAATATTACATATTAAATTTTTCTTTACGCCTAACCTAATACCGGTATATATTTTTACTCATATACGAGGTTTGTTCAAAAAGGTGACTTTATTTTTCTTGAAAAATATTTATTTATTCATCAATATCTATTTTGTCCCCTTCGAAGTAATCCCCAGTACTTTTTTCAATCCTAGAAGCACTTCTGATATGCGCTTTTTGGTATTGCAAAAAATCGCCAAGCACACCAAAATACGTCTAGCCTTTATATCTGTTAAAAACAAACTACAAATGCAAAATGGACGATCATGTCAAAATGTGTTTGGAACATGTGTACCAACGTTACAAACAAACAAAAATCGAGAATCTAAAGTCACCTTTTTTAACACACTTCGTATGTAGATACGTTGCTAAGAGTTTTAACATTGACTTCATTTCGCTTTCTTTCTTCGCTAATATTGCAAAATCATCTGCATAAGCTAATGCTTATTTTTCCCATTACCACGCTTTCCGTTTGCCCTCTACTCATCAATGTCACTTATACACAATGCAAACAGGGTTTTGACTTCTGTAACGTCTTTCTCTCTACTTTGTTCTTCCTCGTTTTGTTTTCTAGTAATTTTGATATTTTTTTCCTTCTAAAAATTGCAATCCTTGCTCAGTTGAACGAAAAGGAAAGACATACGATAAATTACAAAGAAGGTAATAGTTGCAATGGCTTAGCTGTCGGGTGTGGGTAATTGGAGAATGGAAATTTAGTGAAAATTTTAAAACCGGAATCTGGGGCTGGATAAAATAGAAAATGGTAGAAAATCGACACGTTAAATATTTAAGATTGACCGACCCTAGGACTAGAATTCCAAACGCCAAAATATATAATATTATAAGAAACTGAAAGAGATAAGCCGAAGACTGAAAGTAGAAAAAGAGCAATAAAGTATGAAGAAAATTTAAGAAGCACAAATGGTTCAATATTATCGGAATGCTAGATGAGGAGAAGAGAGAATAAACATATAGATAACACAAAACAGGAAATATAAAGAAAGAAATATTATGAAAGGAACGGAATATCAAGTAAAGAAGTAGAAAGAAGAAAATTTAGGATGGAAAATATTATAGAAAGAATAATGCCTTCTTACAAAGACAACCAGAGGCAGATGAAAAATCAACAAAATAAGTATTTCAACTTACAGTAAAACATATAAAGAAATAATGACAGTCAACCTATCACTTTATTTAGTTAAACAATCGCGAAAATAGAAAAAAATAATTGAAAATAGTAGCAAGATTTAGGCAATGAAGAAAAGAGGAATAAGAATTGGAAAAGCAAACAAGTGTGAAGTTATGTGGCACATAATGTCCGAATGTAGAGAAGAAAAGAAAGACGAAATAAATATAACGGAGATATTAACCGGAGGAGGAGAAGAAGAAGAGTGGATGAAAAACATTTCAGAAGAGAGCAAGTAGATTGAGTGTATAATTTAAATGTTAATATAAAAATAAATAAAATTTAAATAATAAATTAGAGTAATTTGAGAAGAAGATTATTAATTATAAATAATCTAGTTTGTTATGCTATATCACAAATCACATAGTGTACCTAGATAACATACATTAGTATGTAAGTTAACTAGATTAGTAGTTTATTAGTACCAAAAGCCGTAAAATTCTTATACATTTAATATTTCAATTAAAAATCACCTTCACTATTGCGATTACATATCCACGTTTTTCGTCACGAAGATAAAAATAATTTATGGAAAAGTGTTGAAGAAAAAAGTTTACATTCATGTATGAAATACTGAAACGAGTTAAAAAACAGAAGCTTATAACCTTTGAAGCTGACAGTTTTTTAAAACATTTATAGAATCAATATAGAATATTTTTATAAAAAATATTATACATACGAATTGCTAATCTGTTTCATATGACTCAGTTCAAAGGTAGAATTTTAAAAGAATGTATCCAATATTGTGCAAAACACTGGTTTTAAACTGAGCTGAAGAATTACAGCTTGGATTGTGTTGAAAGACAGCATGGTGCGTATGTTACATGAAAAAAAGAGATAATGCATGGAACGGTTATTTATTTTACTAAGGGCCAGTTTTTCAATCACAGGTTAATGTTAATCATGATTAAATAATAATGGTAACCATAGTTTCCATTATTATTTAATCAGTGATGTACCGGCGAGTGGGGGGGGGGAGGTTGTGGGTGCGGTCCGCACCGGGCGGCACATATTTTGGAGCGGCATTTTTATATTTAGTTTTAGTTGCAAAAAAACAACTTTTTCACTTTATAAGTTTACTATTCGATTTCTACGAATTATGAATTACTATATCGTATGATTTTGAATATGTAAAATAAAAAATATTTAATGGTATTTTTATTTGTAAATTAGGTATATGTTTTGGTGGGGAACCTGCGACCTCCTTAAGTTTCTTGTGGCCTTTAAAAAAGTATCTTGTATTTTTATAAAAGTTGCATTTATAGGTATATCAACTTATGCGGCCTCCTTTATTACTGCCTAATTTAAATATGGCATCCAATGCTAAAAAAGTTCCCCACCTATAGTTTGTCTCAATTACAATTATTTATTTATGTTTATTAATTTATAAAAATCATCATTTGCTTGACCTAGAAAGGGCGGCAAATTGGAGACCGCCGTTGGCGGCAAAAGTTCTAGATACTCCACTGTATTCAATTATGATTAACATTAATAGGTAATTTAAAAACAGGCTCTAAATGTATTCAAAGAAAGATAAAATGAGTGAACAATCTCAGCTTTGTTGGTAATGTCAGTTAAACTCATATTTATTTCAAAATAAATTTAATAGGCTTTTAATATATGTAAAAGTACAATAATTTTTCATCAATATAAAGAATAAATGCATTCTAGATTTGAATTCATGGCTGTCTACAGACATTTTATAATCTAGTAATATTAAATCAAGAATTCTAAAAACAGGTAAATTAAAACTGAACATAGTCAAAAAAAAAATCAAATTACCACTGTTGTATTTAAAAATTAAAACTATTTTGGGCTGCAAGAATTGTATAAATGAAAATAGGTAGTTAAACTAATTATCTACATAAGTATCAAATTCTGTATTTTAACAATGTATGTAAACCTTTATTCGCCTCAATGTCTCCTATAAATTTTGAAGCTAATTTAGTATAATCATTTTATTAAACGCACCCATTTACTAAAGGAGATATTAATTAATATAATAATAAAATTATGCTGTGGACTGGAGAAGTAATTTTCATTTCGTCCAAGTTTATTACGATAAAATGAGACAGCACTACTAACGTCACATTTACTCGCACGAAGAAAATAACCGGATAACGTTCGGCTTTTCGCACAGCACGCTTGATTTATAAAACACGTACCGACGAGCGTGAAAAATGAATGTTTGTGCTTCACAGTCTGCTTGTTTTTGATGTACGTTATTATGAATGATGTTTGAGAAAAGAAGAGATAGAATTCGTTCTTTGAGTTTCACGCCTTTCTTAATTTCATCTGTCGTGTTTCGTGTCATCAAATCAATAAAATTCTCAAATTTCAGTGAAATATACCGGTCATTTGAAAATTTCTAGGAGAAGAAATAATAAATAAACGATTTTTATTGACATGTTAATTAACAGCATTGACTTTTTAATGTCTATATAATTTCTATAAGAAAATGTTTTTTAAGTAATTTTTTCATAATCTCTAGCGAACCATAGGAAGTTCACTCGTAGAAAACTTCGTACTCGTATATAGAATATGGAGGTATAAGTGTCCCCAAATGAACTGTAATTTTAAATCTACCGCTACTTTTTCCGGTAAAATTAGTCTACACGTATTTGTTTGCCGCCATTAATAAACACTGAGGATAAATTATAGAAAGGTACACAATTAAACAATGCGTAGAAATTGAAAAATTCATGTGAAAAATACTTTTAAAAATTTTTAATGTTAGCTTAATTTCGGAATACCAACTTACGTATCATTTATTCCCAAAATCAATTCTGAAAAAAAACAATAAGCTTTTTTAATTTTTACGTATTATCTACTTCTTTAATATTGTACTCGCATATAATATATATACAATTAAAAAAATATATATTGGCGGTGCAAAATATGTCATAGTAGGCCCTATTTTCAAAAGCGAAACTAAAATATGTATCTATATTTTACAATTACGTGTTAATAATTCAAAATAATTTATCAACATTTAGGTGTTTTTATTTACAATCGAAGTATTTTTAGAAAGAATAAGGACAAAAAGCTATTGCCAAAAACAATAAGACAAGAAAATATAAGAAATAGTTTGTACAAAAATTCCTCATTTTCTCTCGTTGTCTTTTGAAGAATAATATTGTCCTACCTATTTTATGATTCCTGTTACCTATTTTTAATTCCTAGTTACATTATTAATCATTCAGGATTGCCAAATAATAATATATTACGTGCAAGTTTATAAATGTGTCTTTATTTAAGAGTGTATAAAATACGAGTATCTAAAGAGTTTATAAAACGGGTCATGTACTATACTTTTTCTACGACCACAAACTAAGATAACAAATAAATGTAAAGTTTCATTAATTATTTGAAAAGTAAGGTTAATGTTCGAAACCACAGTTTGTCAACATGTGTTTAGGATGTCATTTAATGCCATGGAAACTAATATGTTACATGACATTTTAATAACGGCAATAGAATAAATAAATAAATAAAATATATATCATCACGCCTTTTACCCATTACTGGGTGTAGCACTCTACTGAAGCAGATCTCGATAAGTGATATATTTAAGCGCGTGAAGTGCGGTTACCAGCTGTCAAATCACAGACTTCAAGGATGTTAGTGGAGGGGGAGCCGTAGGGGTAATTTTAATGTGATGAAAATTGTTTGTCGGTTGTGGCAACCATTGAACCACTAACCCCGCAAGAAATATATATATATATATATATATATATATATATATATATATATATATATATATATATATATATATATATATATATATATATATATATATATATATATATAAATAAATAAATATAAATATATCATCACGCCTTCTACCCATTGCTGGGTGTGGCACTCTGCTAAAGCAGATCTCGGTAAGTGATATATTTACCAGTCGTCAAATCACGGCCCCCAAACATGTTAGTGGTGGAGGAGCCACAGGGATAGCTTTTTCAAATTATGAAAATTTGTCGCCTGTGGGAATCGAACCAGGGACCTCAGGATCCACAGGTCGACTTCATACCACTGTGCTAGCCATCCCATATATATATATATATATATATATATATATATATATATATATATATATATATATATATATATATATATATATATATATATATATATATATATATACAGGATGGTGAACGCAACAATTTTGTAATTTCCTGCTTCCCTAATTATTTTAAACAAAAAAGCTTCGACTAAAAGTTTTAGGGCATCTAAGCCAATAAACAAAATAAACTTTGCATGCTTTGTAACGGCACAAATTAGATCTGAAAATGACAAAAATAGCCTCAAAACTATCGATAGCCATGGAATTGAAACAAAATTAAACAAATGTTTGACGTATAATCTGTCAAAATAATTTCTTTATTTATTATGTCATTTATTTTGACAAATAAAACGACAAACATTTGTTTAATTTTGTTTTACTTCCATGGCTATCAATAGTTTTCAGGCTATTTTCGTTATTTTCAGATCAAATTTGTGCCGTTGCGGAGCATGCGAAATTAATTTTGTTTATTGTATTAGAATTTTTTCCCCTAAAACTTTTATTTGAAGCTTTTTTGGTTAAAATAATTAGGGAAGCAGGAAATTACAACATTGTGATTTTACATGTTAAATATATATATAAATTATATTATTAAACAAATTAACTTTGTTTTTAAAAAGTATTTATTTTACTTTAAGAGTTCCTACTAGTACAGATTCTGAGCTAAGACTAACTTAAAACATACAAAGAAGATCCCATCGTTAAACTACAACTACGTATAATGTAATATGATAATTCTACATAAAGTCACGTTCTTAAAAGTATTCATTGTCTATGTCAGCACTATTCCGCACTATAACTCCTCCCTTCTTCAGAAAGGAGCACCTCCTGGTAGCTCGATTTGTTCTTCTTCCGATTTCGAATTGATGATCGGTTTTCTTAGTTTCCTTGATTTTATCCACTTTATTAATAAGTACAGTCCAATTATTATTATTAACAGATACAACATAACAGTCCATACACTTGGCACATGGATGTTGATGGCTTCTTCTTTAATTGCGACTACAGGGTTTAATGAGATGTCTTCTAGCTTCACAGGGTTTAAGTTTATTGAGAAATTTGTTAATGTCGAAGTATTAAGTGCGAAATTTAATTTTGGCAAAATTATAGGTTGTCCTTGTTCTTTATTCAAAAATATTAATTTTTGTCGATTATATATTATTTCACAATTATTATCATTTTTTACTAAATAGATTCCGCGCAGAGTTTTGATATTTACTTCGTCTAAACATTTAAGAGTTATTTTATCTTCATAAAGGAATATTAATAAATACTTGTTAATTTCCGGAATTACTTCGATATGGTTTTCTTTTATATTAATTTTAGAATAGTGACACTGAGTCGAGGATTGTTGTTGTAAGATTTCTTGTTCACATGATGACTGATGGTGGTTGTAGAATTTATTTGGGCACTGATAAACCTTGGTGGTAGTACATATGTCATTTAGAGGCATTATTTCAGTATTAGATTTTAGAAAGTATCTTGCACTTGGAATAATCGTTACAAATTCTGAATCGTGTATTGTTGGTATAGGATATAAGTAAAACAGTTCAAAGTCTTTTTCAAAGTTAATGGGAATTGATATTAAATAAATTATTTGGGATTGTTCAACTTTACAGTCTACTTTTAATAATGATTCAAATTCTAAAATATTTTCTGGTTTTGGTTCGAAAGGTAATTGGGATTTATAATATTTAGAGATCTTTTGCAATTCGGATAATAATTCATTTGGATGTATTATACTGGGGTGTAATGTTCTCAATTTACAAAAGGTGATTGAGTTTTCGATATCTTGTAGGATGTCTAGGATCGAGTTATAAAGGATTATTAATTGATCGTAAATGGTTTTTGCAAAAAGAATATCTTGGATATGCATGTTATTTATTATTTCGCTGAGTTGTAATATTTTAGATTTCAAAATAGCTTCATTATGTTTTATGTCTAATATAGTATTATTAAAATTTGTTATAATTTGGTGGTTAACCGAATAAGCTAATTTTAATTGCTTTTCTAAATTGTGTTCATTCTTTTGCATGTGGTTTAATATTTTATCGTATCTTTTTCCGTCTTCTGCATCTAAGTTGCCAGTAACGGCTTTGAAAATTGATCCCAATCCATCTATTAAGCCTCTTTTGTTTCTATTTTCATTTGTATGGAATTCGATGTTATCAATTTTATTATTAATATTTGTCCGAATGAATTCTATTATGTTGATATAGTTGTCAAGTTCATGTAAATATTTCGAGTTATTGGATATCGTTATTTTTAGATCATTATATTGATTGTTTAGGTTGTCGTATTGTTCGAAAAGGGGTTTAAGGTTGTAGTAGTGAATGAGTGTATGTGTTGCTTTTTCTAATTTTGCCGGGCCCAGTCTAATAGGTAGTAATCCAATATTTTCTGTTATGTTTTTGATGATCGATCCTTGTCCCAATGTGAACAGCCTGGAAGAGTATTAAATTGATAAGTCTTTTTTCTAGGGCGTTTTATATTCGAAAGATGAATTTTTTCCCTTGTATTCCCGTGTTTAGTTTCTAATTGAGCGGTTTTTAAATTTTTATTAATCGATTTTAATTTCTCAGATTTAAATTTATTTTTTGTTTTTTGTTGTTTTTGCTTATTTTTTACAAAAACTTCTTTAGGAATTTTGGGTAATTCTTCTCTAATTTCATTACATTTACTAATTATTTTTTGTTTATTTTGCAAAATTTTGTTATTAATAGTTTGATATAAAATTTTAGTTTTATTTCTATGATTTTCCATGTAATTATTCACAAGTTGCTTATCAATATCTATATTGAAGGGGGAATTTGTTTCCAGGTGACCTGATATTATTTCAGATGGTTTTACTTTCGTAACAGAGTGAATTGCATTGTTGTATGCCAAAAGAGCATAGTTTACTTTAGTTTCAATTGTTTCTTTAGAAAATTCGGTCTGATTGTTGAACAGTCTAATGTGTTCTATGAGTGTCGAGTGGAAGCGTTCTATTATTCCGTTAGATTGAGGATTTTGTGAACTAATGAAATGAGTATGAATTTTGTGTATGTCTAACAGTTCTTTAACAACTGAGTTTCTAAATTCTAGTCCATTATCAGAAATAATTTGTTCCGGTATTCCGTGATGCGTGAAGTGTTTTATTAAATTATTAGCTACTTCAATTCCTTGCCCAGAATTAAGTTTATATGCTTGTGCGAATTTAGAAAATGAGTCAACTATTGTTAAAAATTTAAAGTTCTCTAGTGTTATCGTATCTATGTGCACAATTTCAAAAGGTTTAGTTGCTGTCGGAGTTGTATTAAATTTTAAATTTAGGGGTTTCCTGTCATATTTGGTTAATTGACATAATTCACAATTATTAATATACGTTTGAACCGATTTTCTTAATTTTGGCCAGTAATAAATTTGTTTAATGCGTGCCTCTGTATCGTCAATACCTCTGTGATTTGTTTTTCCTGTGTGATAATTATTTATGATTTCTAATATTTCTCACTTCATTAGTGACGTCTGTAAGATATTGTGTGCATTTAACCATGTGTATTTGTGAATTTTTAAAATATTTTTGCAGAACTAGGGATAATTTTTCATATAATTCATTTTCGAAATATAAATAATATTTTACTTTTGGTACGGTGTATTCTTTAAGGAATTGAATCATTTCTTTTTCATAATTTAGTTTCGAAAATTGTACTAGGATTCTTTGTTTTGCGTTCTCAAAGAGTTTTAGAATTTTGGGAGAATTAGGGCTGAATTCTACTTCAGATATGATTATCTGATTTTTACCGTAGTTAACAGGATATTCGGCAATAGGTATGCCGATTACTGGGTTTTCTTGATTAGAATGAACTGTGACGTCACTATCGTTATCATTATGTTGGTCGTTGTTTACGTCTGCAGTTTGTGTATCATCTCCTACTTCCACAACTAAGGATTGGTTATCGTCCTGATTATTAGAATTTATATTATTTTCTAATTCTCTATTAAAATTATCCATGAATTTTTGGAATTGATTAATATTTTCGTCTGAATCATTTGTATTAATATCTATGTGTGGGAGTATGTCATCTGGTAAGGTAAAAATTGTAATTAATATGTTTGTTTTATCAAAAATATATTCAAGCATTGATTTAACATCGTTCCAGTTTAACTGGTCTCGTTCAGAAGCAATTCTGGGTAGGCTTAAATTTTGTATTTTATTTTTTAAACAAAAGTTTCTTAATTCCAGTAACGTGTAAAATACGTCTTGTTTTGTTGGTTTATTATAATAATTTTCTTTAGTTATTAAATATATTATGAAACGGTTCTTTTCTTTTAAGTAAATTAAGTTATGAAGTTGAGGGTTTTGGGATTTAAGTTTATCGATATTTTGAAATTTATTTTTAAATTGTTTAGCAATTCCTTTTGACATTTTTAAGTCTTTACTGACGCAATGTGCTAGGCTGTTGTCTGTCGGTGCAGTAAATAAGTTTCCAACTACTTCAATAATGTTTGTGTGAGTCGGTTTGTCTGTTTGTTTTTTCGTTAGATAGTCTTGGTATTGCGCTAGGACAGATTCGCTTTCGTATTGTTTTAATAAATTTTGAATTTTGTCATCATTTTCTCGTGGAATTCGGCTTAAGGCGTCTGCATTTGAATTTAATTTTCCTTTTTTATAAATAATTTCATAATCATATTCCTCGAGTTTTAATCGCCAACGAATTAATTTTTGGCTACAATCCTTAAGGGAAAACAGCCACTGTAAGGGTCTGTGATCTGTGCAAATAGAAAATTTCCTTCCAAAAAGATACGGCCGAAAATATTTTGTTGCCCAATGTATCGCTAAAAGTTCCTTTTCGATCGTAGAATAGTTCATTTCCGTTTCATTAAGCGTTCTGCTAGCGTAAGCGATTGGCAGGTCACTGCCTATCTTACCTTGCGATAAGACGGCACCGAGTGCTACATTGCTTGCATCGCATGTCAAGATAAATTCTTTTCCAAAGTCGGGGTATTGTAGTATCGGTTCATTAGTTAGTAATAGTTTACATGTCTCAAAACATTGTTTGTATTCTGAATTATTAATGTCAATAGTCGCGTCTTTTTTTAGAAATTTTGTCATGGGTTTGGTGATTTTTGCGAAGTCTTTTATGAACTTCCGATAATATCCGATAAGTCCTAAGAATCCTTTAATTTGTTTTGTCGTGGTAGGTAATGGGTAATTTAGAATAGCTGAAATTTTGTCAGGGTTAGGTTTAACGCCATGAGGGGTTACAATATGACCGAGGTACGCAACTTCTTTTTTTAGAAATTCCGATTTATCCAATTGAATTTTTAAGTTGGCTTCTTTTAATCGGTCAAATACTAATTTCAAATTAATTATATGCTCATCTAAACTTGTACTAAAAATGATTATATCGTCCAGATATACTAGACAAATTTTGTGAGTTAACCCTCTCAGAACATTGTCCATGACCCGTTGAAAGGTCGCTGGCGCGTTCTTTAGCCCAAATGGCATTCGTAAGAACTCGTAATGTCCGTCTTCAGTGCAGAATGCTGTTTTAGATATGTCAGTCTTGTCCATTTCAATTTGGTGGTAACCCGACGCGAGATCAAGGGTGGTAAAATATTGACACCGTCCGAGTTTGTCCAGCAAGTCCGTAATGTTAGGTATGGGATATTTATCTCCGATGGTATTTTCATTTAATTTTCGGTAGTCGATGACTACTCGCCATTTTTGTTTGCCCGATGCGTCAAGTTTTTTGGGGATTACCCAGATTGGGGAAGACCATGGTGAATTAGAAGGTCGAATTATTTGTTGATTAAGCATTTTATTTATTTGGGACCTAACTTCCTCTCTATGAATGTGAGGGTATCGATATGATTTCGTGTATATGGGTACTTCGTCTTTAGTTCTAATTTTGTGTTTTACTTGATTACTGAAAGATAAATTTTGGTTTTCTAAATAAAAAATATTCAAGTATTGTTTAATTAATTTTGAAATTGCCATTTCTTCTTCTTTGTTCATATGATCCGTTCTAATTTTTAGTTTATCAAAATTTACTTTATCTGTTTGTGTAAGGTTTAGATTTGAATTTCTATTCCCTGTATAAATTTCATAGTCGTCTAACGTGTCCACTATAATCGGAATTGTAAACTGATATTTAACTTCATTCTCTGATAAATTAATAATTATACACATAGCTTCAAAATTTTTTGCTACAGTAGCACATTCAGGAATTATTAAATTTTTTGTTTTGATTTCTGGAACTAGAATATTACCTTTTTCTTTATTAACTTTTATTTTAATTATTTTTTCCGAAGTCGGTTCTATTATGCCAATATTACAATATTTTTCATTTATTATTAAATTATTTGTATCGGGGGTAGCTTTAGAATTATAATAATGAATTTTGATTTTACTGTTTGGGGTAATTATCATATCGTTTACGGTATCAATTGAAATTTTTAGTTTTTTCATATTTTCCATGCCAAGAAGTAAATCAAATTGATTATGAAATTTAAAAAGATAATATTTTAACGCGGGTTTTGAATTGTCTCTAAGATTAAAAATATTTGAGATAGGAATTTGTGTACTGTACTTCTCGGTAGAGGAGCCGTGTGCAGTTGTAATCTGAAACGGGTCTTTACTGATAGCGTGTTTGTAGTATTTCAAAGCAATGTCGGGATTTACAAATGATTTCGTGCTACCAGTGTCTATTAAGATTTTTAAATTATTTTCTGGAATTATAATAAATGGCAGTTTGCTTTGGTTATTTGTTAAGTTCATTAATTGGAAGTATGAAATATTTGATCTGAGGCTATTTCGTCTAAAAAAGAATGTTCGTTTTGATCTGATATGTTAGTTTCAGCTGTCATTTCTGTGTTATCATCGAGTGTATATTCATCCACTGTATAATTTTGTGTTTCTGGTTGATCTACAATGTTTTGTTCGTCTGTATAATTTATTATTTCTGATTGATCTATGTTATAAAGTTCTTCCGCGATATTTTTGGGAAAGAATTGTCTGTTCTGACTTATGAAATTTTGTCTTTGAGTGGAAGGTCCAGGTCTTGGGGCATTTAATTGTGTATTTCGTGTAGAGATACTCATTGGTGTAGGTCTGGGAAGTTGTTGATTAGTATTTCTAATCATTGTAGGAAAGTTAGTTCTACGCTGCGCTGTATGTTGGTTATTGAAATATGTCGGTGGTTTATTAAACGTGTAGTTAGTGTTCTGCGGTACATTCGTTACTTGAAAGGGTCTATTATTTCTAAAATTTTGATTATTCTGTCTTGGGAATGGTTTTTGAATAGGCATTACATTTTTAGATGGTTTGGAATGATTTTCAAACTGAAAGTCATTTGTAAGCATACTTAGTGCAGCGTTTAAGTCAGCAGGTTTCTTTGCCTTCATGAGTTGCCCTATTGGCTCTTTTAATCCCTTTAATAAAATTCTGAGGGCGTAATTTCTAAAGAAATCAGTCATTATTTCGGCAGTAGTCGGATGATTTGTTACTACATACGATACTTGTAAATTTAGAATGTGTTGTATTTTATTATAAAAATCAAATACCGTATCGTTCGCGCCTTGTTTTAGTTCGGTCATTTCTATTGTTAGGGTAAAACAATCTCTTTTGTCCGCATAAGTATCTATCAGTGACGTTTTTAAATCGTCCCAAGTTTTCACGGAACAGCTAGAAATATTTATTGCTGCTTCGCCTTTTATTTTAGCTAATATTGTGCTCATTAAATATTCATTTTGGAAATCTTGAGCATCTGCTTGATTGTAAAATCGTTTTACTAATTTTTCGCAGATTTCTATAAATCTTGGTAAAAGTTCTCTTTCACCGTAGAATTCTGGAACCATATCCAGATATTCCTTTTTTAAGGTTGGGGTAGTCATGTTTAATCTAGACTTTCTTAATACAATTCTAGGATTATTTGAGATATTTGGAATTAAAGTAGGATCGTCAAGATCTGAGTCTGATTCAGAATTTGAACTTTCGCTTGAATTTATTATTATATTTGGACCTCGAAATGACATGTAGTACTTACAGTAGCAGTATCAGTGACGGTTTCATATTCGTTGAAATCGCTTGATGAGATGCTCGTACTGTAGTCGTCTAGGTCGGATGCAGGTGCCTCTGGATTCGGAGATGCCGCCCAGCTGGTCGACGCTGCAGAGTTGACGTTCTCGTTGGCTGATTTGCACTCAGCACGGTGAGGACGCTCAGGAACTTAAGTTAATTTGTTTTTTTTTGTCAGTCTTTTAGTAAGATGCGCGATTAGTTAGTTATGTACGTTAACTCACTACGCGCACAAAGTGTTACTTGCGTTAACACAAAAAGACTGTTCGTTTGCCAAATAAATCACTAAGGTGAACCAAATTATTTTCACTAATTTGTTATGGCAAATCCTACCGACTGCGCCAATTATATTATTAAACAAATTAACTTTGTTTTTAAAAAGTATTTATTTTACTTTAAGAGTTCCTACTAGTACAGATTCTGAGCTAAGACTAACTTAAAACATACAAAGAAGATCCCATCGTTAAACTACAACTACGTATAATGTAATATGATAATTCTACATAAAGTCACGTTCTTAAAAGTATTCATTGTCTATGTCAGCACTATTCCGCACTATAACTTATATATATATATATATATATATATATATATATATATATATATATATATATATATATATATATATATATATATATATATATATATATATATATATATATATATATATATACATAAATAAAATTAAATAAATATATCATCACGCCTTCTACCCATTACTGGGTGTGGCACTTTGCTGCAGCAGATCTCGGTAAGTGATATATTTTGCGCGTGAAGTGCGGTTACCAGTCGTCAAATCACGACCCCCAAACATGTTAGTGGCGGAGGAGCCACAGGAGTAGCTTTTTCAAATTATGAAAATTTGTCGCCTGTGGGAATCGAACCAGGGACCTCAGGATCCACAGGCCGACTTCATACCAAGCTTTTTTGTTTAAAATAATTAGGGAAGCAGGAAATTACAAAATTGTGTTTGTACATATTAAATTCCTATGTTCGAGAGTTGCGTTCACCATCCTGTATATATATATATATATATATATAAAAAATTAAATACGATATAATATTTTGCTAATATCCGTACGAAAACATATAAATTTTTACTATGATTTCGGTGCGATATTTTTTTATTTATTCGGTTGATAGTTATAGGGAACTTTATGCAATTTATTAAAAAAAAAAGATTTTTATATACCTATGTATGTCAAATTTAATAAAATAGAAAATACCGGAAACTTAATGTGGTAGCTGTAGTTATTATGCTTAGTATATAACTCTCTCGATGGGTTAGCAATCGTGAAAAATTAAATAATATCGTTGTCATATTGCACATTTGAATAATGTAAGGCAATAAATGTGATATTAGTTACACTACGCTGATCAATTATGCAAGAGTTATGATCCCATATTCCATCGAAGAAAAAATAAATACATTATACAAAATATAATGAATATGTACAACATGGATTTTTGCAAGCTTTTAGAAATTTGCCAGAATATGTAATTCTATAAGATATTAAATTTTATAAAAATATCTTTATAGCATATTTCGTGCACAGAAAACGATGTGCACAAAAAATATAAAAATTTGCACAGGGCAACAATGTTTACTATCTACCTAAAATACTATTTAGTAAATTGATAAAGATTTCCGAAAAATGTACGTTGAAACTTAGTCACACGTTATACAAAGTAACAAATTAACTGTAGGTACATTTATTTTCTAAATAATTTGATAGTATATAGTGTACATCTTTTGTATTTTTTTTTTACTTTGCTCTCTCCTTGAAAGAAGTCTTATGCGCGCCCATGAATAAGTAGTAGATTTATGCTGGGTTGCATGAAAGTTTTATCGGTTCATTAGCAATTAACGGTTCAATAAATTTTAGAAAATCGCTGTTGATACTGTTGCTAGATAAACAATTCTTGAACTAAAGAGCTCTTTATTTTTTTCTTGCAACCCAGCAATAGTGTTGTAGATATGCCCTGATTTATAGGTAGATTGTGATCATATCTATGTGTTATACAGATTCGGCCACTTTATTTCAAAAGTAAAAATATTTAAAAAAAATCATTTTGCGGTATAAGGTAACTCTCATCTCCTGGATTCCACGCCAATGGCAAGACATTTTCATTGGTTGCAGTTCGGCAGTCAATACATCCGCTACATGGATTTATATCAGTTATTGATTTTTCCGTTAAATTACATTTGGAAAAGAACGCTTGACATTTAAATTGAATGTCTTCATAAAATAAAAATAATAACTAAATATATCATCACGCGTTTTAACCATTACTGATCTCGGTAAGTGATATATTTATACACGTGAAATGCGGTTTCCAGCCGTCAAATTACGGCCCCCAAAGATGTTAGTCTTCTTAATGAACAATAATGAAACAATTGCATAAATACCGTTGGTAAAGGTTTATGTTTGCGTGTTAAAAAAAGAAAAAAACATTATTAAAAGGTTTATTTCTAATTTTAAAATGTTTATTTGGAATCAATATTTATTAATTTATTAATGCAATACAAAAAAATGTGTGCTAACTAATACAATAATGCCTATTCGTGTTATACTCGTAAGATAAATTAAATATATCTGTGAAAGTCATTATATTATGTTATAATGAGGCTGACCATACGTCCGCTTTTGAACGGGACAGCTTTGTTTTTTTTTCTTTTTAATATATACCGACTGTTCTGTCATTATTCATACAATTTTGCGTTTGTTCCGTTTTAGAAGATTGTTTAAAAATTATAAAAAAAATAATGGATTTACAATTTTTATGTTTAACTGGAACATTATTACTCATGCTTGTGTTACATAGGAAATGCAATGGAGACATGTTTTTGTGGTAATAGTTCTTATTTTCATCCTACTGATTTTAGAATCGAATTAATGTTAAAAATGAGAGTCTCAATTTTTGAAGGTCAAATTATTATAACAAATATAATATAATATTTCTATTTACAAAATAAAATACTTAATAAATGATTCTAGACTAAAAAAAATCTAAATAAACTCACTATCTATTGAAGAACATTCCACAATTTATATGACGTCCTAAGCTAATATTAATACTATAAAAATCATATCTTGCGTACAAAATTTTCGTATTAAAATTGAAATTAATTCAATATTCAAATAAAAAGATCAAATAAAAGTAGTTAATAAACTATTATAATAGCCGATACTCTCAAAAGTTTCGGCGAGACTCGGTCTCAAGTTCGACCTCGAGTGTTAACTACAATCTCGTCTCAATTTTTCGATACGAGACAAGGACGAAATTAGTCTTGAGTCTCTCGGTGACATTAGAATTATAGCTTGTCACAGTAAACTATGAAAAAATTACATACGATTATTGAATGAAAACACGAAAAAAAAGTGTAAAATATAATTTTATTTATATAATATTATATCTTTCGTGGATAATAATTATAAGAAAATATAAAATATAGTGCCTATAAAAATATAAAATAAAAATTATAACATAAGTTTGCATTTAATAAAAATTTAAAACTCTTATAATATTAACTAAACACAAGAATTAATATGGATAGCCCCGTATTCTTGCTTACAAGTAAAGATTATTACAATGATTAATGAGAAATAATGAAGTAACGTGTGACGGAAATCCGTATGTGTATAATGTATAAATAGATCAAAGTAAACAGCTGAATTCCCTTTATAGCAGGTGAATTGAATTAGCACAAAGCCATCTGTAAATCCAGGTACGTTTTACTATCCAGATCACCGAGTATAAACTCTTATAATTACATCATCGTTTTCATCGAATAAAAGCGAAAACTAAGAAACACATTGAGCTCAAGTAAATAAACAAGATACATAACACATGCGGTCGATGTATTCCTGATGCCCCACTAATGAAGTTTTCGTTTCTCGAAACATTAGTCAAGTAGACCATGGTTCCAAGTACTCCGAAATTAACACTAAACGTGAACGTGAGATGTCGCTATGCTTCAACGGAGAATGGTGAGTTCACAAATCAACCGACTGTTTGGAAACACTGAATAATTTATATATCTCTGAGAAAAGTGGAAAAGGAAGACTTACGCGGAAAAGATGTTAAGAATATATTTTTGAGTTAATTTGTAGACTAAATAAATTGTATGCTCGTTAAGAACATTTTTGATGTTCTTTTGACAAATTCTTGTACATTTATGTTTCTTTTTAAGTACAAAATGAACTTATGAATATAATAGCTATTGTTTAGTCTTTCAGTAGACATTTTGCTAGTATATACCTAATTTTAGAGGCAGTCGTAACGAGTTCGCAAACATCAACAATCAACTTACTATTTCTTTTTTAAATACGACTTGTATGATTTTTACTTCTTTGTAGATTATCTGTACTATAATGAAGATATAGTTGCTGTTGTGCAGAGTAGCTAAAAATAAAACTATAATGAAATACAGAGATAAATACTTACCAATACCTTGAATTTAATCAATCGATTAAAATATCAACATTGTGCGCTTGCAATAAAATAATCGTCTTTTTATTTTATAATAAAATAAATAGTTATTTGCGCATTTTCTTCTTATATAATATTTAAAATTATTCTTTGTTTGACTTTCATCTTCATAAAATAAGTTATTATGTTTTGAATTAGTAATAAATTAAAAGTAGGGGAGGCGGAGCCAACCGGAGACATACTCGTATAGTCACCTGAACTATAAACTATTATTGATCTTTTTCACTGCTCTTAGCATATGTCAGAGAGATAGGTTCAAACCTTCCTGCGAAATTATTTACATTACATGTTTAGTTAATTTCATAGTAGTTTATGTGAACGTCCGCTGTCTTATTTCAGTGTCTATAATAGGACAGTGCTTTTGCTACAACAATTTATTGTAAAATAAGATAAGTTTGGAGCTTTAAAAATTTTGTAGCCTTTTTTTATATTTTCCATCTTCAACGTAAGTATCATTTTCTCAATTTTAATTGTATACAACAAATGAACATTGTTTTAAACATAAAAACTAACAGTGGCTATATAAAACAAGTATCAGTTTTAAAGTAGTAATTTTTGTTAATTTTTTCAATATTAATTTATGATTTTTATTAAGCGCTGAAAAAGTTGTAAATTTAAACATATTTTGAGCTTTATTAATTTTTAATAGAAAAGGCCAACATTTTAGCCACCACCATACCCAGTATGGTGTCCTTGTTTTTTGTTTTTTTAATTATTATTTCTACACAGTATTGGTTTGCGATTACATGCTAGAAGAAATTGATTAAAGACTAGCCTCAGCTTTTAAATATGCGATTGCGAGAAGAACAAAATATGCGCTAAGGAATATGCTTTGTGTGTTTTTCGTATAGTTTGTTGTGTTAGGTGAAAATAGTTTTCAGTCGTGTTTTAGTTGTATTTTAAAGAGTATAATGATTATTTATTTTTTTATATAATCATGCAAAAATTGAGTCATTATGTACTCATTTTCAGTGCAAAAAGTGACTGATTATCGCATAGCGTGCGATAAAGGTTATTATCCCAAGCTACTAAAGCCAACCGTGCAATAAAATGTTTAGTTGCTATAAAACAAAGGTAACTACATCATATAAGACAAAAATAAATGTTTTAGATATTTAAAATGTCATTGGCAAAAGTATAATTAGTTAAAACTCGATCGTAGACAAAATAATGTATTTAACTCGTGTTAAAAACGTCTTGTATTGTACTTCTAACACTAGTTGCATTAATAACTATTATTTACTTTTATAATATAATGACTAATGTAAAAAATAAAAAATAAGCCGCCACTTAAAACTAAATATATCTTTATTTACTTGTTAACATTTTTTACACTTTTTTATAAGGACATCTTTACGGTGATAGTCAGAGATAAATTTATAGAGAATACAATAGCTCAGTGGTATGAAGTCGGCCTGTGGATCCTGAGAACCCTGGTTTGATTCCCAAAGGCGACAAACAATTTTCATAATTTCAAAAACTACCCCTGTGGCTCCTCCATCACCAACATCTTTGGAGGCTGTGATTTGACGACTGGTAACCGCACTTCACGCGCAAAATATATCACTTACCGAGTTCTGCTTCGGCAGAGTGCCACACCCAGTAATGGGTAGAAGGCGTGATGATATATTATTATTATTATTACAATTTGAAATTTTTAAAATTGGCGATATGTCCCATTCTCATTGAGAATCATTTCTTTTTGTACGAAATAAGTTATACAGATTAAAAAATATCCATATACTATTAGCGTAAATCTATATATGTTTGTATAGATTCATCACGGTCAATTGCTCACCTCTACAGCCTAGATGGTTTGTCCGATTAATTTGAAACTTTTTTTATTTGATAGAGTCCAACTTGGGCGAGGTCCTTTTTATAAATTCATAATTTTATTACGCATGATGTGCGAGAAATCGTGAAAAAACAAGCAGTTTTAACTAAGATTGTGGTGGCTTTGGATTTTTTAAGAAGAACATCTACGGACGATTTGACCGTAAGCAGAAAAATTCATTGACGTTACGCATGAAACTTTTTAACACAATTATATTAATTTCGAGACAAGTTAGACCATTTTTGTAAATATATTAAGGTATTATAGGATTGAGGATATATGTTTTGATCTGTTTTCAATTAATTTCATGTTTGTATAAAAGTTTTTTAACTTCAATTTGACAAATCTATGGGGAAGGAACAATATTACCTCTTACATCCAAGATCCAGGTTATGAAAATCATTGATTTGAGAAGAACAAGAAAAGGTGTTTTAAATGCTGATCTTTAAAAAATATAAATGTGGAACTGTCCGAAAGACGTTCGAATGATTCTTAACAGTTTAGCGAAATGTTTTCGTAAATAAAACATGTATTAGATTGAAATGTTATGACCGTTAAAGGATTCTTAACAGTTTAGCGAAATGTTTTCGGAAATAAAACATGTATTAGATTGAAATTTTATGATCGTTAATTGTTTTAAACCTAACGTATTCCGAATTATGTCGTGTTTGGTGTCGTATGAAAGGGCTTTACAAAAACTTTCAGATGAAATAATAAAAAAAATATATTTTACAATCGTCAATTGTTTTAAACATAAAGTGTTCCAAATTATATCGTGTTTAATACCACATGAAAGGGCTTTAAAAGAACTTCCAGGTAAAATTAAAATATATAGAATTTACGTTCGTCAATTGTTTTAAACTTAAAGTATTCCGAATTATATCGTGTTTGGTATCATATGAAAGAGCGTTAGAAGAACTTTCAGATGAAATAAAAAATATATTTATTTTACGATCCGTCAATTGTTTTAAATTTAAAGTGTTCCGAATTATATCGTGTTTGGTATCATATGAAAGGGATTTAGAAGAACTTTTAAATGAAATAAAAAATATATTTATTTTACGATCGTCAATTGTTTTAAACATAAAGTGTTCCGAATTATATCGTGTTTGGTATCATATCAAAGGGCTTTAGAAGAACTTTCAGATGAAATAAAAAATATATATAATTTCCGATCGTCAATTGTTTTAAACTTAAAGTGTTCCAAATTATATCGTGTTTGATATTATATGAAAGGGCTTTAGAATATTATTCGATCAGCAATTGGTTTAGAAAAAGTACATAAAAACCTATCGTGTTTGGTATCAAATGAAAGGTCTTTTGAAGGGCTCGCGTACAGAATTGAATATTATTCGATCGGCAATTGTTTTAGTAAAAGTGCATCAAAACTTATCGTGTTTGATATCAAAAGAAAGGTCCTTCGAAGTTTTTTGACCGGCAATTGTTTTAGTGAAAGTGATTCAAAACATATCGTGTTTGGTATGAAATGAAAGATCGTTTAGAGATTTAATTTATATTGTGTTAATTGCCTTACAGACGTGAATCCTATTTCAGTGTCCGCGGAGCGCAGCGTGAAGGCCTCTCGCAGGCAGGCCGACCGCTATTTCATATACTAAAAGCCGTAGAGACAAATATATATATATATATATATATATATATATATATATATATATATATATATATATATATATATATATATATATTCATCACGGTCAATTGCTCAACTCTACAGCCTGGACGGTTTGTCCGATTAATTTGAAACTTTTTTTTATTTGATAGAGTCCAACTTCGGCGAGGTCCTTTTTATAAATTCATAATTTTATTAAGCATGATATGCGAGAAATCTCGAAAAAACATTCAATTTTGGAGCAAAATCAACTAAGAGTGTGCTGGCTTTGGATTTTTTAAGAAGAACGTCTACGATCGATTTGACATTTGTCAGTGGACATATCACATTTTTAATTTAAAATTATGTAAATATAAAATTTCTGTGAGTAGTTTTGAAATATTTTACGCATATTGAAGAAATGAGGAGACATTTTTGTTATAATTATGTATCTCAAATATATATCTTTACAAGTAAATTTTTGGCAGTTCACTATGAAGTTGGTTTTAAACGTCAAATTGACAAGTTTTATAAAGTATACAGGTAAACCTAACCAAAATTGTCCTCGGTAATACTACATAGTAAAACTAAGCAAATATTGTTCACGACAATGTACATTAAAAACAATTTTATTATTATTTATTTAAATTTATTATCGATATTTATTTCATTGAAAGTGCTTCAAAACTTGTCGTATAATATGAATGTTTTGAAGGTCACACATGTAGAATTAAGATTTTTTTTCAATCAGCAATTGTTTTAGTGAAAGTACTACAAAACCTATCGTGTTTGGTATCAAATGAAAGGTCTTTTGAAGGGCTCGCGTACAAAACTGAATATTATTCGATCGACAATTGTTTTAGTAAAAAAAGAATTAAGATTTGTTTTCAATCAGCAATTGTTTTAGTGAAAGTGCTATAAAACCTATCGTGTTTAATATCAAATGAAAGGTCCTTTGAGGGGCTCGCGTGCAGAATTTGAAATTTTTGATCGGCAACTCACTTATAAAATTTAATATTAATCGATCGGGTATTGTTTTAATAACAGTGCTTCAAAACCTAACATGTTTGGAATCAAATGAAAAGTCTGTTGAAGGGCTCGAGTGCAAAATTAAATATTATTCGATCGGAAATTGTTTTAGTAAAAATGCATCAAAACCTATCGTGTTTGGTATCAATTGAAAGGTCTTTTGAAGGACTCGCTTGCAGAATAATTGTTTTAGTGAAAGTGCTTTAAATCTGTCGTGTTGGATACCAAATGATAGGTTTTCTGAAAAGCTTTTGTGCAGAATTGGATCTTTTTCGATCGGCAATTGTTTTAGTGAAAATGATTTAAACGATTACTAATTTTATTTTTTATTAAATTCATCTTTCGACATCCGCTTTAGATAACAGGATTCATATCTTAGGAACACAATATCATTATATCAGTAATTTATTATTGACTCATAAATTTACTATGATCGTCAGCAGTAATGTGAATAGTAGAATCAGAGATAATAGACATGAAGTTACTAACGCAGTGTTCTACTATTTATACCAGAGTCAATAATCAATTAAGCAGTATCAGTCTTTTATTTTGTCATACCAAACATCAACATGATTAAAAAAAAGAAAAATTCACCAGAAATGCCACCAGATTGATTTAAAATTAACTAGAATTTAGACAAGTCGTAAATTTATAAAATAAGATGTTTTTTGATCATCAAATTCGCTAGATTTAGTGATAAAATCACTATATTGGCAACACTGATTCCAGCGGATACCTACTATACCTACTGTTATATTTGGACTCGTCCAAAAACGAATTTTCTGTCATCAACTTTGAATGTGATTGGCCGAGAACTTATTTTTTTCATTTTGACTGTGGTAGTGGCTAGGTAACCTAGGTTACGCAAGCGTCACGTGTTGTTTATCAAACAATTTCGTACTGCTACGTCTGTGAGTGAAACGACTTTGTATGCTTTTTCAATTATTGTGCATTGTGCTATTTGAAAAGTGGTATATCTCTCTTACAATATATTTGCCGTTTACGATTCTCGCATTTTAAATTCATACCATCCACAACACACAAAACAGTGTCTTTAAGAAGCCAAAAAGTATTTAGAGACAAGTAAGTATTCATAAAGCAAGTTCTTAAAGATGATACAAAAGTTATCATACTTATTACATGTAATAATTAAGTTATTTCGAATATATTACATAATTTATACTGATGCATGTTATGCAAAATGGCGAGTGTAAAATTATATTATTATTTTCGGTTTCTGAGCAACTAATATTCAATATTAAGGTGAACCATACGGGCTGAAGTTAGTATCAGAACGTTGATTTGCCTTGATCTCTTTTAAACGAAATATTATTCTTATTATGAATGAAACTTCAAAGTATGGTAATAAACTAGATACCATTAATGTACAAATATTGAAAGAAATTACACTCAAAATTTGAATTTATTTCCAAAAATGCTAGGAACGATTTTATTTTAAAAATTCTGTATTGTTAAGAATGTGGTCTTCTATAACTCAAAAAAAAATTATCCAATTTGAATTTACAGTTTTGGAGAGAAAAAAAAATTATGCGAAAAAGGGCCCAAAACAGCACTTTTTCGTGTATTTTTTGTTATTTCTCCAAAACTGTAAATTCACCCTACATACACGATAACAAATTGTTAACGAACTTCAGCCAGTATGGTATGGTTTAATTAATTATTTAATTAAATTTCAACTTACATTTAAAATATGCCTGAAGTAGCAGCTAATTGATAATACTAGAGATGTGTATGACATCTGGTGACAAAAATTTGAACTACTGTATGAAAACCGCTATATTTAGACAAGTTATAAATTTATAAAATAAGATGTTTTTCATCATCAAATTCACTAGATTTAGTGTTTAAATCACTATAGGTAAATAAAATTAAGATCGCTGCGCCATCTGGAACACGTCGCGAACTACTGTACCCAGGATAGGTTTTTGACGTTTTAAAACTACAAAACTTAAATGACACTTTAATATTATAAAACACAAAATAACTTTCTCTTTTATATTTAATTTATTTATATGATTATCACTATATATTAAATCTCTAGAATTTAGAAAAAAAATTATTATATCAAAATTTTCTAAGCCTGAGATGGTTAAGCGCTCTTTCTGTATTTATTAAATATTTAGTTGTACATCAGAGTTTTCAAAGGTTTTCGGTTGATTATTTAATCAATTTATTATGGTATCTACTGTTTCTGTCTCTGTATCGTGACATTTCTCTATTTTGACATTATTATGTGTAGCGTTTTAATGTTCACTTTGTGCGAAATTTTGTACATCATCTCAAAATTCTGTCACTATTTTGAATTTATTGAATTAATAGGTATTGCATTTCGTTTGAGATGTACAGTGAAAAATTTTATTTAGCAACAGTTCTTTTTACATATTACTTGATTAACACTTACCATAAAAAAAGAGTTATTTGTTTCATTAGGATTAAAAATACCAGTTTTCGTATGAACTTATAAAAATTATTATTATTTATCAGCATGACAATTGAAGTAAAAATATAATTTTTGGTCCTAAGACGTATCCCTGGTAACGTAAACATTCCTGAAATAGCATTCGTTTACTACTGAAAAAGTTGAAATAATAATGTAATATTTTTTTGTGAAATGTAGGGAACACACTACCGTACGCGGGATATTTTTTTCCCTTACTTTAATCGCATAATCCATACTGCATGTTTATCTATTAATTAGGCAACCCTAAATTTTATCTCAAATTTTGTTTTTTGTATTTCTTTCTTTGGCAATACATGAAAGGATACATCTGGATGTTTTTTTACATCTTGGTACGCAGTAATAATCGTTCTACATTATATATTTTATCAACACACCGAAAATATTTGAAAATATCTGTATCTAATATATAATACAATTCAAAATGTATCCTGGATACAGTAGTTCTAAAAATTACCGCTAGGTGGTGTAACGCTTAGTTGCATTTGCCTACATTAGCAACACTGAGACCAACTGATACCTACTATACCTACTATTACATTTGGACTCGTCCAAAAACGAATTTTCTGTCATCAACTTTGAATGTGATTGGGCGAGAACTTATTTTTTCATTTTGACTGTGGCAGTGGCTAGGTAATCTCGGTTACACAAGCATTACGTGTTGTTTATCAAACAATTTCGTACTGCTACGTTTGTGAGTGAAACGATTTTGTATTCTTTTCATTTATTGTGCATTGTGCTATTTGAAAAGTGTTATTTCTCTCTTACAATATATTTGCTGTTTACTATTACCATCCACAACACACAAAACAGTGTTTTTAAGAAGCCAACAAGTATTTAGAGACAAGTAAGTATTTATAACGCAAGTTCTTAAAGATGATACAAAAGTTATCATACTTATTACATGTAATAATTAAGTTATTTCGAATATATTACGTAATTTATACTGATGCATGTTATGCAAAATGGCGAGTGTAAAATTATAGTATTATTTTCGGATTCTGAGCAACTAGTATTCAACATTAAGTTTCATACAAATGACATATTTTCACTTACCAGCTGTAATTTTGTTTTATAAATTTAAATATCAAATAAAATTTACATTATAAGAGTAGTATGTAATGAACAAAAATGTACTAAACATTATGGGTACCACCAAAAAATTTCAAGGTTAAAGTAAACTAAACTTTTTAAATTTTGATGTTCTATTTTGGGTGCGTTTTTAATTGTCTCACTTAATCAAGCAGAAATTAAAATACCAAATAATTAGATTTATATAGTTGTGATTAATATATTATTTTAATCAATATTTTATCACATCACGCATATTTGTTGTTGTAATCAATTTATAAATTGTCATAATCAACGAATAAATATTCTGATATTTTGCAAGAGTTCCACCTTACGCTTTACTGCCGGCGCTTAAGCTTAGTATCTTAGAATGAAATTCTATCAAAATAGTGTTTCACATTAAAATTACTTTAGACCTTTTCCAACAAAATTTTATTAGTACCTACCAATTTATATTAAAATTAATAAATATTATATTACGATCATAATATTATTCTAATATAAAACATATTTCACATTTAACTTTCAGAATATTGATAGGTATCGTCCACACTTTCCTGTTTCCTGTTTCCTGAGTTTTATGAAGTAACTACCTACCTTTACTAGCTACATACCAGAAAGGTATACTGCGGCGTACAAGTAAGTGACATATTTTCAATATTTAATAGAATAGAATTTTATATTAAGTATATTTTAAAAGTTAAATTACATAGGTAGGAAATAAAATAGTTTGTAACTAAATAAATAATAATATCTAATATTTGTCATTCAATTTAGAATTTTTTATTTAAGTGTAGGTACAGTTAATTTATTACGTTCATAATATAGGAAATACATTAGCAAAATGCCTAAGAAAACTCGAGTACAACGTGAAAAGAGGAGCTATATCTATTATCTATCTATCTATTACATATCTATGTAAAAAGTAAAGATAAACAACAAGAAGTAAATACTGATGACATCAATACAGTGTATAACCAACATAACTTTCAATGTGATTTGATAGAGAATGATATAAATACAATACTTAATCCCAACGGATATTTAGAGGATATACACATGGACGTCTACTTCACACTTCTTCGAAATGTTTCTGAATACAGACCACAGCCTACTTATTTAACATCAAGACCAGAACGAATTACCGCTATTTTACAGGGAACACGACATATTCAAATATTGTACTCAGGAAACTCTGGGCCCGGCGTTGGCCATTGGATTTGTTCGTATTACGATGGAGTTAATATAACAATTTATGATAGTCTAAATAGTAAGCAGTTACATCACAGTACCGAAATATATTTAAATAAATTATTTCCATTTCATCCGACAATAATATTTGCGCAAGTTCAACAACAATCAAATTTGTATGACTGTGGTTTATTTGCAATAGCATTCAGTACAAGTTTATTATATAACAAAAATCCTACATTGGAAATTTATGATGTTACTAAACTTCGGACTCATGCAGTACAAATTTATAGATCAAAAATAATTTCATTATTTCCGACCTTGAATCGTCAAGAACATCTACATCAACATTATTTAAAACGCAAATTTATAGAAGCTGAAAAACAAAAAACAGAACGATTAAAATACAATAAAGAAAATAAAACAAAATATATTAAAAACGAAACTATTTCTGAAAATAAACAAAGATTACAGGAACTGAAAATTAATAAAAAAAAATATATTGAAAATGAAACTAGCGATGCTAAAAATAAAAGACTAGGAAAACAAAGAATTTATAAAAAAAAATATATTGAAAAAGAAACTAACGATGCTAAAGTTAAACGACTGGAACAAATGCGAAATAATCAAAAAAAATCTATTGAAAAAGAAACTAGCAAAGGTAAAAAAAAAAGATTAGAGAAACTTAAACAAAACTTTCAAAATTATATCCAGAAAAATTATAATAAAGATGAAAAAAATACGAAGAAAAGTTTACAAAACACAAAAAGTACATATAAACTGGCATGTAGAGGTCTAGAGGAAATTATAGAAGTTCATAGCTTAGGCGAAATGAATGTCATTTGTAAGTCATGTGCTTCAAAAAATTTTAAATATGAAAAACCAACGGATAGAAAATTTACACACTGTTGTCGTAAAGGAAAATTGATACCTGATCAACTAAAACCGTACCCTGAATATTTGAAAGATTTACTTGTCAAACAAGATGCTGAAAGTAGGAATTTTAGAGAAAATATAAGAAAATTTAATAGTGCACTAGCTTTTGCATCCATGGGTGCTCAAATATCTCCACCGCCAGGCCGGGGTCCGTACGCATTCAGAATTCATGGCCAAATTTACCACAACACAACTTCACTACATCCAGAAAACGGAGTTATGGAACAATACGCTCAACTGTATAAATTGATACTACGGAGGCATTAATGAAGCGAATGAATGTAGAAAGTAATAAAAAATGTAATATCGAAATTATGAAACAACTTGATTTATTGATTCGTGAAATAAATCCGTATTGCGAGGCATTTATGATGTTAAAAGAATTAGAGGATTTAGAAATATCCAAAGCTAAGCAAACAAATACAAAAATACCAGAAATAAATTTGTGGATCTGCAGTGATAGAAGTAAAGATAAACGACGCTATAATATACCAACTAGCAATGAAGTTGCAGTAGTATTCAGCTCCAATGATGGTATACCACCTGTTAACCGAGATATCTGCATTCATCCAAGAGGACAGGCCAGTATTCGAATAAATCAATATAGCGCAAACTGTGATCCAATGGTCTACCCATTACTATTCCCTCACGGTGAGCCAGGATGGGCAATTGATTTGAAACAATCTGATAGTACAAAAAAATTATCAATGCTACAATTCTATATGAACCGTTTAGCAGATCGAGACCATTTTAATCCCTGTTTGCATGCTGGAAAATTGACTCAACAGTACATAGTAGATGCATACGTAAAAATTGAAAGTGAACGATTAAACTTCATTCGACTAAATCAGACCCGTCTGAGAGTTGAACTGTACAGCGGACTTATGGACCATATTAATAACGTTGCAGCAAATGAAGGAGGAAAACCTGGTACAATGATAATTTTACCTTCTACATTTCAGGGAGGTAGCCGATTTATGTTGAAAATGTATCAAAACGCCATGGCAATAGTAAGAGAATTTGGTAAACCAGATTTATTTGTTACAGTAACATGTAATCCCAAGTGGCATGAGATTACAGATCAGCTAAAAGAAGGTCAAACTGCATCAGACAGGCCGGACATAGTTGCACGGATATTTTATGGAAAAATTAAAAACATGTTACATGAATTTATTCATGATGATATATTTGGCAAAGTTCTAGCTTATATATACGTTATTGAGTTCCAAAAACGAGGACTACCTCATATGCATTTACTCTTAACGCTTGATGAAAAAGATAAAATTAGAAATAAAGACGACATCGATGCATTAGTATGCGCAGAAATTCCTGACGAGGACAAAGAACCGAACTTATATCAAATTATTAAAACACACATGATACATGGACCTTGCGGGACATTAAATAAAAATTCACCATGCATGGATCAAAACAAATGTTCAAAAAATTATCCAAAAGAATTCCAAAATGAAACTCGAGAAAATGTCAATGGATATCCACTTTATAGAAGAAGAAATAATAATGCGAAAATTTATATTTTATGGAAAAATGGTACAGTAAAATATACGGTAAACAATCAATGGATAGTACCTTACAATCCGTACTTAAGTAAAAAATACAGAACACACATAAATGTTGAAGTATGTTCATCAGTAAAAAGCATAAAATATATTTGTGACTATTTATGTAAAGGACATGATATGGCCAGTGTCAGACTTGGTAAATTAGATAAGAATAATGAAGTTCAGTGGGATGAAATTAAGGGGTTTTTAGATGCAAGATATGTTTCAGCTCCAGAAAGTTGCTGGAGAATGTTAGAATATCCATTACATGCGAAGTCTCATACAGTTTTTGAACTTGAAGTACATTTACAAAATCAACAAGCAGTAGTTTTTGTACCAGGCCAAGAGAAAAAGGCAGTAGAAAGGGCTGCAAAAAAAAATACAACACTTACCGCTTGGTTTTCATTAAATCAAACAGATAAAATCGCACAACAATACCATTACATGGAAATACCAAAACACTACATATTTACTAAAGATCATGAGTGGAAAGCACGACAAAGAGAAACCAAGCCTGTAATAGGCAGAATACTATCTGTAAGTCCCAAAGATATTGAACGATTTCATCTAAGATTACTACTAATTCACACACCAGGAGCGATAAATTACGTAGATTTACGCACTGTAGACGGTAAGATTTACAATTCTTTTCAGGAAGCTACCAGAGCAAAAGGTTTACTAGCAAGTGATGATGAATGTGATAAATGTTTACAAGAGGCAGTACTAGATAAATTTCCGAAACAATTACGAGAACTCTTTGCATATTTAATATGTTTTCAAACAATTTGTAATGTTATTGTATTATGGGAAAAATTTAAAAATGATTTAATGGAAGATTATCTCAAACATTATACCAGAAAAGTAGCGGAAAGTAAATGTTTAACACACATACAGCAAATATTAATAATGCAAGGATTTCAACTAAAGGATTTCAGTCTTCCAGAACCAGAGGAAATAGATAATGCCACAGATATAGACGATATCATTGATGTTTATGCAGAAAGATTAGAAGGGGAAAGAAATTTTGCTTTATTTAATAATGAACAGAAAAAAATTGTACAACTGATATTGACTGCTATAAATGATCAAACATGTAAAAAACGCTATTTCTTTGTTGACGGTCCCGGTGGAACCGGAAAAACATTTTTATATAATACAATTATTAGTATTTTAAGAGGGGAAGGATTATTAGTATTACCAGTAGCATGGACCGGTATTGCAGCAACATTGTTAAAAGGAGGCAGAACAGTACATTCTACATTCAAATTACCAGTACCAGTTACTGAAACAAGCGTTTGTAAAGTAAGAGGAAACAGTGTAGCAGGAAAATTATTAAAGCAGTCATCATTAATAATATGGGATGAAATAACAATGGCTCCTTCACACGCATTGAAAGCCGTGGATTTAATTTTACAGAACTTGATGGACAAGAGGATAGCTTTCGGAGGAAAAACTGTCGTATTAGGAGGTGATTTCCGACAGTGCCTACCGATTGCTAAACATACCAATCATAGGACAGCGATAATAGAAATTTCAATGTTACGGAGTTCACTTTGGTATTTATTCCATAAGCTATCACTGACGAAGAATATGAGAGTTAATCAAAATGAAGTAGAATTTTGTGAATACCTATTAAAGGTGGGAAATGGTTTAGAAGATAATGTTACAATACCACAAAAATGTGTAGTAACTGATTCACTAGCAGATGCAATTTTTGGAAAAGAAGATATAGAACCAGAAGATATTTATGAATTTATTAATCGAGCAATACTGTCACCAAAAAACGAAGATACAATGACACTAAATGACATCGTCCTAAATAAACTGAAAGGAACCATAAAAACATATTACAGTGCAGATTCAGCTGAATGTGATGAACACAACAAAATAAATTACCCCACTGAACTCTTAAACAAACAGATGCCCACTGGTATGCCACCCCACAAACTGTCACTAAAAATTGGAGCAATTGTCATGATGTTACGTAATATGAATCCTAAACGCGGACTTTGCAATGGTACAAGATTAATTGTAAAACAAATGAAAACTAATTATTTAGATTTAGAAGTAGTAACAGGACAAAGTAAGGGAAACAGAATATTTTTACCACGCATAGATTTCAGGACAATCGACAGTGATTTACCATTCACTTTAAGACGTAGACAATTTCCAATTAGACTTGCGTTCTCAATGACAATTAATAAATCTCAAGGACAAACATTTGATTACGTAGGAATAAATTTAGAAAAACCAGTATTCACACACGGACAATTATATGTGGCCATGTCAAGAGTCAGATCTTTCGACAATTTGAAGATAAAGTTACCGAATGAAACAATAAATAAAAACGGTGAAGGTAATACAACAAATATAGTTTTTAAAGAAATACTCGAAAAGTAATACTTGAAAATCCCCAGATACAGGTGACACTATCCTTTATTAATCATGTTTAGTAATTTCATTAGAGTGTTTATCTGCAATTGTGTGAAATTCACTTTCAAAAACAAGCGCAGGAACGACACTCCCTTCGTTTCTGATCTTTTTTATTCGTTTTCTGATCTTACATTGAGTGTTTAACTGCAATTGTGTGGAATTCACTTTCAAAAACAAGCGTAGAGCGACACTCCCTTCCTTTCTTATCTTTTAATTCGTTTTCAGTTCTTGTATAGAGTGTTTAACTGCAATTGTGTGGAATTCACTTCCAAAAACAAGCGCAGGGCGACACTCCCTTCCTTTTTTATCTTTTTGTTTCATTTTCAGTTACTGCATTATGTAAAAATCCCCAGGTACAGGTGACACTATCTTTATTAATCATGAATATTTCCACAGGATTTGTCCTCATTATAATTATTGTCAACAATAAATGTGTTCTTATTATGTATTTTGTCATCGAATTATATTAATGCTGAAAGACCATCACAATGATATCAATATTAATTATCACAATTATTTTTCTGATTAGGTATTTCTTGCTAATTCTTTGTAAGAAATACCTAATTAGGAAAAGAGCTAGGTACACTGCAAATTATTGTGATAAGTCTGACAGTATTAACTCTGTTATGTTCTAAATTAAATATAATAATATGTACTTGCTGTTGCAGTTGTTCCAGCCGAAGTTCCAGCAAATATGCTAAGATTTTTAACAACATGTAATTATTTGGTTTATCTCTCTGCTTGGGGTTTTTTGTCGTGTTTTTCCCTCTTGCGTATGCCAATGGCACACTGGTCGAGGAGCATGAATGTGCGTCGAGGAACTCATCGATGGAACAACAGCACGCACCCGTCATCGATGAAAGATAGAGGCGCCGCTATTTCCATCGAGGAGTTCCTCGATGGAACGATTGTGTCTCATTTCATGTTAGCATGGGCTGTCATTTTGGTTTTGCTTTGTGCTATTTTTTCGTGTTTGTTTATTTTATCAGTCAGGGTGCGTTCTGTTGTTTCATCGATGAGTTCCTCGACGCTCATTCATGCTCCTCGACCAGTGTGCCATTGGCATAAGGTGAATACCAGAGAGCTATTTTACTATTTATTTCACGACAGAACTTTGTGTTCGAATCACACTGTTCGTTCAAAATTCACATATTAAATCATATTTAGTCAATTATTTGAGTTTTAATAAACGCACATGGTATGACGTCATAGTCATGTCATTTTAAAGGAATTTAATTCTTTCATTTACTTGCACCCTTCCTATATCCCCCACCCTTGCACAGCTACTTCGAATTATAACCATTTTCAGGGTTCATTCTTCGATATTTAAACATAACGTCGATCCAAAATTAACAATTATTTAAATTTATTTTAAATTAGTAGACAATCCAACATTTTTGCTATATTTATTTTATATATCGTACAAATAAATATAAATAAAATTATATTTAAGTAAATGTTGTATATATATACTCGTATATATCTTATATATATAAAAATTAATGTTTGTTTGTCTGTTTGTTTGTTTGTCCCTTATGCGTTCTTATACCATTCGTCCGATTGCGATGAAATTTTGCTAAGTTGTTGAGTGCACGCCCGCGAAGGTTCCTAACTTAGCACACGTCCAATCCGCCATCTTGAAACAAAATGGCGGCTAGCTATCTTGAAAAGTACTGCACTGATTCGATTCAAATTTGGTATAGACATAGACGAGAACCAATCTTAATATATAGGTATAATAAAGATTCAGTCCGCCATCTTGAAACAAAATGGCGGCTAGCTATCTTGAAAAGTACTGCACTGATTCGATTTAAATTTGATATAGACATAGACGAGAACCAATCTTAATATATAGGTATAATAAAGATTCAGTCCGCCATCTTGAAACAAAATGGCTGCTAGCTATTCTGAAAACTACTGCACTGATTGGATTCACATTTGGTATAGACATAGACGGGAACCAATCTTAACATACTGGTATAATAAAGCTGTAGTCTACCATCTTGAAACAAAATGGCCGCTAGCTATTCTGAAAACTACTGCACTGATTGGATTCAAATTTGGCATAGACATAGACGGGAACCAATCTTAACATATTGGTATAATAAAGCTTCAGTCTACCATCTTGAAACAAAATGGCCGCTAGCTATTCTGAAAACTACTGCACTGATTGGATTCAAATTTGGTATAGACATAGACGGGAACCAATCTTAACATATTAGTATAATAAAGCTTCAGTCTATAATCTTGAAACAAAATGACCGCTAGCTATTCTGACAACTACTGCACTGATTGGATTCAAATTTGGTATAGACATAGACGGGAACCAATCTTAACATATTAGTATAATAAAACTTCAGTCTATAATCTTGAAACAAAATGGCCGCTAGCTATTCTGAAAACTACTGCACTGATTGGATTCAAATTTGGTATAGACATAGACGGGAACCAATCTTAACATATTGGTATAATAAAGCTTTAGTGTACCATCTTGAAACAAAATGGCCGCTAGCTATTCTGAAAACTACTGCACTGATTGGATTCAAATTTGGTATAGACATAGACGGGAACCAATCTTAACATATTGGTATAATAAAGCTTCAGTCTACCATCTTGAAACAATATGGCCGCTAGCTATCCTGAAAAGTACTGCACTGATTCGATTCAAATTTGGTATAGACATAGAACGAAACCAATCTTAACATATTGGTATAATAAAGCTTAATTTCGCCATCTTTAAACAAAATGGCCGCTAGCTATCTTGAAAAGTACTGCACTGATTCGATTCTTATTTTGTACGGACATAGACGGGAACCAATCTTAATATATAGGTATAATATAACTTCAGTCCGCTATCTTAAAACAAAATGGCTGCTAGCTATCCTAAAAAGTACTGTACTGATTCGATTCTTATTTTGTACAGACATAGACAGGAACCAATCTTAATATATAGGTATAATAAAACTTCAGTCCGCCATCTTAAAACAAAATGGGCCACTAGCTATCCTGAAAAGTACTATACTGATTCGATTCAAATTTGGTGTAAGCATAGGTATAATAAAGTTTCAGTCCGCCGTCTTGAAACAAAATGGCCGTTAACTATCCTGAAAAGTACTGCACTGATTCGATTCAAATTTGGTATAGGTACAAATGAGAACCAATCTTAACATATAGGTATCATAAAGCTTCCGTCCTATGTCAATTCAGACGTTTGCAGTTTCCGGTACGACTCGCATTTGCAATGACCATCAACAAAGCACAGGGACAATCGCTAAAAGTGTGTGGACTAAATTTGGAGAATCCATGCTTCTCACATGGACAGCTGTACACAAACACGTTCTTTGAGTTGCGACGCAACGCATGCCGGGTACTCGCATTAAATTGTAGACCACGCGAACGAAGTCGCGGGTAATAGCTAGTAAATAAATAAATATAAATTCAGAAAATATGAATACTATTACACAAAATTTATTAATAATAAAATAAAAAACAAGTAGTAATGGATTCACAGCACAGTTTTCAACTAACACGTATACATATTTTATATAGTGTTACAGTTTTACTTCAGTATGAACTAATTTTCATAATGAATCCAAATGAAAATATTTTTTTTAATAAACAACTAAGAAAATTGATCATTAAATATTATCATAACATTATGCAAATTACAAATAATTATATTGTATTTTATATTAACAAAATAAAATAAAAACTTATATATGTATCTATCCACAATCGGTAACCAAATTTCATTTAATGGTACTTTTTGTAAGTTCCTTGTATCTTTACAGTTCCTCGTTCGCGAAAATAATAAATAATGGGTAAGTAATTTAATTTATAAATAATAAAAATCAGTTCAAACATAATTTAGTTACCCATACAAAAAATATAAAAACTAATGATCAGTCATTATTAATATAATATACATATAAAATCTTATATATTATTATTTTTTAGATATTTAAGAAAATTAAACCGATTTTTCAGGGATCATACTAAAAGCCGTAATATATATTTATATAGATTCATCACGGTTAGTTATTTTAATGAAAATGCTTCAAAACCTATAGTATTTAGGATCAAATGAAATGTCATTTGAAGGGCTTCGCAAACAGAATTGGGATATTTTCAATCGGCATTTACTTTAGTGAAAGTACTTTAAAACATATCGTGTTTTGTATCAAATGAAAGGTCTTTTTAAGGGCTCGCGTGCAAAATTTAAAAGTTTTACATCGGCAATAATTCAATTTATATTGTGTCAATTGTTTTACAAAAGTGAATTCTACTTCAGTGTCAGCGGAGCATAGCGTGAAGGCCTGGCGAAGCCAGGCTGACCGCTAGTATCTACCTATAGTAATTAAACTGTTGATCTTTAAAGTAAAAATAAATTAATACATTACAAGTAGGTGAATACAAAATAATCGAAAATGATTAAATCAATACAATTGCAAACAGTATACTGTTAAAACCAAGAATACACATGTTAACAAGCAAACTTATATAAAGTGTAGAATATTGAGACAGAGTAAAGAAATGGTTTTAACTGTTAATCCCGAGCACATGAACTTTGTGAAAGTGAAATACAATTATACAATGTAACCCTACACCGACTCTTACATAAACACAGCACTGAGGGCTGATTCCAAACACCAAATCTAAATAGCATTTCATTTGTTCTTGTAAGTGTGACGAGGAGCAGAGGAACTTACAAACAACGTAGCATGAACAATGAAGTGGCAAGGAGGAACGAGGGAAGATCACAAAGCTTTCTGCGATCGTTTGACGTGTCTTTTACTGCCACGGCCTACTGCGAGCAAGTCAATACTCTGGCTTACGCCGACCCCGACTCCCGTCTAATGATGGCCCGGATGTGTTTGAAGTTTTGCGTGTTTTTATTTTTTTGTTTCCGGAGTTTTTTTTTATTATTATTTTGGTTGTCAGATGTTTGTTTTGATGTGCGGTTAAAACTTTGTGATGTTTATGCAGATTAAAAAAGGACGACTTCTTTCATCGCTACATTGCTAGTCATTTATTTAAGCGTCTAATTTATGTTAAAAGTTATTGTTTTTGTTTTTTTGACCCTTTGTGACACTTATTATATAAACAAAGAAAATAATAACTGAATTTTGAAAATAATTAATACTTTAAAACACTGAATGGTTGTGATGCGATATGATACAAGAAAAACTATAATTCCTGGGTTGAACATTAAAATAATTTCACATATTATATTGAATGGAATTCTGAAATATGAAATTAGTACTTTTTAATAGTGGAAAATACAAAGGTCCATTGTTAAGAGTTATTTTAAATTCTACAAAAATTATAATAAGAAATTCGAAATAAACAAAATGTTCATATACAAGTTGTCAATAAAATATATACTCAACTCACTCTTAATATGTATAACAATGATATCTAAGGGCCAGTTTTTCAATCACTGATTAATGTTAATGAATAAATAAAATAAATATAAATATATCATCACGCCTTTTACCCATTACCGGGTGTGGCATTCTGCAGAAGCAGATCTCGGTAAGTGATATATTTTGCGCGTAAAGTGCGGTTACCAGTCGTCAAATCACAGCCTCCAAAGCTGTTGGTGATGGAGGAGCCACAGGGGTAGTTTTTGAAATTATGAAAATTGTTTGTCGCCTTTGGGAATCGAACCAGGGTTCTTAGAATCCACAGGCCAACTTGATACCACTGAGCCATTCCCCCAATATGAATGTTATCATGATTAAATAATAATAGAAACCATAGTTTCCATTCATGATTCATGATTAACAGTAAACCGGTGATTGAAAAACTGACCCCAAATGATATTGGAAGAAACGAAAATTTAGTCATTTAAATAACAACTCTGTATCAGCTTAAATTCTAAAATTATGTCGGAAATTTTGAATTTGAAAATAAAATAGCGGATATCTCGATATAATAACAAATGCAGAATGTATCACCTACTGATTTACGGGTCCAAAGAGTCTAGCAATTTTACGATACTCGTAAATTTTGATTTAGTTCGAATTCGATTTATGAAACCATTCTAGCCATTTTGAACTTAGATAACTGCTTACTTACTTATTATATCGTAGGCAAGTTTTTATAGTGCCTGAAAAACAGTTTTTGTTTTAAATTAAAAACTGTAATATTTAAAAGAAAAGCAGTAGTGCGTCAATAAAAAATATTCTATTACCAGAAAATATGTTGTATATATTTATTTTTAGATACATAAAATAATATCTAAATAATTGTGTTATCTGGTGTGATTTATTAATTAATTTATAGAAGATTACCAAAGGATTGTGAATATAAGGCGGTTTTGCATCGAAACACCAAATATGTATGGTGCAGAAGATTAAAATATTGTTTATTCATGAAGAAATTACTAGGATTAGTTATATATTTACAAAAGATTATTTTATGGTAATTAATTTTCTGACATATATTATATTTAAAAATTAAAACCAAACAAGAAATTTATTCTTGGTCATGCTTTCATTTAAGATATTCTCGTGCTAGTAAACTGAAGTTTCCGTCACTCTACTTATTATTATTTATTTGTGTATAGCCATATAAACAAAACAAAAATAGTTTTAGTAATATTTACTTTAGTTTTCAATACTTGTTAAATAGTTTAAATATGACATTATGTATACTTTAAAAATATAATTTTATTTTCTAGAAATGAATCTATTATCAAACACAGTCGATGTAAAAATAATTTGTATGGTTAAATTAATATTTTAAATTTTCTATCATGGGAAATATTGAATCTATTTAAGTTAAATATAAAAATCAAAAGATTAAATAAACATAATTATCTAAAATGACTGTGAAATAACAGGAAAAAAATTAGAAATAATACTAGAAGAATATAATTTTTTTTAAATTGCAAAATATATAAAATTAGATATTTAAAGTAAATTATAAATACGAAAGCAATAACTTCTTTAAATTTTTTGTGTTTTTCTTGTTAATCAACAGAAAAATAACTTCTGTAATACATATATATATATATATATATATAACTTTACATTACTCAACTCAACAACGGTTAACTTTTTTAAATATTTGCGTACTAGTGTAGACACACATGAAAAATAGCATATTTACATTTAATTAAAATGTGACATAAATGCTTCCATGATAGTATCACCTTAAATAAATATGTACAGTATTACTGTCCGGCAATATGGAAATGCGGAGAGCGTGACTGTGGTCTCAGGTTCTATTCCCACTGAAACTAATAATTATACCAGGTATCTTATATTCTTTTTCGAACTAACAAATAATTATTATTTTATTTGTCTTGGCACTCTGTTAATTGCCTTAAATTTTGTACTTCCTTTTTCTTCTAACTCGTACATAAGGAAAAATAGAACAACAAACATAGTATTCATTGAATGCAGTTTTTTATTTACAAAATATTTCATTCATAAACACTTCTATAAAATTAATAAGTAAAGCGATATCGCCTACTGAAAATTTTAACACTGAATTTCCTATGTTCGGAAAAAAGTAGACATCCAATATACTGAACTGCACACTGCGGCTTGGTGAGTTTGGACCATGTACTTTAATTGGGATTCAGTTTCTGTTGTACAAAGTTGCATAAATAAATAAATAAATATTGTATCTTTTTGTAAGTCTGCACTAATTCTAATAGTATACTTACATTAAATAAATGAAAGCGTTGTTTTGTACGCTATGTTCTGTATTTTAGTTCCAAATGCTTCAGAGTATAGGGACATCTAAAAAAGTGCGCAATGCAATGTACATTTTCTAAGAATTTTGTGTACAAGTAAACCTTTGTTTAAATATGTTTAGAGTGTCTGTTATTCGATTGTTATTATTTGCTTTACTCAATAATAATAATAATAATTGAGAAAGGGGTGGGGAGGATTTTATAAAACACAAGGGCATCCAATATTTTGATACGGGACTGTAAATTAAAACGGTGTTCTAAAAATAACATTTTAATTGATATTTTCATAATATTTCAGTTACTTATGTAACTCTGTACAACAGGAACCAATTAAAGTACTGTCTCTGGTCTCATCAAGGCGTAATGTACTTACTAGTTCATATATATTTATCTTGAGTGGGATTCGAACTTGGGATTTCTGAATTCAAATGCTGTAACGCTATCCACACCACCGCACCGTACTGCCGGACAGTAATTCTGTACGTATTTATTTAAATAAAAGAACTCTTGTTCTCTTCTCTTTTAAAAACAAATATTCTTTATCTGCTACGGTATTATGATATTATACACATATTTATACGGACATCATTTCATTATCAACATACGTTACAACAACAACATTCGTTGCCAAAGCGCGATCCTAACCCAATATTACGTCCAGGCGTACTTATCACCCACAGCAGATACGACAGACAGTGAAACAACAATAAATAGAGTGAACACGGTGAACCGCAGGTTATTGTACGGGTGGCGGCGACGACAGCGGTGAGTGCGACACGACGCTTGACGCATCGCCGTCGCGGTGCGCGAGGTGACGTGTACCGGTCGCGCTATTCCTGGCGCATGCATCATGCAGCGAGCACACATATGCCGTGCATGCGTGTACGCACATTGAGGTGCTAGCATGAAAGAGCGACCTTTTCTATCAGGATCTTTGTTATAGATAAAAAAACAATATATATATGATATAAAATATAGAAGCAGAATAGCTTTTAATCAGTGGTTCTTCACTTTTAGTTTATTATGAATTTCCTTGAAAATCAATTTTTGCCGCGGATCCCCAAGGCATAACTCGAGATTTAAAATCCTAAAGTGCATGAAATGTTTATTTAAAATTTGTTATAAAGGGCTTTTATATACGGAAAGAAGAAAAAATAAGTTAATTTCATGAACACATTACTATTACCGGATATTTAAAAAATAGGGGACAATATTTGGAGAATATATCTATGTTCGGAAACAAACCGTTTTTATGTAAACAATATTTTTGTAGTTATAATAGGTTCTTGGCTAGTATTGTGATGCATGATACTAATTTGTTTAATCACGTTTCCTTAACAACTGTCATAATTTATTATCATAACAATTTGGTATTTATTTTGGCTTTATGTATTAGTTCTTCTTTTAATAATGAACGGTTATAAATTCAGAATTAGCCGATATGGATTTGATGTACAAATGTGTAAATGGTAATGCAATGATAATTGTAAACATTATAACATTGATAAAAAACAAATAAAAATTCAAAACAAAAGATTATTTAAATCTGAAACGATTTGTTTCCGAACACGGGTATATCAGGATTGATTTTCTTATCATCAGCTCAAACTAATATTATGAACATCCCGTAAACATTACTTTAACTTTAACGAAGCCAAAGTAATTTTATAATAATAAAAACTGCATATGGTTCAATTTTTCAGGGAGATACTACAAATATATAGATTCATAATTTTATAAATTATTATTAGTTTCCTGGTTAGTGATATACTTACGAGTACAACTGAAAAAGATGGAATGAAGAAGAATGAGGATGGCGAATTCATTAAAAAATAATAGGTAATAGTATTTTTCATTAATAATTTTAAAGTCAGGGGGGGGGGTCCTTTGTCATACAGATATTAACAATTTGAATCATAATGAACATATGGCGATTTTTTCAAAAATAGTGGTTGATAAAAAAAGTATTCTCCGTTATCGGCGAAGCCACAAATTACACCATTATTTGTTAGTAATTAGTAATATTAACTATAGCTACTAATTATAATACAGGTATCTGAAATTGGTTTTAGCGTTTATCGAATACTTTTGCATATCTAAGTAGATATCTCAGTAATGTCGAGTCAGACTGTGGATTTTAGAACCCGGGTTCGATTCTCACAGCAAACAAATGACTTTAAGCACATTGTATATTGTATATTTTTTTCTGGGAGGGCGCAAATCTGCGCAATCTTGACATACCTTTAACAATGTAATTGTTTTTTTGGGAGATATAACTTTTTTTATATATTATTTTGACCCTATATTATAAATAATATTTGTTATTGGTATATTGTTATTACATCTTTCTATAAAAATCGAAATTCGTATTAAAATAAATTATTATAAAGCATTTTTAGAGTTTCTTGGCCAAGTTTGTTTTCCAACGTGAGAATCATTTGCAAGCATCCATGACTTTGCTTTTTTAATCATACATGTATAGTGTCCCTCAGCCATTGAAGTACCATGGTGAAATATAGCACTGATCACTTTGTACTTATATCCTTGAATCAAATAAGTTCCCATTGAATCGTTTTAAATATTACGTTATCAGTTAGTTTTCCAATATATCCTTTTCATTTTCAAATAACAGAATTTAGAAAATTATTACTGTGCCAAGAGAAACTAATTCGGTTTTATGTAATTTATGTGAATGCAAGCATTCTGAACATTGAGCTTCTACATTTTCTTTCACAACCAATTGTTTATCAATAAGCTCTTGCAAAGTAATGCTCTTACTACTACAATCACGTATTGAAATAATAATAAATAGTAGCTGATTATTACAAATCTAAAACTTTGAAATTCTACACGTCTGTTCATCTAAAAATCTTTTAATATATACTAAATATGTTTGGTTTTGAATCACTTTCACTAAAACTACTGCCGATCAATAAAAATCCAATTCTGCAAGAAAGCCCTTCAAAAGACCTTTCATTTGAAACAGAGTAACGGTCTGTTTATGACTGTTGTAGGTACAACAATGTAAGTATTAGGATAGTAACTATTATCTGTTGCTAAATGCTTGCAATATTCATTATGATGTTTAATTCCCTATTAAAATCATTGGGGTCCATGAGGATTTTCAGAAGACGATCAAGATAATTATGGAAAACTGAAAGTTTTATATTAAGCGGATGATTTGAATAAGCAGGTATAATTACATCAGTGAACGCCTCTTTACGGTAAATGCTGAACTTAAAATTCTGGTTCAGATATGTTGACGATATCCCTTGTTTATTTTCTGGATCTGATAAACAATTAAATATTTTTTTAACTCTAATCAACAATTTAAATCCACATATAAAATTTACAGTTGAAAAAGAGGCAAAGAAATCTATCAACTTTTTGGATATTACAATAAATACAATAAATAATAAATTTAAGTTCAACATTTACAATCAAGTGTTAAATATACTTTTCTAGTGAAACTAAACCGAGTGTTATTATTTTAATTAATTACTTACCTATTTATTATATTTCATCAGTAATGGGAATAATAAGATCAAATCGAAAATACTGCAAATTTGGGTAATTCCACGTAAATCAGTGTTTCCCAACCGAGGTCCCGCGGAACTCTATTGTCCCGCGATTATCTTGCTGAGGTGCCGTAAGCATTTGTTTATATTTATAAGTTATTTTCTGTGACTAAATATGGTTTTTATAGCACACTAAAATTTATGATTGTGTCAAAGTTCAAATGCTATAATTTAATGGTTGTCGGTTCAATGCGGCAGCTCTGAATGTTTAAATGTGATAAACATTGATTTAGATTTATTGCAATACAGAAAGCAAACGTCTTTTCTTAAATTACATAAGCCAAGCTCTATTTTGTAATAAATATCATTAACTTTGTGGGTACTAATACGATAATATTTCAAAATTTTTAAAATATAAAGCACTCCTGTAACATCTAAAAGTTTAGTTGTTGCATCGGTTTCCCGTTTGGATACAAGTAGTTTTAGGGGTTCTTCACACAATAAAAGGTTGGGGAGCACTGATGTATCGCAAACTTTCCGTGAAGTAGATTCCTGAAGGTATATGAATTAGGAACATATTTCTATTCCTTCTCAGTTTTGTTTTGCAGTGTCAACTCAAACAAGTCATATTTGTATAACGTGTAATAGTTTTTCACCAATATTTTAAATATTGTGTTTGTGTGTTCGAGATTTGAGTGAAATATGAAGCGACAAACTGTACATATGTCCAGATATCATCTATTGAAACATCGACGTGAAGTGTTAGCACGGTAAGTAATTTTTTTTACAATATTTTGGCTCGTTTTATCTATACAATGATGTATATGTACACAAGGGTGGATCGATTTTTTTTTTTCAAAAATTCAAAATGCCTTTATGCCCAATAGGTGTCTACTATAGGCCAGAGTATGTGACCAAAAAATGGTCTTTCTAAAATTTTATTTATGGCTGCCGAAAAAGTTTTTAATTTTTTAATTTAAAATTTTTTGAAAACAAATATTTTCTAATGTTATTTGTTTCTAAGTAAAATATTAAAGATCTCTTATTTTTAAAAAGTTGTATTTACAGTGTTTTTGTCGGTTCAAATCATAAGAGGTGGAGTCTAATGTATTTATATGTTAACGGCCTTCAATATGCTTCTTATTACACTTGTGTTAGTGGAAGTTACATTTCAAGTGAGTGAGTTTATCGACGCATGTCGTCTGTTTTCGTAAGTTGTTTGTTAGTGACTATACTTTATTATCTACTATAAGACAGTACAAAATGTTTAAAACGCGTAAGGACGCCATATGTCCTGTGTTCGGAGTGTTAACAAAATTTAAGGACAATGTTTTACCAACGTACGCTGATATAATGAAATATTATTTGTGGATTAGATTTGAAAAATTACGAGAGAGTAGACAAGAACCGAGTATGAATGAAATTTCTAAGCAGTTGATCGAAGATTTAAAACAAATATGGCAGAAAAGTTCTATTCCAGTGATCTCAGATCAGCAAATTTTAAGTTTATTTAAACAGTACCATGTCAAGCACAGATCAATTAAGAAAAGTCTTACATCAAAATATAAAAATACCTGCAATAAAAATGTAAAATTATTTAAAGAATCTGCAGAAAACAAACTATTTGATATTGCAAGCTGCAAATGCAAAGACTTTTCTACTTGTAAATGTAAAATGAAAATTCCTATATCTGAACGAGGTTTTCTTATGGACCAAAAAACAGATCGCAAAATGGCAGTCGGTGCCGTAGATATTGCAGCAAGAAAGAAAATAAAAAAAATGTTTGAAAGAAAAACGAAGAATTTAGTTACTCAAGGCAGACAATTGCAAGAATTAAGCCAAAACAAAGAACGTACAAAACTATCATCATTGTCCAAAGTTGATACAAAAGGTTGTAAAAATTTGCCATCAACTTCTCAAAAAAGAAAACAATCAGCATCGCAAATGAGAATTAATTTACCGAGTTTGGGACAAGCTTGTGATAGAATAGGCGTATCCGACAGATCAGCTGCAATTATAGTGAGTGCTATATTAAAAGACTTAGGGATTGTTACAGAGTCAGATACATCAAAAGTAGTAGATCGTAATAAGGTAAGGCGAGCTAGAATAAGGAACCGTGACAAACTAAAAAGAAAGTTTAGTGAAACTACGACAGAAATTAAAGCTATATACTTTGATGGAAGGAAGGACAAAACCTTAATTCAAGAAAAAAACAGGAGACAGATATTACAGGAAAACGATCATTGAAGATTACTATGTTTTAGTTTCTGAGCCAGATTCAAAATACCTCGGACATGACAGTCCCACATCTGGAAGTGCCAAAAATATTAAGTCATGTATCCTGCAGTTATTGCAACAAATTGATAATTTACATAAAATAGTAGCTATTGGTAGCGATGGAACTGTAGTGAATACTGGATTGAAAAATGGAATCATTCGACAAATAGAGATAGATTTAGGAAAGCCATTACAGTGGTTTATATGTTTGCTACACACAAATGAGTTACCATTGCGTCATCTATTAAATCACCTAGACGGAAAATCTACCGGTCCTAGAGGATTTTCTGGAGAAATTGGTAAAGCCCTTGAATCTTGGGAAAATTTACCAGTGACCAAATTTGAAAAAATTGAATCTGTATTATCTGTAGTTGATTTTGAATTATTAAGTTCGGATCAGAAGTATCTGTATGAAATATGTCAAGGAATCTCTCAAGGCAATTTAAGACTCTACGTATCCTCTATAAATCCATCAAAAAACCTAAAAATTATAACTGAGTTTATAGTAAAAGTTTACGCCGTATACTGGTTCAAATTTAAATTCAAACCGTCCTGTAAAAATGGATCCATTCATTTATTTACCATGATAAAGAAATCTCGCTACTTCCCTGAAAATCTTATAAACATAATTGATCCAGTAATTCAGCAAAATGGATATTTCGGCCATCCAGATAATATTTTAGCAATGTTGGCGGATGATAGGTAACATATTCGAGAATTGGCATTACGAAGAATTTTAAAATGTAGAAAACTAACCACGGAAAAAATAGGCGTTCGGCTATTTCAACTGCAGAAACTTAATTTTAATTGCAGCAACTATGTTGACCTAATTGACTGGCAAGGTGATAATATAAGTGAGCCACCGTTAACAATGGAAATGTCCGATGAAGAATTAACTAAGATGATTTCTTTAGTTCCAGATGAAATAAAATTAAATAAATTTCCTTGTCACACACACGCTGTGAAACGTTATATAATATTGGTAATTGACTCTTCCATGGCTGTTTGTGGAGAAGATGCGCGAGATGGGTTTATAAGATTGAATCTAGGGATACTTTGTTTTGAAACAAAAAAAACAATTTTTGAAGATGTTGGAGATTAAAAAGTAATTAATATTTAATTTAATATTTTATTAGGAGGGTGGGTAGGGTGGTTCTCAATATGCAGCTACCTCCACGTGGTGAGTTCTGGGTGGTTTAATAAAAAAAAAACAGCTAAGAGCTGCATTTTTAATTTCATTTTGCGCATGATAATTAATTTTCAAATATTCAAAGCCATTTCGGCAGCCAAAGATGACGTCATAGGAGAACGAAATTTTATGGGGTTACTATACAACACCAGTGACATCGATTGTATACACAGGCTTTATCACTTTCGTACATTAGTTAAATTTCGTCCATTTTCGATCCACCCTAATGTACACTCATTGAAAACTAATTGTTGATTTAGTTTTCTAAGGGCCAGTTTGTCAATCACCGATTAATGTTAATCATGTTTAAATAATAATGGAAACTATAAATAAAATAAATAAATATATCATCACAACTTCTACCCATTACTGGGTGTGGCACCCTGCCGAAGCAGATCTTAGTAAGTGGTATTTTATGGTGTACACGAACATTGATATTTTCATTGAAAAAATTAATAGATCCAATTCATTTTGGCAAGATAAAATTATACCAAAAGTAGAAAATTTTTATCTCAACTCATATTTAACAGAAATTATTAATTCGAGGTATAGACGCGGCTTACCTATTAGAGAAATTTTTTAATAAATTACTAATTTATGCCACGGTTATGTTTTTCTATGTTACTATTAATTATATTGATATATGTTGAATGGTCTTTAAATGAATGAGCATTTATTTTGATTTTATGTGTTTGTATGTCTTGACGATTAGTTTGTGTATTATAAAACCTGAATAAATATTATTATTATTACCTATATTATTACAATTTTTTGCGTCTATCTGCCATTATTTTAAAATAACATTAAAATCTTAGTCAAATACTTACATAACAATATTTAATTTACTTTTTTTATATATAAGTACTTATACTAAATTAAATATTAAATTTCTCGTAAGTATCTATAACATTATCATGTCGAAATATCAGAACAGTAGTTCCGTGCACGATATGTCATCAGTTCATCAGTATCGTCAGCAAAAGTTTGCGATGTTTCTTGTGAAACCGTCATAAAAAATACCTGCTCTGAAATCCTTCAGACACAGCATCGTTCAGAGCAGACATTGTCATTTGGGTTGCATCGTTTTGTACATAAGGCGTTAAATATGTGACATTGTGACACGAAATACCGAAAACAAATATATACTTTACTCAGAAATGCGAAACTTTAATGAAAATATTCGTATAAAAAAAGTTTTATTTTTGCAAAATGTTTCATTTCATATCTAATTTATATACTCAAGTATTTTCTAAACTGTTAAAATCGTGTATATGTCTAACTTATTATTAAGTTTTACGAAATTATAAAGTAACAAAACTTAATATTATATTATTATCTTCATTCTAACAAAATTTGAACAAATTTATTTATCTAGAACTGGAAATAAAAGCATACAAATTTCAAGCGGTTTTACACTGAGTACGGAGCGGCCTTAATATTCACGTCTCAAGCGATAAATGTTATCTTACGTTTTTGGTACACAACCCTTACCGGTGAGACAATGACGATGTACGTGCAATTTGTTATCTTGTCTTGCAGTAAAATAATCATTGTGACCGGGTCTGTAGTTCTTGTGTCTATATAATTTTTTTTTTGTTCAACATGTCTTTGTTATGAGATACCTAATGCATAGCTGCAGTGGTATTTAATATATTGATATAATTTACGATATTATGATTTTACAATTGTATGAATTAAAATTTAATTACTATTTACCAAAAAAAAATCTGAATCACGTAATATTGTTGGATAAAATTCCTAAGTTCTAGGTTAAAATTCTGGTATCGACCGAATTTTTATCTCAAAATAATATTTGAATACATACTTATTCTATAAAAATCTTTGAAATTTTTATATTTAGTCTGAAGACCCACATTTCATTAAAAAAGAAAAATTCTCTAAAGAACTATAACAATCAATGTCTACAAACAGATATAATTTCAAAAAATTTAAACGAGTTATCTATTTGCTGTTCAATAAATTTGTACTGTGAGGATGGTATTCGTACGCCTACGACCTTGCGGAGCGGAGATGCCAATTCGTATGCATGCGCATTCAAAATTATTGCTCGCAAAACATCAGGACCCGGTCTTATAACGCCTGTGTTAGAAACAATAATTCAATAAATTATTATTAATAAAAATGTAATAATGTTTGCCCAGATAGTATGTGTCGAATAGAGCTAAATTAAAAAAAAAATAACTGTGGGGACGCAATGAAAATACTCGGAGAGCTCTTGTGCGCCCATGGGCCACAGGTTGCCGATCCCTGCTGACTACCTTATTTATACAATATAATAGATTAATATTATTTTTAACCTAATATTTTTAAAATTGATTACTGTTACACAATTGTGTTTATTACGATCATATTAAAAACAATTTAAAATTAATTTGTTTAAGTTTTATGGTGAATAGATAAATCTCGTAATATCACTTTATTAAGTAATATTATATTTTATTATCGCCTTATAGAAATCATAATAATTAAAAAAAAAACACTCTGTCATAATAAATAAGATCAATTAATAATTTGTATTTTTCTAATTAGATTTATTATTAAAATGAATAAATACGATACGACGTATAACACTGGGTAAGTCATGAAATTACAACTCTTAAAGATGTGGAATGAAAGTTTCAAGAGTAATTTTTATGTTGTAAAAATATAAGTTATCGACTGCTAAAATCGAACTCGAGCTCTCAGTTTCACAATCCGATTTCTTTCCACCGAATCTATTTTACTATTAAGTATTATGGAAGTAATATGAATACGGTAGAGTGGGTAGCGTTACGGCATTTGAATCCGGAGATCCCGAGTTCGAATCCCACTTGAAGCTAAATATATACGCACTACCACATTACGGCTCGGTGAGACCGGATCCTGTACTGTAATTGGGATTAAATTTCTGTTGTACAGAGTAGCGTAAATAAAAATATTTGAAATTTTTATTGTTTAAATTCTCGTAATTATTTATACTATTTTTAAATTACGAGAAAGACTTCTCATTAAAATTTCTTCTCTGCAAAGTATAAAAAACATTTGTGGAAGCTACTGGTATACTCATAAAAATGATTTTCGCACTGCGTGCTCCGAAAAACAAAAGTAAAACAGACAACTGTCGTAAAAAATTAATGATAAAAAACGGCGCGATACAAGGAAAGCTCGTCTTTATAATTTGACGGGACACAACGAGGTTCCTGCGTCGTATGTATCGTTAACTAACGCAATGTGTGGCCAGAAAGAAAAATTGCGTTGATATAAATAGAGGGAATTTATCTCAATCTATCACTCATTTTGGTTGATATATGTGTGAAAAAATTTGCAAGTAATTAGTAGCTCTTGAATTGGTTCGTTAAATAATGAAAACTTTAACAAATGACGGATGTGTCACTTACAGTTTATGCGAAGACAAATATTATTACAAATGATATATGCTATAAAAATAAACAGTTTCATGTTTTGTTATTTTTTTAACAGGAAATTGGGCTAGCAGGAACTGTTTGCAGTATTTACTTATTTAATAATATTTGTCTGCTATTTCTGACGTGATTCTTTCAACACATTTATCCACTGTTTCTTCCTTGTTTTACGCCCTTTTCTTTCTTCTTACTGTCTGCAAACGACCGCACATTTATCATCTCAACTTGTCTGACATCGTAGCTTTAAAATTTAAAATTATTCTACTGAATTCGTAGAATGAGAATAATAGATAAAAATAGATATATTATATTCATTTCGATTTTTAAACCTTACATAACGAGTAGATAAATTCTAGATGTGAATAATTCATACCATTTATAAAAACAAATATTATGTTACTCTATTAAATATTATATTACGTTTTATTATGTCATATTTAATAGGTACTTAAGCATAAACCAAATTAATATTTTTTTCATTTTCATTTATATGCATAAAACATTTAAACTCGATATTTCAGTATTACACAAACGAAAATTCTAAATTAATATGATGATATTTCAGCATACTGCCTTCCAACATACATATTTCCTACATTTTATTCACAAATTTCTATTTCCTGAATACTCCCTGTAATTTTTCACGTAGCAAATAAGGTTTCTGGTGTAATATTTACTTGTACATAAACTGCCAACTCATTTACATCATTACTGTAGTTAAATACATTTTTATTTATCATCTTCTGTATAATAGTGACGACAAACGTCTAACTAAGAATTTAAAAAATTTCGTCAGTAACTAATATAAATATTTCTTATTTACTTTTTCTGTCCTACTTTTTTTAAACAGATAACATTGTTGAAATGTTCAAAATGCATGTACTATAACTTTAATAAAATACTCATATATACTATTTTAATGAATTTCTGATGATGACAATCTTATAGAGGTCGGCATATTTGAAAATTTTGATGTCCAATCCAAACCGATCCGACTTGATTCAAGATCCGATGCGATTCGATCCGAAATCCGATTCAAGATCCGATTAGGAAATCAAAGTCAAATAAGACAAAGGGGTGCATAAGATAATAGTAACAAGAATTTTGTATTATTCTGATTAGCGGAAATAGGGGGTAATTTAAATCTAGCATAGGGACAATTCCCTATGTACATAAAATTAGCTTCAAAACAGTACCAAAATATTACAGTTATACTTGAACCATTTCAAAATGGTGATCATTTATTTTTAAAATCTTTTTAAATAAAAATCCATTAAAAATTAAACAGCAAGCTTTGAACAAATGTCTGTTACCTGAAAACAACTCAAATAATATCAAAAATTATTTATCTACAGTTTTGTTATTGTTACAATCAATTTTTAATCATAATAATTATGGTTCAAATCCTATATACAATTGATAAAATGGCTGGTTTTTATATTTGGAGAATGCCAAAGAAATACCGTGAGAGCACTTCATCTTTTCGGAGAAAGGTATCATGACCGACGACAACCAAGTAAATATTTTAGTGAACTAGTTAATAAAATGAGAACAATTGGTTCATTAAAAATTCATAAAGATTTTTAAAATAAATAGTCACCATTTTGAAAAGGTTGATAAAACTATATTATTTTATGTATCTAAGGATGAATTTTTAACGTATACGCTGTGCATCGTGTAATTTAATGGCCATTTTCACTTATGAAATGCAAGTCCTAAATAAAGAATGTTATATCATAATGTTTGACTCAGATTATAAATTTAAATAAAAGATATGTCATCACGCTTTTTACCCATTACTGAGTGTGGCACTCTGCCGTAGCAGATCTCAGTAAGTAAGCCAATTATGCCTCCAAGGATGTTAGTGGAGTGAGAACCACAGGAATATTTTTAATGTGGTGAAAACTGTTTATCAGCTGGGGGAATCGAACTCGGGTTCACAAATCCACAGGCCAATTCGATACCACTGAGTCACCTACCCCATATTATTATAACAATGTGAAATAAGAATATTAGAAAACAAATGTGATTATTTTTACAATACATCACTCTTAAATAATACATTTCAATGAAATATTTGTTGAAATTTTTAAGACTACCCCTAGGAGTATGCGTACAATATATTTGGTAAATACTGCATTACGTATATCGATAACATGATTCTAATATATGTATCTTTTTAGTCTATAGGTGTCCATAACACTATCTGATAAATTCAAGACATTCTGGACGAGATGCACTTCTAATTAATTTTTTTAAAGTAACTTAAGAGTTCACTGTACACTTTAAGTTCTTCTTTCATCGTGTTTATTTTTAAATCTCGTTTATTGCTATATTGCTAATAAACTATGGAGTTATGATTATAGTTTCTTAGATTTTTGATTTGATCAGTTGAATTTTATCAATATTACAGTGATATTGTCTCTCACTCCTGCTTAGGGTTCTATTTCACAATTCCAGATTAGTTTTAATATTATTTTGTATAGTACTAGATTGCTTTTAATCGACAAACTTCAAATTCCAGTACATATTATTTAGTTTTACTCCTCTTTGTTTGAATTTTGATTTTGTATAGTATGGGACTTAATAAGTTCCCTTTTGTAATACATGAGTAAACTGTATCTAGAGTAAAATATTTACTCTGGAATTTCACCAGTTGGTATGATTGTATTGATATATGTTACGAGTGAAGGTTTTTTTGAGTTTGTAGTGCTAGACTTTGTCGAAAATTTGCGTCCAAGAAGACTGCTGAATAATATAATCCTTCCAAAAATAGTTTTATTTCAAAAGATACTCGATGAATTTGTTAGGCTGTTACGTGTTTGTTTCTAAATCGAAACTGGTAACCGGATATAATTTTTTTTCTCTTAATATTGGTTTCAATTTATTGAAGACTAATATATCAAAGATTTTAGATAAGATTGGTTTTATGTATCTAAAATAAGAATAGATATATTCACTACATTTTTAAATATTTAGATACTTCTCAAATATCATATTTTTTAAATTCTTCTTCAAACTTTCTAGCTTTCAAAATTAAATCAGATTTCAAATACGGCGTGTTATAAACTGATGTTTTTCAGTGTAAGACGAAGTTGACGAAAAACTTAATTTATTCGTGAACATTTAATCAAAAACTTTTGCTAATTATATTTGTAGATAAAATAAAATGATATATGTTGAAATAGAAAAGAAGCCGCAAGAAACAGACAAACAGAAAATATTACTTATACTTAAATTTAAAGCTACGTTTCCATCTCTTAACATAGTCTCTGTTTTGGTCTTTGTTTTTGGTTTTTTGTTTCTGCTTATGTCGGAAAAATTCCAACTATTTCCAGCTTTTAACATAAACATGACCTTAATTCATTATTCTAGTAAAGGTTTGTTCACTTAAATGAGAAAATAACTGTATAAAACTATTCGAAATACTTTAAAAATTATATAAAATTATTAATAAGGAATAGTAATTACTATTAAAATTAAGCACTAGTTTAATTAAATTATACAATTCCAAAATAATTTTAAAAAATTGAGATATTTTTGTAGTGAATAACACCTCCCCTGTTTGATACAGGGGAACCATGGCCGAGTGGTTAAGGCATCAGCCCGGCAAGCTGAAGGTCCCGGTTTGAGTCCAGGCGTGTCCCTAATTTTTCTGTCATAAAATTTACTTTAAATTTATCATTGTCACCGTACGTCAAAGTCATTCATATGACAAAAAAAATAAATTTATATAGTTCATCCAAATACTATCCGCGCGCAACGTTGCTTAACTCGCGTTATCGCTTAGATCAGTACCAACGAGCGCAGAAATTTCATAATTGTTTTTTATATTATTAAAATATAATTTAATTGCAATTATACTTATAAAATCAAAGAAAAGAAATAAATTTTAAAATGACAGCGACTAAATAATTTCTTTTTGACATGCTAGTTTTGTTGTTGCTATTAATCCAGTTATTTTTATTTTTTTCACATTTGAAATTATTATTATTTTTATTCTATTATCTATATTTATCGTATTCCTCACAGAAACCTGATGACAGACGGCATAGAATTGACTGCATGTTGCAGCATAACAAGAGACAGCATTACCGCAGCTAACTCTCTCTTACAGAACAGCGACGAAAGATTGTGTCGAAAGTATGAAGTCTGTGTTTATGCGCAGTGACAAAGACGACTAAGACTAAAACAGTAGCTGGAAACGCTCGACTGTGTTTACATATGACAAACTCTCAAGGTTATGTCGAAAAACTAAAACTAGGACTATGTTAAAAGGTGAAAATAAGGCTTAATAGTAGCAAATACCAAATTTATAATAACAGTAGAAATATAATTTTAAATTAATATATATATATATATATATATATATATATATATATATATATATATATTATATATTATATATATATATATATATATATATATATTATATATTATATATATATATATATATATATATATATATATATATATATATATATATATTATATATTATATATATATATATATATATATATTATATATATATATATATATATATATATATATATATATATATTATATTATATATATATATTATATTATATATATATATATATTATATTATATATATATATTATATTATATATATATATATATATATATGTATATATATATATATATATATATATATATATATATATATATGTATATATATATATATATATATATATATATATATATATATATATATATATATATATATGTATATATATATATATATATATATATATGTATATATATATATATATATATATATATGTATATATATATATATGTATATATATATATATATATATATATATACATATATATATATATATATATATATATATATATATATATATATATATATATATATACATATATATATATATATATATATATATATATATATATATATATAAATATATATATATATATATATATATATATATATATATATATATATATATATAAATATATATATATATATATATATATATATATATATATATATATATATATATTATATACACATGAAGTAGAAAATACAGTTAATAGCAATTTGATATTGTAAATACCACTCTAAACTTTTCAGTTGACAATAATTTATATTTAATTACTTTTGAACACGAAACATTTCATACTAGTATTGTCAAGAGATTCATAATTAAGATAATGACGAGCTAATTTAATTAAGAATTATATTGACAGAATGTTTTAACAAATTTACCTTTTTCTTTCATATAGTTTTGATTTGTTTTCAGTTCATACTATAGAGTTTTTAAATTTTTTTGTTATAACATGTACAATTTAGGTAAATTTAAAAAAAAGGTTGAACGGAAATAAAAAGAAAATGGCATCAGACAGAGTTTGGAGAAACTTAAAGTATTAAACAATATATATTTTGTTTTTGTGTTATCAAAATATTAATTTTGATGTTAATTTTAATAGAAAACTAAACAGTGATTTCGATATTTGGACAGTAGTAGTCAACCACCTTAGAGCGATTATGACATACTGCACTGTACAGTAGGCACTTCGAACCAATAATGAAATGATATATGTTTTTTTTAGTTTTGTGCAAATTGAACAGTTATTATAATATCTATCTGATACATGAAGATTAATGAATGTTACGACTAAAATACGTAGCAATTTTTATTTTTAATTGATATAGAGATACTAGATGTATATTCATTAACCTTTGTTTGTAATTTATATTTACCTAGTTCATATACGTGTTATTGCTATAATTTTTCTTTAAAAATGGGAATACTAATACCTACTTAAATAGAAAAATAAAATTGTTTTCTTTCAATTGATTTTGTAACCTTATTATTAATCTAATAATGCAATAATTGTTTACATTATATTGTTTATTTTAATACTTAAAGTTGTTACCCTTCGAATGTTATTTTTTTGTTTGTTCTTACACGGTAAAGATTTTTTTACTTTTATTTTTCCTTTCTTTCCATGGACAGTTGTGGGTTGTGACTCAATAGTCCGATACCACGATTGTAACTTTTCGTGAGTTCAAAGTTGGGTAGCGTAGATGCCATCTAAATAATAAATTCATAAGTCTTACGGTTGGATAGAATATATACACTAAACATTTATTCCCTTGGCACAGCCTTCAAAAATCATTCTAATGTGCAAAAACTACATAATGTTGTTAAAAAAGTTACAACAAATAATATTAAAATGTATCCCCTTAAAAGTTTCTTCTTTTATTGCTATCTATTAGTGATGTTTTAAATAAGATACGGAGAAAAACATTTTACGTACTTTTTTCTACTCCCTTTATTAAATTGTCATTTAACGTACTGGTGTCAGTAGCGCTAAATAACATCTTGATCATATGTTGACAAACTGTGACTTCGATCGCTTTAATCAGGGTGTAAAGTTAACAATGGGAACAATTTATATGATCATTATAGAAACATAATTAACCAATAAAAGAAATAAATTTTGGGTAATAAAACAAGTTTTCACCAATAAAAAAAGTTTTTGTTAAGTTATAGTTATTTCTATCACTATAGACCAGAAATTGTACTTTTGCTTGTGCGAGCACATTTTGACAGACCGAGCCAATTTAAATGAAATTTAAAGTTGATAAAAATCTCTAACCACCAAGCACTCAATGGATAGTTAGTCCCATAACATCGTAACATTCCTACTTTCGTAGGTTGAACTCATCCAACTGAATTTTAATCTCTATTATTTCACTATAAATATTATTTATTGAAGATAGTTCAATTATATGTAAAAAAAAATTGATAGTGTACAGCAACGGCAAATTGAATTATACTTACTCACATTTGAGTTTACATTGAACAAATTAGCTCTAAATTTGGTAAATATTTTAAACTTCCAACCACTCATTGACACTGATAGTCAGTGAAAAAAATTACTGAATAAACATTTAATTTACTACTGATCGATTAAATACAAGCCGTTAACAACTGAGGAACTGTTTTGAAAAACTAGGCAAAATTTAGATTTGTTCAAAATTGAATTACATTTTATTTAGCACTGAAAATAGGTAACCATGTACCAAATCTTAACAAAACCAGTAATGCGTTAAAACGTAAGTGTTGTGCAAAACAATAATAGTAAAGTAAATAAAGTGCAATGGATAAAATGCTAGGGTGAAGAGGAGAAAAATGGAGAGAATGTAACACCAGAAAAATAAGTTGATACACAATAATAGGCTATGTTCTTAAAATTATTATTTTAGTTTAAAACAAATTCACGTTCTTGAAATCGAAGGAGAAGGTGTGTTTGCTTCGTAGCGGACCATTGTATTTGTAATTTGTTTTGTAGCTTATTATCATAATTTTTTTATTCTCTATCCAAAACATATAAGTTGGTATCTACAGTATTTTTATTTAAATATTTACCATCATAATTAGGAAAATGTATTGCAATGATTTTTAAAACTAAACATATCGATTCTATTTTATCGAAACTCAAAAAATCTAAAATATATCTTTTAAAATAACAATTAAGAGGATCGTTTTTATTTTTTATTTTATTGTTACACTACACTACTACCTTGCTATGAATCACTGGCATAACAATTAAAACTAATATATTACAAATCTAGATGTTATGAGTTTTTGCCATTTATTTCGAAACTTAACAAAATGGATTAGTCTAGTTTTACAAAACAGCTCCGCAACTGACATATCGACTTTATCGTTTTGCATCTGTCATTGTAATTCGTTTTATAAAAACTTTGGATGCTCATTTTTAATATACTCGTAATTAAAGAGATACTTATAAAACTTTTTACAATATACTATAAACTTGATTTTGACATTGAACTTAACTGTAACACCTAGAAAATTTTGTATAAAATTACATCATAAAATAAATTACATACTTCTTTACGATTTACTTTTAAATATATTTTAAATTATAATGAGATAGATTAAATATTAAGACTAGGGGTATTATCATATGGCACTAGATTATAATTATTTTATTAATTTATTATGGCTTCAAGAACTTTTAGAAGTTTAGTTTTGTATAATTACAACAGAGCGTAATATGCTGTATTCTCTCTTCATCTACTTCTAGTTGAATGGATGAACTTACAATTCCAAACTTCTTCATAAAGTTGTACTATAAGAAAACAAATATTTGGATTAGTGGAATTTCAAATGGTAAGTACATTATGAGATATATGATTCGTAATTTTATACATTTATTTACATTTGAATTTAATAACTGAAATATACATACACAGCTACAAAAATTTCAAAATAGCTAAAATGTTACTAAAAACTCTTATTTCAGGTGACTAAAATATCCACCAGCAAAATTTAGAGGCTATAAGACCCCTAGAATAATTATTTCACTATTTTGAGCTTGAGGAATTCAAACACTTATATATAAAATATTATCTTGCTACAAGTATTACTAATTTAGAAATATTGACATTGTCAGTTAAAAAATAATGAAAAAGTGGAAAAGGATACCAAATTTTTCAAAGTCACATAAAAATATGGTTCAATCACAGAACTCCACTTCCTGTCTTCATAAACTACGGTTCACAATAGCTCAGAACAACGGAAAAGAGAGAGCAAAATGTGGAAATGATAGAAATGTTGAAGCGGAATTTCATCATGGATGGAAGATTTTATACCGGTCCCTAGGGCCACAATCCTTCACATTACCTTTCTGGTCACCGGGACGGAAATTAAAAACCCTCAATCAATTTCACAGAAATCCAATGCTAAGCCTGTAAATAAGTCGTGCATTGCACTGCTCTAGACTGCACAGCGCTTAATAACAATCTATATTAATGTGAACAAAGATATATGCACATGATTTATAACCGCCGAAATTAAAGAATACTGTAAAATATAATATATTTGATATGAAAATTTATTTTACTAATAAGGCGACGATATTAAAGAATCACTACTAAATGCGCTTTAATAAAACGTAATTTGTTATGTATGTAGGTACGTTTTCTAATATACCGAATAAAAATAATAATTTATATAATTCAATTTAGTAAATATGTATGTGTATTTACATGTATACGTATAAACAATGATTTGAATTTTTTATTTTTAATTAAATATACAAATATATTTATTTATTAATTAAAAGTTAGTTGCAAAATGGAACTAGTGATATCGTGAATTGAAAATTTTTCATCTTCTCTTATCTCTTTTTGAAATTACGAAATGAGAACAAATATACATATATTATAATTACGAAATGAGAATTAAGTCACGAGAGAAGAAATAATATCTTCGACAAAACAAGAATTATTTTATTTCGTAAATTTAACTTTAAATTTTTTGTACATTTACCACTTTAATACAAATATAGATCTATTATTATCACTCAATCAGTTTCATGAGGACTGTATGCTTAAAACAATTACATATATTATTATTATTATTATATCTTATATATGACCAGTAAAACTACCAGTATTTTTTTTTGTAATTATTTTGATTTAAACAAAATCATTACCCATTCTAAAAATAAGAACATATGTTTCCAGTAATTGGTCTCGAGACAAAAAATGAATTGTCGACATATTTGTGAGAGGAAACAAATTTTTTTTGTCTCCCGGTATCACGTGACAGTTCTAACTAAATTAATAACAAAAAAAGCAACAGACTAACAATCTTAGCATGTATTTGTGGTTATAAGAAAATATTCAATAAAAACATATAAACCAAAATAAAACTTATTCAAATAAACAAAGATCACAAAGCTAAATAAAAAAGTAAACCAGTAAAATAAATTTCCAAAAGTCAAAACAAAATTTGATACATGTATATTCAGGGACCAAACATTACCCCCTCCTAAGTCTTCGGTTAACTACGCTCAGCTGTCGGCATTCAAAGAGTTGGCTTGCTTCCAGATTCACACGGTAGCTCTAGCGCAGTATTATTAGCGTGTTAGTGGCTGCGTGCGAATCGCACTCCCTAACAACTTCAGGAAAATATCTTAACACACTGCTATTTATAGAATTGATATTATGCAAGGACGGCGCTAGAATGTTTGGGATATTTCTCTTTCGTAATTTGGTGCCACTGAATAATAATTCGCGAATGAACAGATGAAACATGTAAATATATTGGTTATTGCTTGACAACATCAGTAAATTATAAGTACGAGGTCAAGCAAATGCAACCAAGTTAACGGAAATGTTGTGCACATTGCTGTTCAAGGGGAATTTTAAAATATATTTGTTTTATCTAAAGCAAGGCTTTAAAATAGAAATCAATTTACGTTGTTGCGAAATTGGACCGTTTCAAAATTAGTTGAAATAGTAGTGAAAGTTACCTACAGAGCTCCTGATTCCAATCTACGTAATAAATTGCATAGCGCATAAAAATCATCTCAGTGGACAAATACTACTTTGCCATTTAAGCGTTGATTGATATGACAACAGATAATTACATTACTTTTTATTTCTTCATGTTAAAACAGTAAATAGTGAGCCATATACTTAATTTGGAATATAGTGAAGTTGTAAAATATCCAAAAAGACGTTATTTTTTTATAAAATTAATGTTTTAAATTTTATAGTGCGAAATTAATTTATTATAATGATTAGCTGAGAACCCTGGTTCGATTCCCACAGGCGACAAACAATTTTCACTATTTTAAAAAACTACCCCTGTGGCTCCCTCACCACTAACATCTTAATCGCACTTCACGAGCAAAATATATCACCGAGATCTGCTTCGGCAGAGTGCCACACTCATTAATGGGTAGAAGGCGTGATGATATATTTATTTATTTTATTTTTAATAATTAGCGATATAATTTACTTTACCCTTTATCAACGAATAATAATTATGTATCTATCATCAATATCTACAGTAATAATAATTTATGCGGACAAAACCTGTCTAATAAATAATAATACATTTCCATTAATAACTGTGGAATACTGCTTCATGTTTGCATATGAATAAATAAATTAATCCGAAGAGCACAGCACTGATATTTTTACTGATAAGTATGTATAAACTGATAGAATTCCACTAAAACCGCAAAATTAATCATATAATTCCGTATACCAATTAGCTAATTGGAAATATTGTTTGATCTTGGTGTATCACAAACATTTATTTTTAATTTTGTTTCAATCCAAAATTTTCGTCGAAAATGGGAAACGGAATTTGAATTTAAATAAATATTGTTACTCAACGTCTTTTTATGTTTTTTGGCTGTAGGTGACACTTCATCTTTCGGGCTTTTAACATTGTTACAGATTATCTAATTTTAAATAAATATTTCACAGGCAAGACCGTAAAATCTCGGTTACAAAATCCTAGTTGGCAAGAAGTGAGTTCGATCATCACAAAACTGTAAAACGTCACTAAAATGAGACAACAGCGTCGAAGCAAAGTAAAATGGCGCCGGGCCAAGGAACACGTCATTTATAGCGGCTGTTAAATAAACTTGTAATACGAGTCTGTTCTCAGTTCACAGGTTGGAAAAAGATCTAGACTTTTAGTCATTCGTATAAATGTGATCCTGACCAGAATGTTGTTGTAGGAAGAAGTTTTGAATTGGATATGAAATTCATGGAAATAAAGTCGCATCATTTCTTTTATTTATTTTGAAGATAGTTCACAAGAAATTATTTTTCTTGAAAATACGTCTGACTTTAAGGTAATAAAACTTTAGGGATTAGATAGTATCGAATATTTTTAATATTATTATGTCCATATAATGTCAGCAAGAAATATTACAATAAATATTACTACATACCTACAAGTATTAAAATTGGTTTATATAGTTTAGTATACTGCAGTATATACAGGAACGGAATCAGGTTATCATTTTAAGAGGGTGATTTCTTTTATAGCAATAAAAATATTTTAATATATAATTGTAAATGACTTAAAGTCAGGTGAATGTTAATTCAGGTGAATGTTAATTAAATTTGAAAAAATCAACTTGCCTCCGCCAGGATTTGAACCCGGACCTTCCACATGGGCCGCGAACGTCCTACCACTTAGACCACAGAGGTGTGTCTAAATGCTGGCACTGACAAGCGATTTTTTCTATGTGTCGAGTTTGTAAAATTAACATTCACCTGAATTAACATTCACCTGACTTTAAGTCATTTACAATTATATATAAAAATAATATATAATATTAAATTATTTAATATTTGAAGTTTCGCTTCATTGTGTCAGCCGTTCGTATCATGTGTACTGTCGAAGCAACCAATTTCGCGCATGTGATTTTACAAACTCGACACATAGAAAAAATCGCTTGTCAGTGCCAGCATTTAGACACACCTCTGTGGTCTAAGTGGTAGGACGTTCGCGGCCCATGTGGAAGGTCCGGGTTCAAATCCTGGCGGAGGCAAGTTGATTTTTTCAAATTTAATTAACATTCACCTGAATTAACATTCACCTGACTTTAAGTCATTTACAATTATATATAAAAATAATATATAATATTAAATTATTTAATATTTGAAGTTTCGCTTCATTGTGTCAGCCGTTCGTATCATGTGTACTGTCGAAGCAACCAATTTCGCGCATGTGATTTTACAAACTCGACACATAGAAAAAATCGCTTGTCAGTGCCAGCATTTAGACACACCTCTGTGGTCTAAGTGGTAGGACGTTCGCGGCCCATGTGGAAGGTCCGGGTTCAAATCCTGGCGGAGGCAAGTTGATTTTTTCAAATTTAATTAACATTCACCTGAATTAACATTCACCTGACTTTAAGTCATTTACAATTATATATAAAAATAATATATAATATTAAATTATTTAATATTTGAAGTTTCGCTTCATTGTGTCAGCCGTTCGTATCATGTGTACTGTCGAAGCAACCAATTTCGCGCATGTGATTTTTACAAACTCGACACATAGAAAAAATCGCTTGTCAGTGCCAGCATTTAGACACACCTCTGTGGTCTAAGTGGTAGGACGTTCGCGGCCCATGTGGAAGGTCCGGGTTCAAATCCTGGCGGAGGCAAGTTGATTTTTTCAAATTTAATTAAAATATTTTAAATTCAATAAATATAGTTGATAGTTGAGAGTCGAGGTGTCAAATAGGACAATATTAAATTTGGATGAATTAAAATTACTTATATATTTTTTAAATTTACAGATCGCTACAAAATTATATGTAAAAGTATATATTATTGATGCACTGACTACAACGCAAAATTATTTTTCAGAAATTTGCCACTGGACTGATAAGTTACAGTAATGAAAAAAATAATCAAGCATTAAACATTGAAAGAACTGTTTATACAACTTCAATAAAATAAAATAAATTTTAATAGAGTAGATTTGGCGCAAAATCAGTTAGGCCTTGTAAAAATGTTAGTTAAAGGAAAGGTATTTCCTTATGGCGATATTAGCAGCAGGCAATTTTTGAGAATTTCTGTTAGTACTGTTCAGCCCTTAAAGTTACATAAAAAATAAAACAAAGTATTGTATCGATCTCACTCTCTTATCAAATATTGTAACATCTAGTTGGCAGTAGGGAAACTCCCGAATTGCAAGCTGTTTTAATAAAAGCACATATGAAAGTTGATATTTGTATATTGAGCGATTATGAAATACGAGTAAATATTGTTTTGCGTTGTAAAGGATTAAAGTGAAATTGATTGTAAATTGTTTTAACGTTTTCTATTGTATAAAGCCACGGATTTAGAAGTAGATTATTTTATATTATAACTTTCGTTTTTTTTATTTCATTCTATTAATGTTTTTATAATTTTGTTAAAATGGCGTAGGATATACCGTATAAAGTTACGTCAGTGGTTTAGTCAGATATGTATAATAAAGAAAGGGGAGAGGATTTAAAATATTAAAAGAACAATCGCTTAATCTCTTTAGAGTATATAATACAAGCTTCTAAAAGGTGTCTACCAATTACTAATATTTTTGGTTGGAGATACAGAGAGACGATTAAATAGACAATTTATTGCAGTGTTTCAACTTAAGTATGGGTGGGAGTGGAGTTCAGAAAGGAAAGTAGATTCTTAAAAATATTTTTTGTTCTGTTCGTTTTTTGATTATTAATACGATTGTTTTGAATAAAAAATTAATTGAAATACATTTTCTATTTATGTAAATCTTTTATTTTATACAAGTTTTAATTACTTATTGAGATATATTTTTACAGTAATACCATTTTTTTCAACAAATTTAATGGTGTAAAAATTAAAATAATTGAAGAACAAATAAGCGAGTTATAACAGCATTAACAATTATTGTTAATGGAATGCCATATTAAAAAAATACTATAAGTTTATCAAAAAATACATCATCATTATATTGCTAAATTTAAAATTAACTGAGATATTTAAAGTAAAAATTTACATATATAAGAACGAATAAAAAATCATCATAAAATATATATTAAAATTTAATTTTATATTTAAAAAATACATAGTTACGAGTATATACAGAATTCGGGGATGCAAATTAAAAATGAAAAATTAAAATTATAAACTATCAACAACATATGTTTTCATATAAAAATTAAATAAAATAATTAAATCGAACCGTCGAATCCAATCGATCTTGTGAATCTGATTATGAATGATTTTAAAATTTAATTAATTTAAATAGAAACAAAAACCGACCCAATAAATTATGATTAACCTCGAACTGAAATCGAACCGATTTTTACAGCCATTTTCAGCCCTGTGGAAAACAACAAAAATATAAATAATGAACATAAACTAACACATAATTTTATAGTTCATTAAGTGAGGACACTTCGTTTACAAGGGGGGCGAAGTAATATATTAGCTAGCGTAAGGTCTCCTGCACATAATAATGTACATGTAGGTTGTAGTAATATGTCAGGTTATTGCTTTGCTGCAGTATATAGTGTGTATAATATGTGTGAGGGTGTGTTGATGTGCCGCATGAACACTAATCGTATTTCGTCCGCACACTTGCAGGATAATAGGTAATCAGGATGTCAGCAGGATGCAGCCCATACAGCGCATAATTACATGTCATATCATAACTATTACAAGGAAAGCACTATCGCTTTAACATATTTTTCGCGCCTCCGTCCAGAAATACTCGTTTCGCATCATTTAAAATCGTCCAAAAACAGCCTATTTCCGGCGTAAGCTGGTACAAACTAGAGACATTGGTAAGGTTAGAATTAGTATCAACTGTCTATCAATGCAATTTTTACGTGTTGAGTACTTGGAGGTTAGAGATTTTTACCAATTTTAAAGTTAAATTGTTTATTTTAAACTCAAATAAAACTAATTTATAATTGAATTTGCAGTTACTGTATATAACCCAGAAAAAATATATATACACATAATTAAACTATCTTTAATAAATAATATGTATTTACAATGTAATATATAATAAATCAAATTTAACAGAAATTATAAATTATTAATAATATTCTCCGCAACTTTTTTAATATGTGCTAGAGTAGACATTATAAAATTTCAACTTACGGATGTCACAATTGTTTTGTAAGCAAACAAATGAATTGTTTATATTTATTCAACTCTCATATCCTTATTTATGAATATCCTGATGTCAACATAAAAAGTCTCTAGTCTTATAATATTTGACAAATAAATCAATAATTTCATTTAAATCGGCTCGAAAAATTTTGTGTATCACACGTCCAGAAACTGTATTTAGCTCGATTTGTCAAAATATGTTTACAATCGCAAAAGTACAGTTTCTGACCTACTGATGCAAATAACTATTTTTCACTACTTGCCTAGAAATGTACTATTATTACTGGTTTTTGAGTCATGATATTGTTTTTCACTACTGCTTGCCTAGAAACGGTTAATAACAAATAATTATTCACCAAGGTTAATAATGAAAAATGCCACCTCAACCATCAAGTAGTCACACTCGGTCTGTGCCAATTGGCCAAGAACAATCTAGGGCTTTATGTGACATGTTCTAATGCTGCCGAACATATTTTGATGTTCTTTGAACTGTAAATTCAGAAGATTATATTTAAAAATTTTATGGCACGTAATATTTTCGCATTTTTCTTTTTATGTAAATTGTGTAGTTATAAATAAAAACTGATAAGAATATAAGTTCTTAGAATATAGCTTACCAAATTGTAATATCGTTTTAAATTGACCTTCTTATTTAGTTTTCTTAATAATTACATTACGAAATATTTAACTGAAGTTAAAAATTATTTCAAATTTCAATAAAATAAAATGACATTTAAAATGTAGCTGCGTAGTAATACCAATCTTACAAAAAGTATAAGAAAATAAAGTCAGAAATTAAAAATAATAACATTTGTATGTCTAACGATAAAAAGTAACATCTTGGTATACATTTAAAAAAAATAATAAATAAATAAAATAAAAATCACGATAAAAAAATGGTTGATCCTCGCTAATGTATAAGTTTTTTTAAGAAAATTTGTATACGTAAAACGAGAAATACAAGAACATACATATAGTATATTTACATAATATTTGATTACATTATTTTTATATGTGTTTATATATCTAATGTAAGCCTTTTATGTAAATTTTGTGCAGTGTGAAAAATTTTTGCTTCATCAAGATTAAAATTATGTTTTTCTGTTTTACTGCACAATTTCCCGTTGGTTTCCTTTCATCGTTGCAATTTCGCTTGTGTTCATCCAATCTTGTTTGTAAATACCTTTTCGTTTGTCCAGTATATTGTGCCTAGCAATCCATACATGGAATTTTGTATATTACATTTGTTTTAATTTGTTTTCATATTTTACTTTTTAAAGGTGTGAAAAGATTCCTAATTGTATTTATTTGTTTGAAAGTAATATTAAAGTCTAAATATTCATTGAACAGAGTTTTTAATTTTAGTGCCATGCACTTGTCGGTAAATTAGTTTTTATGTCTTCCTTTGTTTTTTTTTTATATTTTTATTGTCAGAATGTTTTATATTTTTATTAATACTTTTTATTTGTTGTTTGTCTTTGTATTCTTTAATTAGACTGTTTATTATTCTCTTGGGGAAGTTGTTCACTTGTAATAATTTTGTGACAATAAAAATAACCTCGTCTTGTTATTCAAATGAGGTTAGATTTGACGACCTTATTAAATTTCTTGCTATATTATTAATATGTGATTTTGGATGGTTTGAGATAAAATTCAGATACCGAATGCTAGAGGAAGGCTTTTTATACCATTTTGTCCGAATTGTCAGCGACATATCCAAGGACGGGATGATATTTTGTTCTTCCACTTCTACAGTTAATTTTATTGGTAGAATTTATCATCAAATTTGAAAAAATTTTCGTGTAAGCAGAATTGTATAATTTTAAGAAATTCTTTTTCAGGTATATTTGTTCTGGTTGGGATAATGTTTCATTTCTGTTTTATAGCATCTTTTATCAGTTGTTGGGGAATGCTTGTATATAATTAAACTTCCTGCAGTGATATAAGCACATATCGTCTAGTTTTATGATTGTAATGAAATCTTGAATTTCAAAAGAGTTTTTAATGTAATATGATTTTTCTTCTAGGTTTTTTAATATACTTGAGAGGAATTTGGACATGTTATCCGTTGGAGATATTTTACTGATACAATAGGTCTTAAGGGGTAGTTTTTCTTATGTACTTTCACCAAGCCATATATTCCAGGTGGTATTGTTTTTTCACTTGTTAGAATCTTTCTTTCCTTTATATCAATGTACTTGTTCTCATGAAGATTTTTAACAAATTTTGTTGTTCTTGTTTTACACTTTCTTAGTTATATCTTTTGCAAATACCTTTATGTTTTATCATCAGCCAACAACTCTTTCATCTTACTTTCATTGTCTTCGTAACAGCTACTGTTTTATTAGATTTATCTGCTTTTGTTATGTAAATCTCAAGCTTTTCTTTTAGAAATTGTTTTGTTTTATTGTACTTTTTAATTATTGGATTTGATGCTTTATTTTGTTGGTTTCTGGTGCAAAAATTCGTTGGTATATTTGTAAATTATACTCTAATAGTATTACGCAAATCTATGTCCGTTATTTTACTAATTATATATTCAGTATCCGCTATAAGTTAAAAAAATAGGGGTTTTATGTGCTTCCAAAGAAACGCTGTATTTTGGCCCTAGTGATAGAGTTTCCTTAACCTCCGTTGAAAATTCTGAATTCGTTAAATTCATGAACCATTCATCTTTATTCACGTTATTCAGTACTATTCCGTTGTTTGGTAATAGCTTGTTGGACTTATTAATTTGTATTTTTTTAAAATTTTAACAGCATGATGTTCAGATTTTTGTTGTATGAAATATTCGAATCTTCTCCAATGAATATAGCTGTTATTTTTGATGCAACTACGAGTATAATGATGATGTTACTTTTATCATTAGACATACAAATGTTATTATTTTATTTCTGATTTCACGTATATTTAAAATTGTTAAAATAGTTTATTTTCTTTTCTGTACATTTGTGGACTTTTTATAGCTCATTATGATGACCCACGTGGGGTTCGAAACCGGATGAGTGAATTTTCAATAATAAATTGTCTGAATTCCAATAAAAAAATATTTAATTTTATTCTTTCATTACTATCACAGTCAAGAAGCTTACTTATTATTAATAGATGGCAATATAGATATTTCTTGTTTATTCGGTTGGCGTTATTTAAATAATAATAATAATAATAAGCCAAAGGATACATTTCAAAGAAATCGAAAGTTTTAAAAGATCATATTAGGAGAGTGTTTTCCTCTCTGACATGTTTCTGCCTGCACACCATAATTTTTTTTTGAGCTTCATCACCTTCAATATTTATACAGTATAAACACTATTATTAAGTTATAGTAATAATGACATATCATTAATATTTATCTTATAAATATCCATATAAGGAATTGCGAATGTGGTTGAAGCTAAAGTGTTGTATCAGGATATGAATGTTTGGCGAAGATTAATTGCGAGATGATTCTGATGATTTAAGACAAGTGCAGGGTTCATGATTTTAGTTTTTTAGTTTAGTACTTTCATTGAGTTTACCAGCAATTGTGTGAAATTCACTTTCAAAAAAACCACAGGAGCAACACTCCCTTCCTTCCTTATCTTTTTATTCGTTTTCTGATCTTACATACAGTGTTTAAGTGCAATTTTAAGAAATCCACTTTCAAAAACAAGCGCAGTGCGACACTCTCTTCTTTTCTCATCTTATAATTCGTTTTCGGTTCTTACATAAAGTATTTAACTGCAACTGTGTAGAATTCACTTTCGAAAACAAGCGCAGGGCGGCACTCTTTTCCTTTCTTATCTTTTTGTTTCATTGTCAGTTATTGCATTATATGGAATTTTCTTTCAAATACAAGTGCAGGCTATCGCTTTCATCTTATCTAATTTTTGTAGATTCGTTGATAGATTCGTTACTAGATTTGTTATTGGAGGAGTAAGCGTGAGTAATTTGATATGTTTTACGCATATGTTATGTACGTCGAAGACAGATAGATAAACACTGAATAGTAGTGATAGGATAGATGTGTTTGAAGGTTTGTTGTGTGATGAGTGATTTCGAGAGTGACAAGTAAATGACCTTATATGGAGGAATTTATGAGTGTGGTTGAAGTGAGGGTGGTGTGTTAGGATGAAAATATTTGACGAGGACTAATTATTTGATGAATTTAATAAGTAAATATTTTACGAATGATGTCTTCAATTATTTACATTGTTATCTTGGTAAGTTAAACTATATTAATTGTGTTTTGATTAAATATAATTTTTCATTGCTGAATTTTTTTTGTAGCTTGATAATAGCCAAAACGTTGCGCCGAATCGTCACTGATTGCAATATAATATATATATATATATATATATATATATATATATATATATATATATATATATATATATATATATATGGTGGCTTAAAACCCCAAGTGGGGTTGCGCCGCTCAATAGAGCTCTCTAGATCCTTTACGTTTTAGGGAGGATCAATCCCTTAATTTCCTTTTCATATCATCTTACTTATGCTTCTCTATAGTTTCCTATCATTTGTTTTCGTCTTCCAATTTGTAATTCCAGCGTTTTGAAGGTCCTCCTTTACTTCCTTGAGCCATGTTGACCTTGGTCTTCCTCTTCTCTTTGATCCAGGGTCCCATTGCAGTATGGAGTGTATCATTTCTTCTGTTCCAGCTCTCCATATGTGGCCTAACCATTTTACTCTTTGCTGTTTAATTGTTTTTACTATGTATATATATATATATATATATATATATATATATATATATATATATATATATATATATATATATATATATATATATATGTATTAGGGTGGGTCGAAAAAAATTGATTTCCTTCTCTAGGGTCTAAAATGAAAGAGTTCCATCCAAAAAGTTGTGGAAATGTGCTGAAACATTTTTCTGATGAATACCCAGGCAGCACCGAGCACCTCAAAACGCCGTTTTTTGCACTTTTTTTAGATTCTGGCCAATAACTTTTTTCAATTTGCTTCAAATTGGCTGAATTTTTTTCTGGTATTCCCAGATCAATACCGAATGAGTCAATATAATCGACATTGGGGTTTACCCTTTCCTAAAGACGAAGAAAAATATTTATCGCCTAATTAATGTTGATATAAATATTGGATTTAATTAGGTGCTGCCACCTATCTTCATACTTATATGATCTGAAACTGTTCTGTAGATCATACAATTGATTAATCTAATGTTCTGGATGTAACACAGAAACAAAATATAACGATTCCAATCGACGGAATAACAAAATACCTGAAAAACCCGATTATTGGGTATTTTGAGGATTTTTTCTTCGCATATATATATATATATATATATATATATATATATATATATATATATATATATATATATATATATATATAAAATTATTATTCTGTCAACAGTCATAGCACAGCTCGTTAGAATTGATCCTCGAGATAACGCGAATTAAGCAACGTTGCACGTGGGAAGTATTTGAATAGGTGAGCGTCCAGAAAAACCCACGTAGCTGTTAATGAAAACACACCTAAAAATGCGAATCAGGTCGCAATGGAGATATATGACCTTGGTAGTTAGTCTGCCAAGAAGTCACAAAAAATCATATTACTAAAACTTCAGTGTTCGAATTTCTAATGAACTTATAGTGAAAGATTCAAAATATATATAAAGAAAATAACAGTCTTTTTTGATCATTAGGACGAATGATTTTACAATATTGTCCATAAATGCAAAAAAAAAAAAAAACTAGGGTCATCTTCATGAGAAACTAACAAAAATTAAGCTGGTTATTCAACGCCATATTGAATTAATCAATAATGTCCTCACACATCATCAGTTTCGTCCAATCACAGCTGTATCATACTGATAACATTACAGAGTGGTGTTATCAAACAATCGTAACCATGACAACTTATAAAATGCTCTTATTTTAACTTATTGTTTGTTGTTGTTTCCTACATATATACGAGTACTTATGTCTTGTTAAATAATCTCTCCAAATACCACTCGAGATCAATATTTTTTAGATAATTTTTTTGCTTTTCAAATATTTCTCAAATACCGAAACGAAATTTTTGACTCGCTAAATTTTGACGTAATATTTTTCAAAAACAGAAAAATTATCAAAAAATATTCACCTATTACATTTGAATACATTTTTTCTTAGATAACTATTGTACTAATATAAATAGTTAAAAGTTTTCTTCACGATATATCTATAACTTTCCCCATGACAACCAGGATAACTGCGACGATTTTGTAGTCATATGAGTTAGATATCGTTACATGCACCTGGAACAATTGCTAGACCAACATACTCATCCGGCCGGTAATGAGGACTGAATTCTGTGGCTTAGAGGTCACACGTGTCCAGTCAAAGGTCACCACGCATTGTGCCACAATGGGTCACTACTACTAGCATGCTTGACCTGTCGCGACAGGATCAGCAGGATACAGCACGATTGACCACACGACACGCCGAACCCGGAGGTAACGTTGGGATTAAGTCAGATCGTCAGAACAGGAATTACATGTATTTATAATGCTAGGAGCGTACTAGTCTAATTTATAATCATAATTGGATTATAACACGACGTATTTGTTAAAGTTTACATGAATTTAATGTCGCTACGCTTCGGACTAAAGCCCTTTCTGAAGCTGTCCCAACTACTTACTAATTTTGTTAGTGTTAGCTTTATGCTTAATTAAATTTTGATCATATTATGAGTAGTAGGTACTTAATATATATATATAATTTAAACATAATTTCTAAAAGATTATATCTATTTAATATGAATGGGACATCTAGTTGGCATTAAAGGAATAAAATTAATAATGCTCGTATTAAGTAAATTGGAGAAATTATTCTAAACTTATGAAATATTCTCATAAATTTGGTAGGTACTAATTCTGCCAAGATCAAATATATGTGCTTAAGGCAACAAAAGCATTTTTAATTTACGAGCAATATAAAGAAATTAAATAGTTACTAACCATGAACTAATTACAATTTATAATGCAAGCAACAACAGAATTAAGATATGCGATCTAACTCAACTGTATATTTTTGTCTTTTCAATCATACATACATATTACTTCAAACTGTATTATCTTTTACTACCCGTGTAACAAAATAATTAGTAAATTTCGTATCTCTAATTATTTTCTTAAAATCGGGGCTCGGAACGAAATTATTATTTTTATGTCATATCGGTTTATCCGAGACAAATAATGTGCGAGCTCCTGGACTTCACCCCTAAATCCGCCACTGACAGTAAGTAGATGCATACTCGACAATCGCGGTGTATTTATCTAAATGTGTGAGAAGTGAGTATAGTGTTTGAGCAACTCAGCACGGTAGGTCGTTAATGTTTGATAAGCTATGCGATTAGTTTGGCTGTACATATATTACTTTGTGCTGTGGTAGTAGAACTCACTACTTAGATAGATACAATGTTGATATTTTAAATGAAAATAATTTTGCAGAATTCTTTATAGATTTAGACATTAATAAAATAAATCATATTTTTTTCTTTGTTATAGACTCTCTCAAGCTTAGGAGTTTCTGTCTGAATGAATGAAGCGGGCTTGGAATTTAATTTAATGTATATAGTTTACGTTACCATGTTTCACTAATTGGTTCAGCCATATTCTGTCACGTGTATATTGCTAATGGGTTATAATTTGTAATTATTGTTCACAAATTTATTAATTTATTTATGAAAGTATATCATTAACTGAAACTTTTGTATTATGTATGTAATTAATTGTTGTTGTCAACCATTTGTATGGGTAAATCCCGAATGCGAATTATGAAATAAATAAATAAAATAATGCCAACTTTGCGCGTGTATATATTATCATTACTTTACTCCCTTGTCTACATTCATATCCGGAAATATGTAGGTCATCCTTATTGGTTAGGTGAGCTTCAGGTCGATCTACTTGTACCACAAAAATCTTTTCGCTTTCCACTCTCACCGTCTCCACTTAGCTCACCGTGGTTCGATCGGTCCTGTTCGAGATTCCGTTCAATAGGATTGTACCAACGTTAAACATTCCTTTGCTTCAGTCTCAACTTTGTAGTTATCCGATTTGTATCCTCGCACAAGAGTTCAGTTAGTTTTTTTTTTTTTTTAATAGAAAGATCTCTGTTAGACGTCAGGTAACACGTTCGTGTTACAGTGAAAGAAAGTTCTTGCAGGTACAATCACAAACGTGCTATCCTAGGTGTTAGATCACTTTTTGTACTTCCTACTCGTACAATCGGTTATCATCTTAAACTCAATCCCTGGAAGATAAACGAGAAATTTGTTCGATGTTTTAAAAACTGATAACGTCTCCAGTTCGAAAGAGTGTTATTATTTATTACTTGGCAACCAGATTATTTAACTAGTTGTAGCTTGCCTTACTTTTGATTTTAAAATCTCTCTTAGATCTGTCTAACTTGCATTTAAATGTATCTGTCTTCTCGTTCGAATTGTATATAATGCTATTCCGAATTCTAGTTCCAAGTTTGTAATATCCTTGTCAATTGTATCAGCAGTGGTGTGATAATCTAAAATCCTTCTATAAAAGTTATTCCCGCTTCAGATTTTTGTCATATTTTTCTCTCCTTCCACAGCAAAGCAAAAAAATCTGTGTAGTTAAGTAACTTTATTACTTGTCATCTATTACTTTCGTCAATATCTTTTCCAATATGTCATCTTGTTACGTTTACATTTTCGCACTCCGACTATTTTTCAATTAATTTTTTCTGCCCATTTGTAGGTATTCCTTTCTTCAATCATGTCTTCGGACTATCGCGGTTGATGACTATTACCGTTGATACTATTTCACTATCTTAGCGCAACGCAAACAACTCTGATCGACCACGGTTAATTCGCATCCTGTGTATGTGCTTATTCCTATACACCCCATCTGTTCCACGACGTTTTAAAGCGGACGACTCGCTACGTTGTTCCATACTCGTTCCTTATTTTCAAATATATCTATGTAATGCGAACTTTGTGCGTGTATATATTATCATTATTTTACTCCCTTGTCTACATTCATATCAAGTTTCAGATCTCTGTTAGACGTCAGGTAACACGAACACATTTTCATCGACAGCTATCAACTATCTCAAGATTTTGACGTTCTCGCTTCCTTCATCTACTCTCACACTCCCGTCTATGAATGATCATCTGTTCTTTCCATATGACATACAATGTGTCCAACGTCCAAAGTTTCCATTGTCCTTTTTTCATACACTCGCGTTATCCTTTTCTTTTTCCTGAGGCATTCCATAATAAGTTGTTTTATTTTAATTTCGCGTCTGTCACAGTAATGCAAAAAGAATCCAAATTGATGTAAACTGTTCACTCTCATTAATTCACTCCAACACTGACAAAAAAGATTTAGTTATCGTTGATTCCTACCTCGGTGGCACGCACCTCGTATCTTTAAGAGTTTTGTTTATCCTGATTCTTGTTTTATTACATGTTGTTGTTACTGTTCTCTTGGTTTATGCTGTTAATACCATTCTCTTCATAAATTTCTGTTGATTACCACATTTGTCTTATGAATTCGTCGATATTTCTTATAACAGTGTTATTTGGTGTGCGTTGGATATCCAGACAAGTCAAATATTAAACTGTTTTCTTCTAAATTTGATCACGCCGATAGTGCCTTATACAACGATTTCATAATTCATGGTGCATTCATTATCTACGTAGATGTTCTCATCACTGAAATCTTTATCAAGCTTTAAATAGTTTCTCAGTTCGTTTTGTATGTACCTCAGTACTTCATTGTAAATTATATTAAGAAAGATCGTAAATCCTTTGGCTTCTTATTCTATAATCCAATGCAGTAGTACAAATATTGATGTCTGAGATTCCTCCTAAGCTGTATCATACTGTATTCTCAATATAAATTTCATGTTCATGGTCACTATTTCTTTCATAGAAACACTTCACCATCATCGACTCGCACGAGTCATCATTTGCTATAGATTTCAGTAGTAGTTTATATCTTGATGTGAAAACGCTTCGAATAACTCCGTTTCTGATTTCAAAATAATCCGGTGCTATCTGAATTCCCGTATTACGTTTTCCATACATCCACTTATTCGCGATGATCAAATTAGGTACCTAATCGTTGACTTATTCCTGTAACGATGTGTGTGAATCTCTTTTAATTTATGCAATAACTCCTGTATTTCCTGCGTGCAGTCTTCCGGTTAAGTTGTGACTAGTTTAACGGGTTTTTAATTGTACTGTATGCTTGATAAAATGTTGTTAAAATTATTTTTAATTCTCCATACATCATCGATCATTTGCAGAATCTTACTGTCCTATGCGTCCCTGGACGAGTTATCACATAGCGGAGTTCGTCTGTGACTATTAAGTGTCGACTTATTAAAGTTGTAATTCAAGTTCTCAATCCTATTTTTGTAGATACATATTCCAAACAGCTCAGAATTCCCAATGTTCAGATTACTAATATTAAAGCTAAAATAAATATATCATCACGCCTTCTACCCATTGCTGGGTGTGGCACTCTGCTAAAGCAGATCTCGGTAAGTGATATATTTTTGCGCGTGAAGTGCGGTTACCAGTCGTCAAATCGCGGCCTCCAAACATGTTAGTGGTGGAGGAGCCACAGAGATAGCTTTTTTTCAAATTATGAAAATTTGTCGCCTGTGGAAATCGAACCAGGGACCTCAGGATCCACAGGCCGACTTCATACCACTGTGCTAGCCATCCCATTAATATTAAATTAATATTAATTAATATTAATATTATATTAATATTAATATTAAAGATGCTGATCCTAATCACCGATTTCTGATATTCGCTATACAACTTAACACGTTGTCCTGATCCCACTTCTGAATTGTTACGATAGGTGATTTACAAGCGAATGAAATGCAGCGCCGATATTTATAATTAATCTATATAACTGTACTTACTTAAAATGCAGCCCATTATACTGAAAAAATACCTGTCCAAAGAAAGTAAAATAAAATAAATAAATATATCATCACGCCTTCTACACATTACTGGGTGTGGCACTCTGCTAAAGCAAATCTCGGTAAGTGATATATTTTGCGCGTGAAGTGCGGTTGCCAGTCGTCAAATCACGGCCCCCAAACATGTTAGTGGTGGAGGAGCCACAGGGATAGCTTTTTCAAATTATGAAAATTTGTCGTCTGTGGGAATCGAACCAGGGACCTCAGGATCCACAGGCTAAGATCTATTCACGATTTAGCATCTGGAAAGAATATACTAATTAAGCATTAAAGCTCAGTGAGAACACACCTCCAATCAAAGACATCAAATACTCCACAGGTCAAACTGACCAAGTCACATAACATTCGCTATCCTTTCGTATCTCGTTGGTACACCTGGTTAGGGTTACTACAGCACACAAGGCTGCTCGCTGCACGTTGGCGGCCTGACTAGAGTTCCGCTACAGCCCAAAGCTGCTCGCTGCACGTTGGCGGCCAGTCACGGTTCCGCTACAGCCCACAAGGCTGCTCGCTGCACGTTGGGAATCACGGATCTCCATATACCCACATCCGGCCACAGCTGTAACAAGCGCTCACACTTGCGCTAACTCAACAATACTATTAACCAACTCAACTCACATACGCAAGGAGGACTCACCTCTAAACCTATCTTGAATATTCCTCGAAACTCTATGAAGCCCTGGGTAACGCTAAATGAACTAGCATATACTGGCGGTCAGATAATCTTAGGATCTCCTGATCACAAGACACATTCTACGCTTCTTTTTGAATATGACAACAAATGAAACAAATGGACCTTAAGGTTCCCCCGACTAGAAAATTTGGACCTATGGTACGAATTTGTCAAATTAATTCTTATTATTATTATATGTCGTTTCAATATGTACGTGTCTAAATTGCCATACGATAAATAAATAAATAATATCTAACTATCTCATTACTACTTTACTTCTCAAACGATGAACTATAACTCACGTAAGAAATCCGACGATTCGGTAAATAAATATTCAATCAAACATTACATAAATACTTAGTTGCGTTAATAAAAGGAGATGACATAAACAAAGACGGACTAACTAATAAAATTAATGAGATGAAATAAATATGACTCTAACACACCCAAATAATTATTTCTATTACTAGACCAGAAACTGAAAACAGTTTCTGGGTATGTGATATACAAGATTTTTCGCGCCGATTTAAATTTGACAGTCAGTCACATAACATCGTAACATCTCTACTTTCACAATTTTTTAATTTCTGTTATTTCGTTTTGTTTAATGGTATCTTATATTATTTTGTTTATTTATATTTTATATTATTTTAGCTGATGATGAGTTTTGTATAGACATCGTATTTTAAATATATAAATATATTATATTATATTATTGTATTTCTGAAGCCTGATTTTATTAATAATAATATTTTTTGGATCCTAGATATTTTTATTATAATAATAATACGTATATTATTCTATAATCTACATTTTTAATTATATATATATATATATAGTAGCGTTATGTCAAGTATAAGTTAGACAAGTTAGAGAGCGAGATAGCGAGTCAGTATTGAGTAGTCAGGGTTATAGAAGTGTGATAAAGAAATGCTGAGTAGTCAGTAGTTGTAAATATATAAATACATAAGAAACGACTCTTTAATTATGTCTCGTCCATTCCTGCACAGAACCCGTATCTATTAAATGTAAAGACTAATTACGAAAATAACGAGGTTGATACCGTTTCATATTTATATAAGAAAAGAACTAATTATACTCGTATACCTACGGATAATTAGAATTTATTTTGTTCTTTTTATTTAATTTCTTATTTCTATGTAAATCATCAAACGAATGTATCTTAATTACACAATTTAATTACTATATTAATTAAAAGAAAATTTAGTTTTTTTCAGAAACGGAAACGATAAAACAAATGAAATATATGCTAGTTCATTTAGCGTTACTCAGGGCTTGATAGAGTTTCGAGGAATATTCAAGATAGGTTTAGAGGTGAGTCCTCCTTGCGTATGTGAGTTGAGTTGGTTAATAGTATTGTTGAGTTAGCGCAAGTGTGAGCGCTTGTTACAGCTGTGGCCGGATGTGGGTATATGGAAATCCGTGATTCCCAACGTGCAGCGAGCAGCCTTGTGGGCTGTAGCGGAACCGTGACTGGCCGCCAACGTGCAGCGAGCAGCTTTGGGCTGTAGCGGAACTCTAGTCAGGCCGCCAACGTGCAGCGAGCAGCCTTGTGTGCTGTAGTAACCCTAACCAGGTGTACCAACGAGATACGAAAGGATAGCGAATGTTATGTGACTTGGTCAGTTTGACCTGTGGAGTATTTGATGTCTTTGATTGGAGGTGTGTTCTCACTGAGCTTTAATGCTTAATTAGTATATTCTTTCCAGATGCTAAATCGTGAATAGATCTTAGCCTGTGGATCCTGAGGTCCCTGGTTCGATTCCCACAGACGACAAATTTTCATAATTTGAAAAAGCTATCCCTGTGGCTCCTCCACCACTAACATGTTTGGGGGCCGTGATTTGACGACTGGTAACCGCACTTCACGCGCAAAATATATCACTTACCAAGATCTGCTTTAGCAGAGTGCCACACCCAGTAATGTGTAGAAGGCGTGATGATATATTTATTTATTTTATTTTACTTTCTTTGGACAGGTATTTTTTCAGTATAATGGGCTGCATTTTAAGTAAGTACAGTTATATAGATTAATTATAAATATCGGCGCTGCATTTCATTCGCTTGTAAATCACCTATCGTAACAATTCAGAAGTGGGATCAGGACAACGTGTTAAGTTGTATAGCGAATATCAGAAATCGGTGATTAGGATCAGCATCTTTAATATTAATATTAATATAATATTAATATTAATTAATATTAATTTAATATTAATGGGATGGCTAGCACAGTGGTATGAAGTCGGCCTGTGGATCCTGAGGTCCCTGGTTCGATTTCCACAGGCGACAAATTTTCATAATTTGAAAAAAAGCTATCTCTGTGGCTCCTCCACCACTAACATGTTTGGAGGCCGCGATTTGACGACTGGTAACCGCACTTCACGCGCAAAAATATATCACTTACCGAGATCTGCTTTAGCAGAGTGCCACACCCAGCAATGGGTAGAAGGCGTGATGATATATTTATTTTAGCTTTAATATTAGTAATCTGAACATTGGGAATTCTGAGCTGTTTGGAATATGTATCTACAAAAATAGGATTGAGAACTTGAATTACAACTTTAATAAGTCGACACTTAATAGTCACAGACGAACTCCGCTATGTGATAACTCGTCCAGGGACGCATAGGACAGTAAGATTCTGCAAATGATCGATGATGTATGGAGAATTAAAAATAATTTTAACAACATTTTATCAAGCATACAGTACAATTAAAAACCCGTTAAACTAGTCACAACTTAACCGGAAGACTGCACGCAGGAAATACAGGAGTTATTGCATAAATTAAAAGAGATTCACACACATCGTTACAGGAATAAGTCAACGATTAGGTACCTAATTTGATCATCGCGAATAAGTGGATGTATGGAAAACGTAATACGGGAATTCAGATAGCACCGGATTATTTTGAAATCAGAAACGGAGTTATTCGAAGCGTTTTCACATCAAGATATAAACTACTACTGAAATCTATAGCAAATGATGACTCGTGCGAGTCGATGATGGTGAAGTGTTTCTATGAAAGAAATAGTGACCATGAACATGAAATTTATATTGAGAATACAGTATGATACAGCTTAGGAGGAATCTCAGACATCAATATTTGTACTACTGCATTGGATTATAGAATAAGAAGCCAAAGGATTTACGATCTTTCTTAATATAATTTACAATGAAGTACTGAGGTACATACAAAACGAACTGAGAAACTATTTAAAGCTTGATAAAGATTTCAGTGATGAGAACATCTACGTAGATAATGAATGCACCATGAATTATGAAATCGTTGTATAAGGCACTATCGGCGTGATCAAATTTAGAAGAAAACAGTTTAATATTTGACTTGTCTGGATATCCAACGCACACCAAATAACACTGTTATAAGAAATATCGACGAATTCATAAGACAAATGTGGTAATCAACAGAAATTTATGAAGAGAATGGTATTAACAGCATAAACCAAGAGAACAGTAACAACAACATGTAATAAAACAAGAATCAGGATAAACAAAACTCTTAAAGATACGAGGTGCGTGCCACCGAGGTAGGAATCAACGATAACTAAATCTTTTTTGTCAGTGTTGGAGTGAATTAATGAGAGTGAACAGTTTACATCAATTTGGATTCTTTTTGCATTACTGTGACAGACGCGAAATTAAAATAAAACAACTTATTATGGAATGCCTCAGGAAAAAGAAAAGGATAACGCGAGTGTATGAAAAAAGGACAATGGAAACTTTGGACGTTGGACACATTGTATGTCATATGGAAAGAACAGATGATCATTCATAGACGGGAGTGTGAGAGTAGATGAAGGAAGCGAGAACGTCAAAATCTTGAGATAGTTGATAGCTGCCGATGAAAATGTGTTCGTATTACCTGACGTCTAACAGAGATCTTTCTATTAAAAAAAAAAAACAAAAACTAACTGAACTCTTGTGCGAGGATACAAATCGGATAACTACAAAGTTGGGACTGAAGCAAAGGAATGTTTAACGTTGGTACAATCCTATTGAACGGAATCTCGAACAGGACCGGTCGAACCACGGTGAGCTAAGTGGAGACGGTGAGAGTGGAAAGCGAAAAGATTTTTGTGGGTACAAGTAGATCGGCCTGAAACTCACCTAACCAATAAGGATGACCTACATATTTCCGGATATGAATGTAGACAAGGGAGTAAAATAATGATAATATATACACGCGCAAAGTTGGCATTATTTTATTTATTTATTTCATAATTCGCATTCGGGATTTACCCATACAAATGGTTGACAACAACAATTAATTACATACATAATACAAAAGTTTCAGTTAATGATATACTTTCATAAATAAATTAATAAATTTGTGAACAATAATTACAAATTATAACCCATTAGCAATATACACGTGACATAATATGGCTGAACCAATTAGTGAAACATGGTAACGTAAACTATATACATTAAATTCCAAGCCCGCTTCATTCATTCAGACAGAAACTCCTAAGCTTCAGAGAGTCTATAACAAAGAAAAAAATATGATTTATTTTATTAATGTCTAACAGCCGTATTCATAGAATATCCAGTAGTTCTGATTTAAACTCGTATTACGTAGTACCGGTTTAAACTGCGACTAAAACCTCTTATTCATAGACAAACATAATCCTAGATTTGATTCGAACTAAGTAAATACGAACCTTTTCTGTACTAGTGAAAGCGATACACTAGGCCATGGTTTGCGCGTGCTCATATTGGTATTTTACGAAGTGTTAATGTGACGTGACATAAACGAATGTTTGATTTGGAATTTTTTTGTATGCTTTGATTTCTTCCTGATGCAAATTGGACGCACGAAGACAAATATTTTTTAATTGAAGAGATCAAACCGAAAATACACTTATTAGAAAATAAATCGATTGCTTCAAAAATAAATGCAAAGAAATTTTCTATTTGGGTAAAAATAACAAATAATTTTGTGGCCAGTGGTTTCCAACGAGGCAAGAAACTTCTAGCAACCGACTACGAAATAAACAATTACGATAATACTTTTCTAGAAAATCTGCCTATAGCCACTTTCCTTTCTACTACAGAAAATGTTACAACTATTATACCATTAACGGTTTAACAATTTCTTCCGTTACAAATAATATGCATGCCGCATCAACTCCAACAGCTAATGTATTTAAAAGGTAAAGAAGAATAAATTCGGAGACATGACGATATATGAAGAAAAATTATTGGAATTGCAAACGATAAAAATTAAATTGCAAATGAAGCATACAAAGAAACTTCAAAACAAGAGGAAGCGCTGGGAGGAAAAAGTTTTTAAATTAAGATTTGAATTACTACTTAGACATTTCTGAAGTCGATTCAGATTAGTAATTTTATTTTTTTTACTATCAGTTAATACTTTTTTAATTTATTTTATTTTTTTAAATTATTTTACACAATATAATATTAATGAAAATTATTTTTAATAAAATTCACCCGAAATAAGTTGCAGTCTTCATTTTCTTCATTCGAATCAGAATAGGCTGTTGCCAAAATTAAATTTAAATAATGGTATTTTTTATTTTTTATTTTATGTAAGTTTAAATTTGCATTTATAACGTTAATTTCTTGTCTTTCCTTGATTGCAATATTATGTAAGATAGCAAGAGCTATCATTGTGATGTTTAATTATACTTAAAATGCTTTTAACACTTGCAAAATTGACTGTCAACTCACTGAAGTCATGAAAATACCAAGATAAACCTACTATCACCTAGGATTAAAATTTACTACTGGTTTAACTATACGCTACCGATAGACTGAAACTAAACTGCGCTATGAATAAGGCAATGTTCAGTTACAGCTGTATTAGAGATAATTCGAGTTTAAACCTAGACTATTTTTTCTATGAATACGGCTGTAAATCTATAAATAATTCTGCAAAATTATTTTCATTTAAAATATCAACATTGTATCTATCTAAGTAGTGAGTTCTTAAATGTTGGTATATTGGGCAACGACAAAGATAATGAAAAAGATCCTCCAGTTTTTTAAGGTTGCAGATCGGACAAATTTGTGAAGAATCCAGTTCACACTTAAGACTTTTATAAAACAGTTTTAACCCTCGTTTACTTGATAGCCTAATTTGGCACATAATCTGAGTCTTAATGAATGGGATTTTTAACAGTAGATAATCTGCTATCTCAGGGTTAAATTTTATCGATTTATACATACTGCCGTATTTAGTTTCTTTTAGAGCGGATAAGTCCTCCTGAGCGAGTGAAACTTTGTATTTGCAGATTATATAATTAATTCTAGCCTTATTGATACGTTGATCTCGCCATATATTTACAAATCCTAGGTCTAGAAGAAATGTTTTAACCTGAAAACACCAGTTGTCTTCGCCCTTAAAATCGGATGATTCGCATAAGTGATATAGTCTATTATATAATAGTTTAGGGGTTCGTTGATCATTCATTGCAAGCAATTTTGACCACCAAGCTAGAACGCGCTTCCAAACTTCAATTGCCAAGTGTGGCACTCCAGTCTCTAAACGGATAAAATGATTTGGTGTATTCCTTGGTAATGATAAAATACTCTTTATGAATTGTAATTGTATTTTTTCTAAAATTTTTAATTGATATGGGCCCCATATCTCTGCTTCATATAAAGCAGTTGCATGTATAATAGATTTAAATAAAATAATCTTTTCTAACCACCCTTCTGACTTTCCTTTGTAAAGTATACTTTTAACATTTTGAACCGCGATTATAGATTTTTTGTAACTTTCATTTGCAGCTAAATTAAACTTTCCTGAGGATGAGAATTTCATACCCAAATAAATCATTTCATTTACTGTATCAATTGGTACGTTGTTATACAAAAAAGTACTTACTGATTTCGCTCTACCCGTATGGAAATTTATAATTTTAGTTTTAGTGGTGTTAACAATAACACTGTTTTTCTTGCAATATTGTTCTAGAACCGAGAGCTTTCTTCTTACATCTATTGGAGAGTTACATAATATAATCAAATCATCTGCATATGCAAGTAACAATAAATCGTTATAGTCATCTATACTTAGCCCTTTGAGACCGGCGCTTTCAAAGAAGGACCAGATATCATTAATAAAGAGAGCAAATAATAATGGTGATAATATTTCACCTTGGAGAACACCCTGGGTGACATGAATTGGATTTGAAACATTGTTGTCCTTTTTAATTTGGAGCGTAGCACTATTATACATTTTTTGAAAAATTCTAATTAATTTAGCTGAAATTCCCGCGGCATATAATTTTTCCCATAAGATCTTGTGGTTAATCGCATCGAAAGCTCTTTTGAAATCAATAAAAATTGCATATGCACATTATTTCTTAAGTCTCATGCGCAGATTAATAGCAGCGGTGAGTGAAAAGATATTGTCAATCGTACTCCTGCGTTTTCAGAATCCTAGCTGATTTTCATTTAAAATGTGATGTAATTCACACCATTCTTGCACTCTCATATATAAAATTTGAGTGAAAATTTTTGATAATGAATTAGTCAGTGCAATACCTCGATAGTTTAGGGGTCTGTGATCTTGCCTTTCTTAAAAATATGAAAAGTGTATATTTGAGACCAAGAGTTCGGTATTGACTCAGATAATAGGATATTGTTAAACAAATTCAATAAATATGCTATCCACTCTGCTGGTAGAAACTTAAAAAAATCATCGCTACCTGCTACTTTATTCAATTTACTTTTATTTAAACTTGCATGCAATTCATCGATTGTAATGTCTGAATCAAAGTGAGGGTGAAAGAATCGAAAAATATTTTATCTGATCTGGTGTTTTCTTTAAATAAATCAACGTAAAATGATTCCCATTCGTCTATACTTACAGCATTAATAGGTTTACTTTTTTTCTTCAGAAGTTTAACTGTTCTCCAGAATTCAGTGTTATTTTTTACATTAGAAAGTGAGTTTTTGATTGAAGTAACAAAATTATTTTTGTTAATTTTAATTAAGCTTCTGTATTTCTTTTTATTTGCTAGATATATATCTAAATTTTGAATGGAATATGTTTTCCGTACATTTTTTAAATTATCTTTACATTGTTTTCTGAGAAGTTTGCAATTATTATCATACCAGGGTTTACGCACTACAACTAAATTATTATTATTGATAGGAGATTTATTGTATTTACAGATTTGTAACATGCCCGAACTACAAGACGCTTCCTTAATAGCTGCTTCCATATTCGTAGTCAGTTCATTCACGTTTTTACTGTTAAAATATATATAATTGAGGTTTTTTATATTATCTTGATAAGTTTGAATATTGTTAACGTTAAATTTGAATGTTAATCTATACCCCAAACTAAAATTATTACTTTGACGATTGGTTGGTGAGTGTCTATCGTTTCCTAAGCTAATTATGCATAAATTATGATTAGAATTTGACAGCGTGGGTACAATATTAAAGAATGAAATGTTTTCAAGGCAGTAAATATTTAGCCAAGCTAAGTCTATGGTACTATTTCCATTCTTACTAATATATGTAAATTTACCAGGAACATCACCTAGTGTCCTACCATTAATAGCATAGAATCCTAAGAGTTCCATGCATTCAGCGAGTTTTTTGCCCCTAGAATTAACCGCCAGATGGAGAGACTGTCTTGTGCCATATACACTTGGAGATTGAAGTACTTCTTCTGCAATTTGATTTAGTTCACCGATATGCGCATTGAAATCCCCTAAAACCATAATTTGATGTAATTTATTTCTAATTGTGATTGACGACTGCATATCGTTTATCATATCTATACATGAACCGTCCAAACTAGGCTTCAAATAAACCGATATTATAATGTATTTATTGTGAGTATGCTCAAGTTCTATTATCAACCATAAATTGGAAACTTCAATTAGTGTAGCTTTAGTCTTATCGTTAGTCTTCACCAAAATTGACAATTGTTGCTCTTCCCATATTTTTTTCTTTCACTGCGTTACTAAAAAATAAAGAAGTATAACCAGACATGAAATCCGGTAATGAGAAATTCTCCACACATAACCATGTTTCACATATGCAAAATATGTCAGCTTCTAACATTTTGTCAATAGATTCAATATCTAAATTAAATAAATTACTTATACCATTTATGTTCCAGAATATTAGACGAAGACAGGATGAATTCATATTGTTGAAAAAATTATTACATTTAACGATGCCACTAGCATTTAAACAATTTGTTTTATTTATTTCATTGACCTTAGACAAATTCCTTGCGCACTGCGATTCTGACGTTAACGGCCTTGGTAAATTGACCAGTGAGCTGAAGTCAGTTATAAAAAACTGTCCGCTACAGTTTTTTCACTGGCGTTATAATTGTTGCCTACTTGGTTCTTGTGTTGCTTCGAAATCTTTAGGTTTCTAGAAGATGCTTCTGTTTCTTTAGATGGGGTATCGTCAGATGGCTGGCGGCCTCGCTTTGGTGTTTGCTTATCGCCGTCCGTTAAGTTTTGAACATTAGGATATGTAGTACTAAAATGTAGCTTTTGCTTCTGCTTACGTTCCAGATATAATAATTTGCGTTTCGCTCTTTCTTGAGTATAGAGCCTATTAATAGAGCTCTTTTTGAAAATATAATTTTCTTAGTACTAATAGTGTTAAGAGCTATTAGCACAGGTCGTAGATTTAAATTATTTTTAATTTTACCCAAACGAAAAACTTCATCTATATTATCAGCTGAGAGGTTAATGCCCAACTTATCCTTAATTAGAGTTCCAATTGTTTGCTCTAGTTCGAGTAACGAATGCTCAGTTTCTAGTAATCCAAACAAAATCAGATTTCTTCTTTTAATAGCTTTTGAAAGAATGTTATTTTCTTTTTGTAGTTCTTCAACTGTATTTCTCAAGGTTGTTATTTCTTCAGAATTTTTATTTATTAGTGCTCCATATATATTTATATCAGCTTTTATTACGTCCAGTACCTTCAGTTTATCCCAGATTGACGACATGCCGCCAAAACGTGTGTGAAGGTTATATTTTCCAATAGACACTTATTAGCTCTTCAACCTGGCACTTTGCGTGGATTCCCGCAATACCGAATACAATGATGAAAACGTACGTTAAAAACAAGAAAGATATTAACTGCAAACTGCAATTATCTTTACGTTTTGTAGAGAATTTTGCAAACAGTGTACACATTTACAAATCAGTGTTGCCTCAATTTGGATTCTTTTTGCATTACTGTGACAGACGCGAAATTAAAATAAAACAACTTATTATGGAATGCCTCAGGAAAAAGAAAAGGATAACGCGAGTGTATGAACAAAGGACAATGGAAACTTTGGACGTTGGACACATTGTATGTCATATGGAAAGAACAGATGATCATTCATAGACGGGAGTGTGAGAGTAGATGAAGGAAGCGAGAACGTCAAAATCTTGAGATAGTTGATAGCTGCCGATGAAAATGTGTTCGTGTTACCTGACGTCTAACAGAGATCTGAAACTTGATATGAATGTAGACAAGGGAGTAAAATAATGATAATATATACACGCGCAAAGTTGGCATTACATAGATATATTTGAAAATAAGGAACGAGTATGGAACAACGTAGCGAGTCGTCCGCTTTAAAAGTCGTGGAACAGATGGGGTGCATAGGAATAAGCACATACACAGGATGCGAATTAACCGTGGTCGATCAGAGTTGTTTGCGTTGCGCTAAGATAGTGAAACAGTACCAACGGTAATAGTCATCAACCGCGATAGTCCGAAGACATGATTGAAGAAAGGAATACCTACAAATGGGCAGAAAAAATTAATTGAAAAATAGTCGGAGTGCGAAAATGTAAACGTAACAAGATGAAATATTGGAAAAGATATTGATGAAAGTAATAGATGACAAGTAATAAAGTTACTTAACTACACAGATTTTTTTGCTTTGCTGTGGAAGGAGAGAAAAATATGACAAAAATCTGAAGCGGGAATAACTTTTATAGAAGGATTTTAGATTATCACACCACTGCTGATACAATTGACAAGGATATTACAAACTTGGAACTAGAATTCGGAATAGCATTATATACAATTCGAACGAGAAGACAGATACATTTAAATGCAAGTTAGACAGATCTAAGAGAGATTTTAAAATCAAAAGTAAGGCAAGCTACAACTAGTTAAATAATCTGGTTGCCAAGTAATAAATAATAACACTCTTTCGAACTGGAGACGTTAACAGTTTTTAAAACATCGAACAAATTTCTCGTTTATCTTCCAGGGATTGAGTTTAAGATGATAACCGATTGTACGAGTAGGAAGTACAAAAAGTGATCTAACACCTAGGATAGCACGTTTGTGATTGTACCTGCAAGAACTTTCTTTCACTGTAGAGTTTAGATCGTGGACAGGAGCCAGATATAAATCGAAAGTGAAGAGGCGTCGTATGCTGCTGCATACTCAAATGACTAATTGAAAGCTAATTTTTGATGTTTTGTCAAAACCAACATACTTACGAATTAGAAGGGACTACTAAGGACTGTTGCTTAAAGGGCGGTAAGGTGTACAGAATCACAGTTAGCGATCATCAGTGAGTTGTACCAGGAGGAATGTAAAGAGTTATAGTTGAAATTGCACACGCCGGTTTCGAGCATTCTTGATTATAGAAATCACGGGAAAAACTATGTGAAACTTACGACTCCCCTAAGATGCGACAGCATGTGAAGAAACACATAAAGTGCTAGATATGATGTTTCTATATAAGAAAACTTTGGGAAATCAATAAGGATAACAACACAGATAGATAACTCTCTTTTTTAAATCAACAATTGGCAGTTTACATTTGATTTTTAACGCGGAAATATTTACCAAATTGAATCTATTGATAGAAATGAAAATTTACATTCGGAGTTTTGTTATAGAATTTGTTTGCTGTGTTCAGCTGCCTACTGAAGATAGAACATGGGATAAAATAAACGGTTGCAATTGATAATATGGTTTGTTAAACGACTGGAAACTAGTAGAGAACTTTTATCTGGATTTCGACCTACGAAACTTTGTGACGCTAGAATCAAAAAAGAAATTCAATCGACAAAACAGATCATGAGAAAGATTCATCAAACATTAAAAAAAAGAAACAAAGATTAGATAAAGAACAAGAGAAACAACGAGAAAGAAAAAGCATCGAATGAGTACAGAAAATGAAACTTGATATTAATAATGAAACATATTCAACCATTTGAGGATATAACTAGGAAACTATGAAGTACCAATACCTATTAGTTTTCAAAGAATAAAACTTTATTTTGGACTTCCATTATCTTTTATTTTGTATAGAATAACAAAAAATATATACAATTTATAACACAACGTTTGAAGCTTTGATGTGGAGAGCCTCTTTACTAATGTGCCCGTCGACGAGGCATTAAAGGTGGTGACAAGAAAATTAGAAGAAGACACAGAATTAACCAGAAGATCAAACTTAACTATTAGCGCAATAATGGAACTGTTGGAATGTTGTCTGAAGACTACTTATTTTCAGGCACAAACCGACTTCTACCAACAAACTGATGGTCTTCCAATGGGATCTCCACTTTTACCTGTCATAGCCAACATCTACATAGAACACTTCGAAGATATCGCCATAAACACGGCCCGGTATCAACCGAAGAAGTGGATAAGGTACGTAGATGACACATTCATCATCTGGAACCACAGTGACGCAGATTTGGAAAATTTTCTCATTCACATAAATTCTCAAAAACCGAGTATAAAATTCACCATGGAGAAAGAAGAAAACAATAGAATACCATTCCTGGACGTACTTGTGGAGAGAGTTAACAACACCATACAAACATCTGTTTACCGTAAACCGACACACACAGGACGCTATCTCAACTACGAATCCAACCATGTAGAAAACACCAAGATTGGAGTAGCAAATGCGCTACTTGACAGAGCAAAATCACACTGTAATACAGTACAAGGATACGATACAGAGGTCCAAGAAGTTAAAAACACCCTTCAATGAAACGGATACGCAGAAAATACAATCAAGAAACTAGTGAAGAAAAACCAAATTAGGAAAGTAACACAGGCAAACAGAGTCGAGGAAAAGAAAAACGAATTGCACATTCCTTACATGAAAGGAGTATCTGACAAAATAAAACGGATTGCCAATAAGTTCAAAATATCAACCAGATTCCAAACAACAACCACGATTAAGAACATCCTATCAACAACAAAACCAGAACCATCACCAAAACAACAAACAGGTATCTATCAGGTGGATTGTGAATGCGGGAAAACATATATAGGAGAAACCAAACGACCATTGGAGACTAGAATTAAGGAGCACAAACGGCACACGGAAAGAGAAGAGACATCGAAATCTGGATTAGCAAACCACGCGTGGGAACATCACTACCGTATTCAATGGGAAGGAGCGAAAATTCTCAAGAAAGAAGACCATTGGTACAAGAGGAAATTCAAAGAAGCGGCCATCATACAAAAGAACAAAGATGAAGTCTTCAGCCATCCAAGTGTGGAAATCCGACCAATATGGAAGAAGCACATCGCAGCAGATTCTGGGCGAAACATCAATACTCAGGCACCCATGACGCCCTGCCCACCAACTGCAACAGACCAATCAAGACTCGTCACCCTTGATCACCACTATAACACTAGATATAAGGCTCGTATGTTAAGGAATTAGTCAGTAGTATCAGTTCACCTGTTGACGACAGTAGATACCCACTGTCGGAACGTTGTGTTATAAATTGTATATATTTTTTGATATTCTATACAAAATAAAGGATAATTGAAGTCCAAAATAAAGTTTTATTATTTGAAAATAAAACATTATCTTATAAATTTAAAACTAAGACCTATTAGTTTATTTAGAGTTGAGAAAGTTACTTCAATGATAGATATTCAATCAAAGATATGCAAGGAGATAAAACGAAGTTAAAGAAAACAGTATTGAAATATACTCGCAGTTATACTTGATAGTATAAAACGATAGATACAAGGACGATAATTATCAGCTAGTTCGCAAACTAATACATCAGTTGTGGATTCCCGAGAGATATGCGATATCCTCGAGGACGAGGATTTCGTTAGAATGGCCGAATGTTAGAGTCATATTTATTTCATCTCATTAATTATATTAGTTAGCCCGTCTTTGCTTATGTCATCTCCTTTTATGAACGCAACTAAGTATTTATGTAATGTTTGATTGAATATTTATTTACCGAATCGTCGGATTTCTTACGTAAGTTTTAGTTCATCGTTTGACAAGTAAAGTAGTAATGAGATAGTTAGATATTGTGTTAGTGCTTGATAGAGTTTCGAGGATTATTCAGGATAGGTTTAGAGGTGAGTCCTCCTTGCGTGTGTGAGTTGAGTTGGTTGATAGTATTGTTGAGTTAGCGCAAGTGTGAGCGTTTGTTACGGCTGTGGCCGGATGTGGGTATATGGAGATCCGTGGTTGGCTACCAACGTGCAGCGAGCAGCTTTGGGCTGTAGCGGAACCCTAGTCAGGCCACCAACGTTCAGCGAGCATCCTTGTGAGCTGTAGTAACCCTAACCAGGTGTACCAACGAGATACGAAAGGATAGCGAATGTTATGTGACTTGGTCAGTTTGACCTGTGAAGTAGAGATGCGCATTTTCTATAAAAATACAACCCGACCCGAACGGTAACCATCATGAACTAACCCAATCCGACCCGACCCTACCGGTATCTGTTCCGAACCGACCCGAACCCGACCCGACCGGTATCTGTTCCGAACCGACTCGAACCCGACCCGACACGAAATTAACAAGTCCAACCCGAACGGTACCTGACCCGAAACTTACTCGACCCGAAGTGAACCAACTCGACCCGAACTGAACCAACCCGAACTGAACGGTACCTGAAGTGAAGCGACCCGAACCCGACCCGAAGTGGAACAATCTTTTATTTATCTAAACAAATACTAATATCAGTTTTAATGACACGAGAAATACATCTAAGGCTATAGTCTCACCACGCCAGAAATGAATACTTACGTGCTGACGTCTGGTAAACGCACGCACGTATTTCAATTAACCTATTTCAGTAAATATTATAATACAATAATTGTTTTCGAAACTAAAATTTTGCCTTCTATCAGTAAAAATGAGTTTAAAAGGAAAATGTACGGTCAACCTCGCAAGAAACTAAAGCAGGAACGTGTTTCAAGTTTAGCAATTAAGCTTGAAGCCAAATCACCACTACCATTTAATATTTCATTTATTTGTGTTTTTTTTTTAATCCAGCGTTATTTTTAATACAAAATAGTATTTCTCTATTACATACTTTCTTTTATATTTTTCACACAAACGAACTATACTTCGCTTCAAAATGGGCTGGAATCATAAATCAGTCCGTCAAACATATTATTCCAGTGGCGCGTCAATAAATTGTTGTTTGCTGAGAATTCTCAAAATTAGTGAATTCGATAGAGATCGATCGTTTCAGCTCCCAATTATTTTTTCGAGATCAGCTGAAGTCACTTTAAATTAAAATAAATATAATTTTTTTCAATTTGCAGATAATGTAAATACATAAACAAATCTCTATGAAAATTTCTCTCTACGGCTATGTAAGTCTTCAAAAGGGATTATCGAAAGTTTTAGTGAGGTCTTTCTATTGTTAAATATTGCTAGAGAAGTAAATTTTGTTCAGATACAAAGTGAGCGGCGCCCTAGTACAGTTCTATCTAATTTTTTTCCAATCTTATAGATATATTAATATTAGGAAACCAATGAATTTGGGCATTTCTCCAAAAATATTAAAATTAGTATAATTTCTTCAAAATATAGATTCCATAAATTAGATTTGAATTTCAAACTCAACCGACTATAATTATTTCTCCGATAGTCGATGAAATATTTTTAACAAACATTGAATAAATATATATTTCGTATAATTTTAAAACGATATTCTTTTTCAAAGAACTCGTAATTTTACTTTTCCATTTTGGAGAGGTTTGAAATTTGATGAACATCTTGTTGTCGTTCATTATCCCGTTATAGCCATTTCAAGTATAATTCTCAATTCCGGAAATATACCTGGGAATGGGAAAATTCTTTAATAGAACATACGAGTAGAAGGATATCTTGTACTAAAATTACAAATTACACTTCCATCGTATTTAGTCATCGGAATGACATAAAATTTTATTATATTCTCCTCTTGTATGAATTGTAACATATGAACTGCCGTCCGCCTTCCGCACGATTATAGAAATGAACAGAGATGAACCAACCCGACCAGACACGAACCCGAGCCGAACCCGGAGCTGAGAGCAACCGTACTGAACCAACCCGACGCGAACGGTACCTGTCCCGAACCCGATCCGGACCGAACTGATCCAACCCGACCGAAAATGAACCAACCCGACGCGAACGGTACCTGATCCGAACCCGACCCGACCCGAACAGAACCAACCCGACCGGAAATGAACCAGCCCGACCTGAACGGTACCTGAAGTGTACCGACCCGAACCCGACCCGACCCTAACTAATCCAGCCCGACCTGAACTGAACCAACCCGGACTGAACCAGCTCGACCCGAACCCGACTCGAACTTTATATTTGAACATAAAACCGACCTGAAACCCGACGGTGGTTCGGAATGGGTCGGGTCGGGTTCCGGGTTCGGGTTGAAATGCGCATCTCTACTGTGTAGTATTTGATGTGATTGATTGGAGGTGTGTTCTCACTGCGATTTAATGCTTAATTAGTATATTCTTTCCAGATGGTAAACTGTGAATAGATCTTAGCACTTTCTTTGGACAGTTATTCTTTCAGTTTAATGGGCTGCATTTTAAGTAAGTACAGTTATATAGATTAATTATAAATATCGCTGCTGCATTTCATTCGCTTGTAAATCACCTATCGTAACAGGTGAATATAATATTCAATTTAGAGCCTTCACAATTGTTCGTGTTGCTTTTATTCTTGTAAATTTCAGTAGCTTTTCTAATCAATCGACCATTCATATATGAAGTTTGGCAAAAAACTCACACAAAAGCATGTAATAATATGTGTCAAATTACTTCTTGTTGTATAATTTATGTAAAATTTACAATTTTTTTGTTTGCTTTCAATAATGGGTGTGAGTAAAATAGATAACAATCTGCTTTCTTATAATAATAATATTATTAATAAAATCAGGCTTCAGAAATTCAATATAATATAATGTATTTATATATTTAAAATAGGACGTTTCGAGTCTACACACATACAAAACTCATCATCAGTTAAAAAAATAAAAAAATATAAATTTCAAAATTTCCTATTTTATACCGGACAGCGTTCGGTGATCACAAGCTGATACCATAACCTCTGTTTCTGGATGCTTCAAGAGCATGGTTTTAATACGGTGAATTAGTTGAAACAACCAAATACACTGCTCTTAAAACGGATAAAGATCAAGCTTGTATTACCAATAATAGTTTCCGAACGATTTTGAGATATGTAATATTAATGTGGCATGAAGGCGCGACAAAGAATTTGTACTATACTCTATGTCACAGTAACTTCATAGCATTGTACAGTAGAGGGAATAAACCTCCACTTCAATGATTGGTTGATCACCATAGCGGATTTACAATATACAATGTAATGAAAAGTACATTAGTGACTATGACAAGTAACATCCATTTGCATTTTTCTGTTTGTGTCCAATGTCAGTCAATACCGTGTTTTCACGGTTTTGTGGTGATATTTTGTAGTTTTCAAAATTTCTGTATACTAATCCCATGTATTCTGTAACTATATCCAATTTTGATACTCTGTGGCAGAATAATTTATTCTGGCATTTTTGTGTTAATTTTATGAAATTACCTTACTTTAAATACGTAGCTGTCGTTATAAAAAAATAATATAATGACAGCTTGTTGATAACTGACTAAAACGTATGGTTAGAAAGTAATATTTTTATACTACCGTTTTGTACGGGAGTAAAATACCTAAAATTGAAATATAAATAACAAAAAAAAAATGATTTTAATCATAGAATACCGAAATGACAGTAATCTGTAGAGAAATCATAAAAAATAAGGGTTTTCATTACTTTATCGATCAGTAACAAATAATGATTGTGTGATAAAGTATGGGAAAATGTTTCCAGGTTTATTTAGGTAATATTATTTTAAATATGAATAGATTCGACGGCGTTTAACATAACAAATAAAAATTGTTTAGTATACATTTATAATTATAGAGACCATCGTATATTACGATAGTACAATAATTCAGGAAAATTTATTAAAACATTTTGAAAAAATGTCTACTGCTTTTTTTAATTTACGATGAAATATGACAATCATTGAAAGTATTCTTATTTCTACAATGAAATTGTCACAGAGAAAATGATTAGCAGACAATTTTCTCGAAACATTTTCTAATTTATATCATTAAAATGAAGAAATCTGTATAAAATATGATATTGTCACATAGTTTTTGAAATTGTGGTATGATGGTTGTTAACCGCACTTTATGCGTACAAATATATCATCAGATTTGGATAATATTGCATGATGATATTTTAAAATTTATTTCATTTAAAATATTACAAATTGAATTATTATACCTTGACCTAAATAAACAGGATCTTTCATACATTCACAAACGAGAAGATTTATGATCTATTATATTGTTCTATCTGTCTACCGATTCAATCTTCCCAAATCTCATTCATTGTTTCATACCAGAACGTGTGATTGTATTGGTGAGCATTATCTTAGCACCGCATAACAAGGATTAGCGACATGTTCATACAACTCTTGTTCATGTGTTAGTGTTGCGTTACTAATTGCATTGTTCGCAACACTGGCATTATTGCTGTTCGCCGTCTATTGAAATATTTATTGCCATTATGGAATGCGCAGCAATCGCAAATTCCTGAGATGTACGTGTGTATCACGAGCTTCCGTGAAATAAAAACCAGGGGGAAAGATATTGGGGCAAAATTGATTTTTAGTTTAAATTCTGGGCGTATTAAGAGAGTGCTATTTTAATTCAATCTGCAATTTCCGGATAAGAAGCAGTAGTTTGTCTTATTCTTTTTACCTTGTGTCACATATCAACCTGTTAGAGGGCTTTAATAATAGAACGATTTTTATCTAGAACAGGTGCGTAGAGTATTCCTGATTATTGTAGTTGAAATCGTAAAATGTACACGGCAATGAAATGCAAACTTTAATATTAATTAGGTCGTTTATAATTAGTTTTATTTTGTATTAGCAATAATACATTTTCCTATTTAGAATAGTTTTTGAATGGTTCTATTCAATTTGATGTTTCTGATCTAATAAGATTTTATTTTGACGACGATTTTTACTATGTGTGTCGGGATGGATGTACATGTAATATGTGCATTGAGTTAGAAAATTTTAAATATTAGATCAGGTTATGTGACACTATAATTGAAAAGTGCAATATACTTTAAATACCATACTATAATTATATCATTTTTGTAAACGTAATAACTTAAAATTTATTGTTTTCTTGAAATATACTGCAAATGCAGATAACGAAATGAATAATACAGGTATGTCTTATATCACAATAAATAAAATAAAGTAATTGTTAAGCCATTTGAAATGGCATATACTTGACTAGTAAATGATTTTTGGAAAAAATTGTTGATCCTTTAGTATCATTAGGAATGGATTTTTTTTGCTTTAGGATCTAATGAATTGAAAACTTAAAATGTTTTTGTCGCAAAAAAGCATGCTTCGTAAGCGAAATAATTGCTGGCTATGATATATAAATATGTAACATCAATAAATAAATAGAATTAATTCTGTCACGGATATTTTTTTAATGAGGTGGTATTGTGTAATTTATATTTATCTATCTAGCTACATAACCAGGCTTGTGATCACATAACAACACTGCAGACTGTTTTATTTAATAATTATTACTTTCAGTTTGATTTCATAGTTCGACGAGAAAGGTTGGTGTTACTATTTATGGAGATCGTGGTTGACTTCCAACATTCCGCAAGCAGCTGTGTACTGTAGTGTTGTTGTGACTGGCCACCGACGGACAGCAAGCAGCTGAGTACTGTAGCGATTTTCCTAGTCAGACAGCCAACGTGCAGCTGGCAACCTCGTTAGTAGTCCTGACCAGGTTACAAACGAGACATGAAATGGTATCGAATGTTATTGGACATTGCAGAGTAAAGGACATCGATTCTATGTGTGCTTATTAAAATATCCGGATTATGCAATTATGCTTTTGATATGTGTGAATGATCAATTATTACAGAACTTCACTAAATATGATATTTTCTGTTAACGGATAACAAATATACGAGCCCGGCTCCACTTCAGTTGGCCCAATTTAGATTTTTCGTTTGATGTTATATTTTACTATTTTATTTCTCCTGTAGTATGCACGAAAATGAAATGAAATTTTAAAGAGACATACACTAATATGTTGTTAATACACAAATAAAATTTTAAATTAATCAAAACATACATCTAGAAATGACAGCCATTGAAAGAGGAAGTAAATATTTCTGTTTTAGCTAAAAAAAATTGTTTTATTTATAAACTGTATAATAATAAAGTTTGTTTTAAATAATAATTAACTTCAACTTCATCCGCCGAACTGCCCACGAGATAATAATCATGATAGTTCATATGTGTGTTGATTTTGTTTATGTGAAGAAAAAGAAATGAGAGTTATACTGCTATACATTTTGTGTTAATTGTAGAATTTAGTAAATGTAAGTTACCTGGATTTTTAGTATTGTTTACATTTTTAACCAAAAAATTTGATTCGGGCCATATATATATATACATATATATATATATATATGTATATATATATATATATATATATATATATATATATATATATATATATATACAAGGGAAATACAGCAGTATAACTTTGATATGGTGAAACAAAATTCATTTCTACATTTTCGAATAAATTTTACGTTTATTTCGTAAATCAAATATCTGAACATATTTGAGCTTGTTTAATACAGTTTCAGTTCAGAAGTTTTTAATATAATTTTATTTTAAAATAGCTAGGATAGAAACCAGTTCTACATTAAAATTATATGGAATATTAATAAAAATTACTTATTTGAAAATTAACTTCATAAATCATTTTCATAAAAATAATATCTTAAACGCTGGCGATTTCGTTTCACACGTTCCAGTAGCCCGTTCGCCTTCAAATTTTGACCGCGTGCTTAAATTCATCCGACGCACCGTTTACGCCCATGTTGGTGGTTCCTGCTCCAGTTTCCGTCCGTAACCAAACCACCCAAATCTTCAACATGGGACGAACCTCCGTGGACAGCCTGATACATGCATAAATATCGCGATCGTCTTGACAGAAGAGTACGTGTTTACAGCTCACATAAATTAAGTGTTTACTACCTGGAAGCCTGAGGTCACGACTTCCAAAAATCATCCCTGTACCGTACCGTCCGTCCGACGCCGAAGAGAGTTTTCTCAAAGGCACCGATTATCACCGGTAAGTACCGTTTTGGGTAACTTTGGTTTTGTTATTTTCTTCGCCCGTCTCTAGTGTACGCGCTCCTCGAGGTCTCGCGAATTCACGTGCTGTCTTGATGCCCCCGTTTGTTGTTCGTGTTATTACGATCAAAGTGTAACTTCACCGAGCCAGTATTGTGGTGCCTATTCTAGCTCTCGAAGTGTCCACGTCTATATTGTTCTACTGTTTGTGACTTAATAAAAGGTCACTTGGCTGACGTTGCTACGCCTAGTTGAGTTCTCGACAAAGCATCTTTCATCGAACTATCGTTGCGACATTGTTAAGAGTTCTCGTGGCGTTACCAGCTGCAAGTACGCGTGTTTTCCTCGAGGCCAACCTCGTCCCGTCATCTTACCGAAATTCTGTAACCATAGTAGAGCGACTTACGCGGGTTACATAACTGGCGTCTCGATACTGTGTCGAGTTCTCGAGAGCATTCCCGGCAGTTCAGCTGACGTCTCTCCGTGAGTTGTGCCTGGCACCGTTCATGTCCTCCGTCCACCGCCGAACCCACAACCTATCCTTCACCCACCGCCCCGACGACGTCACCATCGCGATACCTGAATCATCAAAATCCGATACCACATCCGCGTTACATCTGGAAATATTCCAAACCGTCCAACACTATATCCGCGGACACCGACGACCCTCGACGGATCTCGTAGTCGTGTTATGCTTAGCGTCGGTCCGAATTCACCATATATTTCCGCATCCTAGCCATCCCGCCTTGTGTTGCCAAATACCACCACCATCTTTGGCAAATCTGTAACCAACGGACACTAATAAACATATTCGAGTCTGTTAAACCGATTTGGTGTGTCCTTTATTATTTTACCCTGCGCACTTCGAACAAATTATCCGTCCGATTGGCGCCAAAGCACGCCGATGCCATTCTTTTGGCAACGTGTCCACCAATACACGTCACAGACTATCTTAAAGTGAGATTAAAATATTGACCCAAACAGCACAAATGTTATACCAACAAAAGCAGAACTAAGTTGTATATCTCGCAAATCTCAATGGTTGCGTATGAATTACCAATTAACAATTAAAGCTTGTTATCAGTCATATATATTTTTTAACTACTAAAAAAGGCCCCTATTGCTCAGGCCCCAAATCGTAAGTCTACGGTCTATCTACCTGCGAACGAGTGCTTATTCGACTCAAGATCCCTTTTGGAGTTCTGTTACCTTTGCCTGATCTTAGTAGGCCACCACATGAACACTGTTTGTATTTTATCATATGGAATAAGACCTGTAAGATTACCAATGATATAATTTCGCGCTAAATGCAACAAAACTGTTTTTACCACTGTTATTTAAATTTAAATAGATAAAAGGCGTGATTTATTTATTTTATGATTTATCCTTTGCATTAATTTTTTGTTTATGCCAAATATGAAAACAACTTAAATAAGTATTACATTTTAATAATTCAGTCAGACGTAGTTCATTAAAGGAAAAAATAACATTGCTTATTCAATTCTGTCGAATATTTCGTTTATTTAATTTTAAATATTTTAATCTTTCTAAATATGAAGAGTATCCCTGTGGTTGTGTTCTAAGACTAAGGTAACAGAACCTCAAAAAAAGATATTGGACCCAATCAGCACTCATGTCCATGTAATGGCTCTTAGACGTACGATTTGGAGCTTGGCCGTAAACGCGTAGGACGTAGATGCATGTCGCCGAAAAGAAATATGTATAAACGATTCATTATCTAGGTATAACATCTTTGTATTTTATTCTGTTACATGGAATTTGTTATGTAGATAGCAGCTTTAGCTTTCAAATCAGAGTATTGTAGAATAGTGACGAACAAACCACACAGGTATTAAGCGAATTTTCATGTATTAACCTTTATTAATTTAAATCTGTCATAGTTTATCACCGTCAATCAAAATTAAAAAAAAAAAACTCTATAGCCGTATATCTTCATACACAAGTAGTTTCAATATTTCGGGATCCAATTTTAAATTAAAAGTAGATATGATATGATATATTGATCTCCGAATCAAAAGAAATATTAAAAAATTCGCAAAATAAATTTCAATGTATCGCAAGAGAACATTTTTTGTGCCAGTGGATTGCTAAGTATTCTTATTAAAACAATAATTAAATAAAATAATGAACGATGCAAGTAATTATGTATCTGATGTTGTATGATGAATAAATTAATTATTGTAGTGTTTATAATTATAATTTTATTACTAACATATTAGAAATAACTATTAAACTACATGATAAGTCGCACTAAATTTTGCGAATTTTTTAACATTTGTTTTTGTTCCGAGATTAATATATACTAAATATTACTTAATATAAAATATCACATCTACCCTTAAAGTTTGATCCCGAAGTATAGAAACTTCCGGTATACTCATAATACCTAATATAATTTATAATATCCGAATTAATAATATGGTGATATCACGACAACGCAATCATTGCATTAAATATTCCTGCCAATATGACACTTTCAACACGAAATGATACCCCAATATTAATTTCAGAGAGTGACTTTCTCATAATAAAAGAAGACATGTGATGGGTGGCTGTGCTGTAATGCCGCGAGTCAACCATAATTAATCCCCAGTGAGTGACGTCTCGTCGTCATGGGGTGTCGTCTCCCGTTCAGCCTGTTCCTGTCTCCCGCCGGCATTGATTAATGACCAGCTATCAAGGAAGTGAACCTGGACTACAATGTCAGGTGTGCACTGCCAGACTATCGGTTAGCTGTCCACGCACACTGCAGATGTACTGTGATTTCCCCGCCCATGAATTCTACATCACCGAGTGGTGTTTCAGTGTCCGGTGGTACTATACTGTAGCGGAAGTGAACGTAAGTGAATGGGAATTTTAAATAAATAAGAGTTGTTTGAAAAATGCAATCTGAGTAAAGCTCAATTTCCTGTTCAAATGTTAGAGTTAATCATGTTGTTTTTTTTACTTTCTTATACACAGTATAAGGAAGTATTTTCTCAATGATGTCTGTGTGTGTGTGTGTATATGTGTGTGTGTGTGTGTGTGTGTGTGTGTGCGTGTGCGTGTGCGTGTGCGTGTGCGTGCGTGTGTGTGTGTGTGGAGGAAGTTTACTGGACACACAAAACAATAAATTCCATTATTTCAAAAATGGAATCAGTTACGACAAAATGTTTCAAATAAAAGACGTTAGCAAAAATATTTGGAACGTAAAATGTTATTTGCAATTTTCCTGTACATGCGTCTAATTTTGAGAAAAATTAATTTATATATTTAATAATATATTCCAATAATTATAGTAGCAATAGAAACCAAAATATAAACACGTTTAACATTTATATGTCATATAATAATTGTCAAACGCAAGGAGCAAGTCGTAAGTGTTCAATTCAGCGTTTTTGATGTTAAATATGCTGTGTATAAGAAAGTCGTGTGGCGGCCACACCAGATTTTTTTTCTTTGGAATGGAATAATAGATTTTAAATGTTGAAACTTTAAAGTTTCAAAGTTAATTTAATATACAGTAAATATTATTTAATATAATGGATAACCATGTATTTTCAACCTTAAAGGTAAATACTATCGAACTTTTTAATAAGTAGAACAAAAAGAAATTTGCTGTTTATCAAATTATTTTTCAGTTCTGTTTTACTTCTCATGCTTTTTAATAGCTGGGATTAACTAATAATTTATTTATATATTGTGAGCCGTAAAACATAATAACAGAATTTTTTTGGAAACATATTTTTATTAAAATCAACGAATTTCCAAAGTATAAAATTTGTACAAAATTACATAAATATATAAAAACTATTTCCAAATAAAGAATTTCAATGTGATAACGGATAATTTTAATTAAATAATCAATTTTGAAATTTTTGTTGTTCAAAGTCGTAATAGTATATTGACCAATATGTGTTGCAAGTGATCATTGTTACATTTTTGAAATTAATTTATTTTTACATTATTTAATTAGATTACCAGTCACATACATAACTATCTAGATAACGTTATAAAACGATACAAATTTAAATTTTAATAGAGAAACGTTTTGCAGTTTAATGAATTTATTTTATTATAAAAGAAAGAATTGCAATAATTTTATATGAGATGAGCAATGACAGCTAGACTAAAACAATGACTCGTATGTTAGACATTTTCACAATTAGAAAATCTCATACTAAATTTTCCCAAAAACAGTTATACAAAGGTTAACTTTGTAGCTCGGTTTTTATCAAAAACAGTTATACAAAATTCATTTTGTAAACACGATATAGTAAAAATGTTTTCTAAATAAGTATCAGTAATTTTTAACATACGAGGGGAGGTCCAAAAATTCGCTCTCTAAGTACAAAAGAAAAGTTCTATAAAAACCAAAATATTTTTAATATACTCGTAATCCCTTTATACTTTAATATACATATAACACCTATCAATTAATTTTGCAAACCTTTAAAATAATAACATTTATCTTTCTCTTCAAAATGGTTGTTTTCAACAGTAATTAGTTCATCATTGGTCGAAAATCTTTGTCCCTTTAGCTCATATTTTAAATTTAGAAGATGATAAAAGTCACTGGGGGTCAAGTCCAAACTGCAAAGTGCGTGGCTAATTTCTTCAAAACCACGTGCTTGTAGTGCGGCTACTGTTGTGCAAGCTCTATGGACAGGAGCATTGTCATACCAGAGCAGCACGCCCCTGCCTATTTTTCTATGACGCCTTTCTGTAACGGCCTCTTTCAAACGGTGTAAAATGTTAGCAAAGTATTCTCCTGTGATCTTTTTCTCTATAATAAATTAACCGAATTAATTGTGAGTCTCAAAATATTGTTGGCATAATTTTTTCCAACTGACTTTACACTTCTTGGAGTGCTCTGTGGCCTTCCGATGCCACTGCATCGATTCTTGTTTCGAGTCTGAGTCATAAAAATGAACTCAAGTTTCATCCCCTGTTACAATTTTATTAATAATTTCTGTTGGATATCTTTACACATTTCCATAAACTTGCTATATGTGGTCACGCGCGCTCGTTTTTGAAGAGGTGCGAGTAATCAAGCACTCATCTTGCAGCGACCTTGGGCATACCGAGATGGTCCTGAAGGATCCGTAAAACTGTTGTTTCTAATTTGCCACATATTTTTGTTGTCGCTTTCTTCTTGAGCCTTGCATTTTCTAAAATTAACCTTTCCACTTTATCCACATTTTCTTCTGTAGTGGCTTCAACAAACCGACCACAGTGAGGGTCATCTTCTAAAGACTCTCTACCCCATTTAAAAAGTTTGGACCACTTTTTAATTGTATAGTCGGAGGAAGTAGAGTCACAATGTACTACTAACATTTCATCCCGCATTGTTGGCGGCCTTTTTCCCTGCTTTGCCACAAACTTTATTATGGCTCTATATTCAATTTTGTCCATAGTTTAACATTTAAAACAATTCACCTCACTCTTTTAATTGTAAAAATTCAACTATTTATACGAAACTGTTCAAATTTTATAACTATACTTATAATAGATGTGCAAATAGAAAATATTAACTTTTTATTATCTGGCCGACTATATGAACCTCCCCTCGTATGTTTACCCATTATTTTGATGTCTAATATATTAATATTTGTGTACGTATCTTTTTAGAAAATATAAAACTCAACTTGTGAATCGGTAGATCGTTCATGCCTGAAGTAAGTATTTTAATCGAATGAAATTGTTATTTATGTATCAAAGCTGAAAACAGAGGCGAAAATCACCGAGGGCTAATAACATGCTCAGAGTCAGAAACACTAACTTTTACCCGTGATACACATAATATTTTATGCACAATAAAAGAACATTAAATTTTATATTCAAAAGATTAAAACAGATACATTTATGTCACAATGACATTTTGCAAAACCAAATATTCACAACAGACAAAAATTGTCATTTTGTTTATGTAACCATAGGAAATTATTTTATTATAGCCCTAGGACCACAAAGAAGTGTTTAAGCCCGCTTTTCATGGCTAAAACACGTGAATCTCGGCCTATAAAATAGATTTGTTTTCAAATGAATTTCTTTTATTTTCCATGACTACTACATTATGACAAAACTGATTAACTCAAATTCGACTATTCATCTGACCGAATTAACTGTCTTCACTTTATCTCCTTACCTTAATTTGTTTAATATCAAAATGAAAATTTCATAGAAAATCAAATCATATCGTGCAGAAGTAAAAATAGTGAAAACTGTTTGTGGAACTGGGGTAGGTACGCACAATCATTTATTAACAGATTTTAACCAAATTTGACTTACTGAAATATACTTCTTTTGAAATTGATAACATAAATATTAATACATCTTATTTGCTGTTTTACTAGGAACCTAGTTCTGAATTCCCTAAATTACTATTTTATTATTCTAAGAACATGAATATATCAATATTGCCGATAAAATGGAGTCCAAAAATGTAATTATTTCATCAAAATAATAATAAAAAAAACATTATTGTAATTGTTATTTGTTATTTTGAAAAATTAATTTAATTAAACATTGTTTTATTGTGAATCGTATGTTTTATTATTTGCTAAGAATTTTGCACTTCACTATAGCTAGATCATTTAATTTATATTACATTATGTACACTTTTGTTTTCGATATTTCTCAAGAAAACAAAAACATATTTTATTTGTGGTTGAGTTCCCATATGATTACATATATGTAAATGTCAAGCCATTTTACATAGCGTATTTTATATGATTTATGATAGCATTATTTTCGTAATTTAGAGAAAGCTTTTGACAGAATGGAGTTAATAGAAATATTGAAGATGAAAGAAGTATGCTGTAAAAAATTAGAATAAGACTGATTGGAAAGTTGTATCAGCAAATCGCAGTAAAAAATTTAGATGGTCAAGCAGGACACAAAAAAAGACTAGGCTGATAAAACTATAGGTAAAGAAGGAAATTTAGGAATAAACATGGGAGGTAAGAGAATTAAATGTATGAAGTTTGCAGATGATATGGCAGTGCATGAAGAAAGCCTAAATAGAATTATGACAAGTATAAATTTAACACGCAAAAAGTATTGTATGAACATAATTTTAAAAAATCATAAAGACAAAGTTCAGTTACAGAAGAAGAGAAAATCGGACAAACAGAAAAGTTTACATACGAAGTGTGATACAGAAGAACTGTAAAAGTGAAATTAAATTAAGAAGAAGAAATATCAAAAACGGCATTAAATAATTGGAAATGATTACTAACGAGCAAGATAAAAGTAGAAATACGATTAAGATTTATGAAATTCTATATGTGGAGTGTGTTATGGTATAAATCTGAAACGTAGATTTTGAGAAAGAGAGATAGGAAGAGAAAAGAAACTTTTGAAATGTAAATTTACGAAAATATGAAGAAAATTAAGTGAACAGACAGTGAAACTGGGTAATAAATGAGGAAGTATTGTTAAGAGCAGGATATTAGAGAAAACTATTGGAGATGATAATGAGAAGGAAAAATAACTGGGCATGATTGGTGTATTAAAGGTAGTAGATGATAGAAAGGTAGACGAAGAGCGTAAGAGAGGAAGAAGGCAAATGAAACTGTATGGGCTGAAGGAAGTGGGAGAGTGGTATAGTTAGGATGAAGAGACAAGCACATGAGAGAACAAGTTGGTGGACATCATACGACCTACCCAAAATTTATGATAATTCTTTCGCGATAGCATTAGCAGAAACTAATACACGGCGAGCACGCATCCTCACTATTATTTCATTTTTATTACAAAAATTATATATTTCACATGATAATAATGAACACTACAAAAAATTTAAACTACTTTGGATGCCCAATTTTTTTTATTAGGATAGATTTTTTTGTAAATCGGAATTCGACGTTTTACAATACTCACTTCAATTATTTTTTATAAGAAACACATTTTGAATTTTAATACAAACAAAAATTGTAATCACAAAAATTTTGAGCCCGTTAGAGACCTTTTATGTCAAAAATTTAAACGCGGGGGGTGGCTGGTTTGATAAATAATGCTCCATATATATATATATATATATATATATATATATATGAAATATGATGAATTTTAAAGATTTTCATGAAAATGCTCAAGATAATATATACCCCATATGTATTGAGAGAGAGTACATAACAGACATATCTAAATAAATATCCATGATCTCCCAACACCATCCACACACACATCGATCAGAAAAAAATAAAACCCTAACTAAGACTAGAACAAAAAAACTTTCATACCAGTCAAGAATCTATTCTATCCTCTTGTCAAGGATCAGAATGATTATCCAGTGAAACTATAATGGCCTCCACTTTCACATGGAAGAACTACAATTGCTAGTAAACGAACACAACCCACAATACATCTGCATACAAGGAACCAGACTCAAAGAAAACAAAAATTTTAAATTATAAACTACGATATATACAGAAAAGATAAAGTTAATGTAATTATAGCTAGTGGTGGAGTCGCTATTCTCACTTGGAAGCTATCGCTCTAAAAATATACTCCCTATTAACATTAACCCTTTGCTGTTTGTATTAATTCCTAAACGTAAATATCAACGAATAAAAACATTAAGTGAGCAACTACCAAAGCCATATATTTACTAGGGGACTATAATGCACAAAACACTTTATAAATAACATAGACTCAAGAAGGAAAATACTAGAAAACAACGAGGATCTTATAATCTGAATAATGGTTCACGAATACACTTTTGCAACCATACAGGAAACTTCTCAACTATTGACTTATCCATATGCGACCCACTGCTGGTGCCAAATTTTGAATGGAAAATTCTAGACACATTATTTAGTAGTAACCACCTGTCAATCAGAATTTCACAATATGCATGAATAACTTTGTATCTCAATCAATACATATTTGATGGAAATTAGAAAACACCAATTTATAGAACTATCAAGAATAAAATATCTAACTATTAATAAAGATGAACAAATAGACGCTACATTAAACTTTTCTTGATAAATATCATGAACGCAGCAAATGCAGCAATCGGTAAAAAATAATTACCACAAGAAAAAAATTAAAGTGAATAAAAAGCGCTATACAAGTACAGAAAAGCACAAAACAAAAGGAAATATGATAATTTTATAAAAATCTAAACTAAACTCAGAAGAACGATCATAAAAAGCAAAAAAAGAATGTGACTGTTCACTTCCAATTATGTTTCTACTTATAACGACATTTACATCTTGTCAAAGTTTAGAATTTCATAAAAATGTTTAATGTAAAACATATTATCCAACACTTACAAACTTTGATTACGTTATTTTATATTATAAAATACCTGAATATGGCCCAATCTAGGGCTGAAACGTCGATTTTTCGAATAAATTTATAAATTTATTATAAATTAATTTTCAAAAAAGCCTTAATCCATTTAAACTTTTAAAAAAATTGTATCACATTTGAACCCCACCACACCAATGAAAATAATTTGGAACAAAATAAAATAAATCAAAGGAGGCAACACTAGGCAATGAACAACAATGCTAAAAACGCCCACAACTGCCACCACAAATAATCAAGACAACATATTGGCTCAGAACTTTGACAAAACCTCAACTGATGAAAACGACTCTCCAGAATCACTACGACATAAAAATGAAGCAGAGAAAGAGAAAATAATCCTACATCTCCCACAAGAAACACTTTAATACTTCCTCAAAATATTGTAATTTAATGTAGAAAAAGCATACATATCCACGTACGCAGAGCCAAGTTTTAACCATTCCAAAATAAAACCAAATAAGAACACAACCGATCCTGCTAATTATCGTCCTATATCTCTCAATAAATGTTTTAACAAAATTTAAAAAAAAATTATAAATTGAAGACTATCCTGGTACCTCGAATCAAGAAATATATTAACAAAAGAACAAAGTGGATTTCGAGAAAACTAATCTACAATAGATCTAATTATAAATCTGGAGACATCCTTCCAAAACAACTTTAGAAACAATCTGATAGCAATATGCTTTGACCTAAATAAATTCTACGACACCAGATGAAAACACCACATATTTGAAACCATACTATCATACAATATTAGTAGCAATATGACATTCTCTAAAATAAAAAAAAATCAAGATATAGACAAACAGCTGCATCGCAGAAAAAAACTACAGAAAATGATGATCCAAAAGACGAAGTTTTGAATGTAACTCTATTTCTACTAGCGGTAAATGAAATCAATAAACACAGCCCACGCCATAAATTCAATAATACCAGGAGCAATCGATGTGAAGAATATCTACTCCAAAAACAGTTATATTCAACAAATCCAAGACAACATACATAAAGCCATAAAAGACCACAATAAAGAAATATCTATTCTCTGGATCCCGTCACATCAAGAGCAACGAAGAAGCCGATAAAGCTGCAAAAAGTGCCACAACACTGGAAATAATAAAAACTCACCAGTACCGACGGATGATCTAAGAATGATAGTAAAATAAAATATCAAAGAAGAATGGGAAATGGAGTGAAACAACACGACGATTACGCTATATCAGAGGCAACATTCTTCCATGGACCACTCCAGAACGCAGAAAGAACCAAATCGTACTCCGAATCGGGCTTACTCTCCCCAAACACGCATATCTACTTCAAAGAGCCGACTCACCCATATACGATAAGTGCAGTGTTCCAGTGACAGTGGACCATCTAATCAGGCAGTGTCAAAAATACAACCACCTAAAACTATTGCACAATATACCCCAAAACCTTAAAATTGTACTGTCTAATAACACAGACGCACAAAATAACGTATTTAAATATCACACACACATCATTGTCACTCTGAAAATACACATATTCATTACCTATTATTAATTAACATGTAATTATGTAAAATATTGTACCGAGGTAACCTTGACGTCGACATATCTCTAAATCTCTCTAAATAAAAAATAAATAAAAACATGGTATTTTTGATTAAATAATTCTGAAATGGTTATATATTATATAATTTTACTAAATATTTAATGTAAAAATCAATTTAAGTGTATTATTCTGTATATTTAACTCACATGAACCCCTTGTCTAACTTAAAAGATCACATTAGGTACTTTACTCTTACTAACAAATTTATCTATAATTAATTTTATTTACATCTAATCCTAAGAGAAGAAAAATGAAGAATTTATTTTAATTTTATTTCTATAGGTCTCCAATAAATTGCAGCCTTAATTTAAAATGAAGCATTTCAAATGTTATCAGACTTTTGTATCGCCCTGAGTATTTATTCAAATTAAATAAATATACCAATTCCATCCATTTTGAAATGGAAAAAAATAATTGTACAATAAATAAGTGATAAGTTAGTAAGGTCTCTCTTATTCGATTCAGTTAGCCTAACTCTGTTCTGTAATTTCCATTTAATATGTAACCATGTGAAACAGATAACTTTTATAATAAAATCATATTAATAAATTTGACGCGGAGTCTTGTTATCGAAACTATAATCTAACATCTATAGGTATAATTACGTAATTAATTAATGTGAAGTTTCTGTAGCAATCATTTAATATTGACCGACAGCTTTCAGTACTGTAGGGATCGAATACCTAGAATTTAATGAAAAAATATTTAGATAGTTAATAGTGTGACGCGGCAATCGTCTAGTATTAAAATGTATTATTTCAAATTATTTAGGACCCATTAAGTTACGTTGTGTTTCATTTACGTTGTGTTTATTTTATTTTTATAATGACCAGATTCTTTAATTTGAAGTCGTGAATGTGATAGGTTATGAGGAAGTAGAGAAATTAAACATTGTAACTGAATAAATGTTATTTATTTCGACTGTGGAGATACATAATCCTCTGGTATTTACCTAACACCTGGGAAAACCACAGAAAACACACAGGCAGAGGAATTTTAAATAAGAAATTATAAATCGGACATAACATGACAATATGACACAAAAATAAATATATATAAAGCATCAGTCAAGCAGCTGGGGCAGGTGGATATGACCATTGCGACGGCGGCTTCGGTCTTTGACGGGTGGCTCTCAGCACATACGAACACGTACGGAGGGTGCCTCTGAACTCTCGAGCAGCCGGGCTTTGGCGGACGGTCGGTTATCGCCAATAGTAGCGGTATCTGTGTGAAGAGGCCGAGCGTCGTCGGACTCCTGAAACTTAAAACAAAGAGCCCCGATTGTCACCGTGATGACAGTCGGCGGGTGATGCCCAAGGGGAAACAATTCCTCCCTGAGTTATGTAGTGTATGATGGCCGGTGATTACCCTCAGGTGACGGCTGGTATATCGCGCCTCTCGCACGAGCAATAACGGCGTGTCGGTCGGTGGGCAGCACAGCCCGAGAACGGTGACGGCGGCAGGTCTCCCGACAAACGGAAACGCGGTCGTCTGCCTGGTGGCCGGCCAGGAACGGTGACAGCGGCGCTGAGCGTGCGGGCCAGCGGCTCGCCTTTAGACCACCGAGTGCCACTGGAGTGACAGTCGGAGGGAAAAATATGTCAGTGAGGAAATATTACTCACTCAAAAATATGTCAGTGAGGAAATATTACTCACTCAAAAATATGCCAGTGAGGAAATATTACTCACTCAAAAATATGCCAGTGATTAAATATTCCACATTCAATAATACAGAATATGCCAGTGATGGAATAATTTCTCACTCATTGATACAAAATATGTCAGTGATTAAATATTGTCTCACTCAATGTTTCTGGGTAAATAGTCCCCAATAGACCCCAGAACGTGCGACAACCACGAGTAGTCAAATCGCAGCTGAACTGGGGGGCTGCTGCAGGACGTGCGACAACCAATAATATAGTCAAATCGCAACTGATCTACAGCAGCAATCTCGCAGGACGTGCGACAACCAATATAGTCAAATCGCAACTGAACGTGCAACAACCACGAATAGTCAAATTGCAACTGAACTGAAGCTGACCCTGGCCGAAACCAAGGTCCTGTTCCTGGTCAAAAACGGCCTGTTATATGCAGCTAAGCACCTCCCCTCGATCCATGATTGAACGGCGATCAAAGATCGCATTTTCCTAAGATAAACAGAAAACACAACATATTTCGGAGAAAACGCAGTTGTTTATGTTACTCTTATTCGTCAGCCTCGTCTTGGCGTGCTAAAGGACAGAAAATAGTATTTGGCTAGTGTCAGAGTGAGTGAAGCGTTCATCCAGGCTCGTTCACTTCTCTCTTATTTGCTGCGTGCAATTCCCAAATATTCGGAGTAACTTGGTGGGGTGAAATTCATGCCTGTTGATTCGTTCGTTGGATTCTGATAGGAATTCCTACCCATCGTGGTGGTGCATCCGATGCTCTGGTTTGTGTTCTAATTCGACAGAGAAAGCTATAGTCTGCCGTTAGTGGGTGAGAAAGAGACGGAACAAGATCGCTTTACTTTTTACTCCCTCTTAATTTTACCACGTCTAGGAGTTTTATCGAGTATGTAATTTCTTCAAAATACACTAATAATAATAAAATGGATAAACTAAATCACCGCGAGATCTACTTAAAAAAAGATGATACAAATATTGCCGTATTGTCTCGTCTTTACAACACAATTTCAAACAGGGTTGGTTTCTCGTTATTTGTAATCGGCAATGAATAAAATTGTGAATCTATGTTACAACGGTAACAGGATGCTACTATTAAATTGATTCTTGGAGTTTATCTAATTCTTGTTGATATGGTGAGAGTATCAGTCTAATTTCGTTGGTTTCTAGTAATTTACTTCGAGGAACACAAATTTATCTCTACCCTCGGCTAGCTAGACACTTGACGCTTGGCCTTCGACAATCTCGGGTGCTGGTTAATGTTTTTCACAACCTCTGTCGTTATATTAATTTATGACACATAAGCTCCGTGTTTTGTTTATATTTCAAACCGGACGATTAGTTTCGGCGTCAATAATTGTTTCCAAAAAAAGTTAGTGATAACGACAAGCTTTGAGTTTGTTATTTTAAAAATTTAACTATGATTACACTATTATTAAACATGAAAAATAATAATACCATATTTGGTGTACCGTCTCAATAGTAATTACCAATATTTACTATACAATACTTATTAATAGCCCTTATTATAATTAATTGACGCTAAGTAACTTTAATCATTTCAAATTAATTATATAGCTTACTAGTTTCATTATGTTTCTATAATATCCACCCATGAGACATTATTGTATAATTTTATTAATTAATGAACTATTTTAAATAAGAAGTAAACATAAAACAATATATTTAATATAATTTATATTTAATATAAAAAATAAATATAAATATATCATCACGCTTTCTACCTATTACTGGGTGTGGCCCTTGACCATAGCAGATTTTGGTGAGTGATATATTTTGCGCGCGGTGTGTGGTTACCAGCTGTCATATTACGGCCTCCATAGATATTAGTGGAGGGGAAGTCACAGGGGTAGTGAAAATTGTTTGTCGGCTGTGGAATCGAATCCGGGTTCCAAAATTCATAGGTCTACTTCGATATCACTGAGCCATCTTCCCAATTTATATTTTTATATTCAATATAATAATTAAATAACAATTATTATTGTTACCTAGAAACAGGAAGGCGGTTGACTACTTGTCCTCCAAATACCGAAAAAAACACTATTTAGTTTTGATATTAAAATTTTCGAAGTAACTAAAATATTGTTCAATAGTATAAGCTTGCTTACAACTTTGTCTCATGCCACATTTTTAATTTTAGTCCACAATTTTTTCTAATCTTCCTTTAAAGATTATGTAAATAGTATATGTTACAACTCAAATACAACACCAAATTGTTTACAATCTGGCATTAGACAAGATAATAGTGATCAATTTTCTTCCAGAAAATTATATAATGTTAACAATTACCTATCATAAAATTTATTGCAATATTTTTTTGGAAAAACAAAGTTCATGTTTTACACAAATTATGCATGCTAGGAGACGAGTACATTTATGTAATGTTATACAATACTGGCAATGTGAAATTTTAATTTTAAATGTATTTCAAAGCGTGGGGGTACACTTTTGACACAGTCTTCTCGCTATCTTATCCATTTTGTACACTTGCAAAGTCTTATGGTTTGAGTTAACTATACAACCACCATCAGTTAATCTATATGCTAAGAAAATAATTGAACTATTATAAATTTGTTCCAGTACCCTGTTCAGTATAAGAATGAGTATCAATAAAATAAAGTCTATAATTTGTTTTAAATATGTAAATGCTTTCTTATCCTTTTTTCTAATATTTTACATGACTAATGATTAACTACAATAATTCGATTTTACCAAGTTCTACAATCTAGAATTAGAGGTTCTTAAGGCTCTAAGGTGATGGTTAGATATGTCTCAGCATAGAACTTAAATTTCATACTGTACAGTACAGAATAACGTCATTAATATGAATAATAAATTTAGTTCTCAATATTACGAACTCTACCTACTTATAAATTGTCACTATACTACAAGCTATATACTATTAACTATAGTATTAACTATAGCATAAATAAATTTTTTATCGTTATGATAACAATTTATGAGACACTCTACGCTGGAAGTAAGGCGCGCCAGCAAATCACGCGCACGCAAGGCGCCAACGGCGCGACATAAGTAAATGTAATGAAAGTTCCTACACGCAACCAAGTCTGTCTGTCCTCAGTCCGTCTTTCGAGTTCGCATCAGGACAAAACCGGAAAATATAAATCCGTAATGAAATGAGTCCGCGATAACTTTAAATTGTTTTCGACGAAGTGAAATCGAGTTGAGAAAGAATAAAATTACATTTGAAAAGTTCAGGAACGTGTAATTTAAAAGTCGTATTGTCACAGGAACTAATTTAAAATGAGAATAACTAAAACGAAGAATAAGCACCTCAAGTTAATGTCAAGAATTGTGATAGATAATAACATTTACAAATATAAGCCCTTTTATTTCATTTGTATCTTGAATTTAATATTAAAAATTATTTTACCAACTTGCAGTATTACATAATTAAAAGAATAAATTCAGATGAACGGGGGTTGCTAACATAGATATATTGTTTTTCCTAGAACATTTATATTTTTGAGGCAATTTTTATAATGCGAAGAGAAGAAGAAACATGGATTACATTGCCTACGATATTTTCTAATTTGAAAATATGTTCTTCACAAATTGACGACCATTTCGGTCAAAATTGTAACCTTATTCAAAGTCTACTTACATTAGAAACGTCCAGAACCTTTCACTAGAATTACATTTAGTTACGTAATTAAAACATTTATCAAAAAAATTTGTGAAAAGTAATACAATTTCTTCTGAATCAAATTTATTTCTATATATAATTCCTGGTTTACTAGTTATTATGTTATCGTATTAGTTTAGTTATATACATATCATAAAAACACACACTACTTAATTTGCTTTCCTTTTGTAAATTTTATTTATATCATCATAAGATAACTGCTATTATTTTGTTAGTAGTTGATAAGAAGCACGCATTGATCGCATAAGTGAGGTGGGAACTATTGAACAATGAGAGATCAGTACTGACCAGCTTGCATAACAATATGAATACATTAGAGATGTGCTTAGCAATACGATATATCGATATCATGTCGATATAAGAAAAAGAAGAGGAGTATCGATACAATTTTAAAATATCGATCTAATAATTTTTATTTGAAATATTTTGTTGGTAATACTGACCGCGATTGCATACTTCATTATTACGCATGAAAAGAATCGTGAAAAAAATATATTTCTAAATATTAATTTAGAAGGATTTTAATTTGCAATCATACTGTGACAGTATTTCATTTTATGCCAATATATTTTTTTTTATATGTAACGTATTATAATCTATATACAATTTGCTCTTTTATAAATTGTATCGATATTATAGATATTTAAAATTTTTTATCGATACAGTATCGATACAAGATTAAAATCGATAAGCGCAGCTCTAGATTACAAGCGTTTCAAGTAATCTTAACTGTTTTCTTATATAAAATAAGTGACATATAATTCTGAAAATATTATAAAAAATAAATTTATATATAATATAAAATTGAAGTAGGTGAACATATTCTATTGTTTCTATGAAATAGTATGTTGTAATAAAAATATGCATATTATAACAGATATAAATAGGTTTATGTTAAATTAAACATTCGCTAAGAAAAAAGGAATCAGCAATCACATTTGATAAAGTTACATTCGATGAAAAAGTTAAATAAAAACGGAAATGTCAACAATGATAATTATAACATTAACATGATTTACTCGTAATTATAGAGTATATAAATATAGAGTAAAAATTTAAAAATAAAATCATTATGTACCTTGGTAATGTTATTTTAACCGAGGGCTCTTATACTGGGTGTCCCATTTTAATCCGCCAGTAGCGATAATTCTGAAACATTGCATTGAATCAAAAAGTGTTCCAAATGAAAAGTTAATGGTTCTGAGGGGGACATCTGATGCCGTAGACTTTGCCCCCCCCCAGCCCCTCAAGGGGCAATTTCGTAAAATGTGTAGTTAACAAGTAAAATTTGTATATTGGCAGTTTATTATTAAATATAATAATAATAATATTTATTTATTTATTTATTTAAACATACACTGCCCGACAAGTAAACCCGGTTAGAAGGCAGGAAAATACAAACATAAAAAAATCAAAATTTATAATCAAATAGTTGACTAAATATGAACAGTTATTTATCTCGATAAAATAGTATAAAAACGTCTTGGATTATGTTGAAAACCATCAACATTACCAAATGTAGACTGATGAATTAAACACATACGGTGAATAGGAGACGAGGAGAAAAAATTAGTACGAGGAGTTGGAAGATAAAAGGTGCATGAGTTACATGTAAGGACAAAAGGAGTATGAAAGCAACGAAGATTCAAGTAGTAGAGATCGTCTATTTCACCATGAATCAGGTTACAGAGGTGATGAGCTAAATTCAGTTCACTACGTTCTAAAAGATTGCGAATGTTGAACATTTCTAATATTGTAAGAAATAGAATGATCAGGATAATATGATTAATTTTTAAAAATACAAATTTTAGAAACCTTTATTGAATATATTCGATATATAGAATGGATTCCATATATTCTAACTTAGAGCGGATAAATGGATAATACAGAGAAAATAGCGGAGAGATATCATGAAATAAACGGGTATTACAAATAATGAAACCATGCATTCGAATGGCTGCTTTATAAATACGATTAATATGATTAATAAAGGTTAGTTTGGAATCAAATGTAATACCTAAGTCGTCTATATAGGAGCAGCGTGATAAGATTATCTGGTCAAGAGCATAGTTATACGTAATAATAATTTTTTTCCTGGAGAATGACGCTACTTTACATTTATGAAGGTTAAGGTCTAGATTATTAGTAATACACCAAAGAGATAAATTTAGCAAATCATTTTGAAGAAGGTTACAATCATTAATCGAAGAAACAGAACTAAAATTTTCTAGATCATCAGCAAATAAAAGTTTATTACATTTGTAAAATATCTGTGATATCATTGATAAATAGTAGAAACAGAAGAGGGCCCAGATTGGACCCTTGAGTAACACCAGACGTTGCAACAAAGGAGAGCAATTAAAGGAGCACAGATGGAAAAGGACTGAAGCTTAGAAATCAAGATGTTATGATCAATACGATCGAACATTTTAGAGAAGTCAATATAGATACAGTCAACTTGACTTTTTGCATCTAGGACAGATGAAACGATATGGGTAAAATAGGCTAAATTACTGGCAGTCGATCTTTTCTGTATGAATCCATGTTGGGAGGGTGATATTAAATTATTAACTTTAGGATATATAGAAAGGTACGAGGGGGTATTGAAAAGTAAGGGCTCCAACAATGCCATTTCCGAACGCGAGTTGCTAGGCGAAATTTGACAACAGCGCTGCATTCCTTGTTTCCTACACAACATTCTAGAACCATCCGCGAGACCTTGTGTTGAAAGCGAGTTGCCCCAACTTATAAGTTGAATGAAAAACAAATTTATTATAAATAAATGAAATGAATGTATTCAAATTCAATAATTGAAATACATAAACTAGAACAGTACATAAACTAAAAACCAGATACAACATAGGTAGTTCCCTAGTTTACGAAACCTGAAAAATACATTATTTACGAGTTAGGCTTTGCATGTGTTTATTATACAAAATAAATACCTTAAAGATATTCGTACTAGACTTAGCTCCTTTTAAATCACGTCTGAATCACAGATGACCTTTTTACAGTAAAATAAAGACAGATTTCATTGAGAATAACAAATAATCAAACAAAAGTACTCGACACTTGCCAACATAACAATAACAAAAGATTAAGTGTCGATACAGTAGATATCTCTAAATTAAATAAATTTGACAGAACAAATTCTGACACTTACAGATAATTATTAAAATCTAACACCTTGGGACGCTAGGTCGCTGCGTAGCAGTCGTTTAGAATGGAGCTCCCGCTTACCTCGCGCGCCAGGTGCGAACTGGGCTCAGTCATTCGATTTTTGAATGCAAAAAAGAAAACTTGGGCACATCATTACACCCCGGAAACGAAGGAATAATCGAAACAATGGCGTCACCCGACCTCACCAAAGCCCAAAAAGTTCAAGATAGAGAAGTCAGCGGGAAAGGTGATGGCGACCGTTTTCTGGGACAGGAACGGGGTTCTGTTGGTGGATTTCATGCCGAAAGGAACAACAATCAACTCAGGAACACCTTGGGGGACAGAAATTCAAGTCAGACGAGAAGCGGTCGTCAGTTGGTTTCGCTACGCGGCGGGAGAGTGGTACGACGCCGGCATTAAAAAGCTGGTTACCAGGATGCAAAAAGTGATTGATCGTCAAGGCGACTATGTAGAAAAATAGTTTAATGTTCAACCTTTCCAACGATGTACACAAAGTTGTAAATAAATTAGATTTTCTATGAAAAAAAAATAGGAGACCTTACTTTTCAATACCCACTCGTTTTTCAAAATTTTTACTGAAATTAGGTAATACTGCGATAGGGCGATAGTTCATAATATTAGAGATATCATCAGACTTATGTATTGGTGTTATACGAGTTATTTTCCATCTATTCGGAAATTTTTAATAATTAAAATGAAGATATGAAAGAGAGCAATTGGCAGGGGATAAGCACAGTCCGTAATAAAAAAAACTGGGAATAATATCAGAACCGCACGAAAAGCTTGATTTCAATTTACTGATAATATAAGTTATTTTATCTCTGGTAACATGATTTAGAGAAATAAGATTATCAGAGGAAACTTTAATATTTGTAGGATTGGTATTGGAAGGACAAGAATAAACCGATTTAAAATAAGAGGCAAAACCATTAGCTATTTGATCAGGGGTATTTAAATCCGAATTGTTAAATGTCATAACATTTGGAAATGCTGATATTTTTTTCTTGGAATTAATATATGTCCAAAACTTGTTTGGATCAACATTAATGGAAGATTCATAAACAGAAATGTAATTCTTGTAGGCGTTTCTGATATCAGATTCCAATTTTGCACGAAGCTCTTTGTATAAAGTTAAATAATGAGAGTTATTAAAACTATTATTAAGCTTGCGAAAATGTTCTGTACGCTTTATATCCGCTCTAATTTCAGAGGTAAACCAGGGTGGATAACGAATTATGAAAGATTTTTTTATGGTACACTTTCATCGAAAAAAGAATAAATAATACTCTATAGAAAGTCACAAGCTGAGTTTACATTGTTGAAATTAACTAATTCATTCTAGTTAAACTCACTAATTAAATTGTAAAGATTGGTAAAGTAAGCCTTTTTGAAATCATAAGAAAAGCCATTAACTCTATTCATGTTTTTGGGTTGACTATGAAAATTAAAGTCAGATTTAAATTTTAAAGCTGGGTGATGAATCATACTCGATATCTAATATTAAATCAATATTCGAAATAAATAAGTCAAGAATACGGTTAGTTTTGTTCAAAACAGAGTTATGCTGTTTGGCATTAATGAATTCTAAAAATCAATAAACAAATTAACTTTAGGACATTCATGATCCAATATTAGTTTAGGTAATAATAATAATAATCTCCCGATGTGGTTAATAAAGTAAAATAAACACATAAAAAATTTTTATGGGATGGCTAGCACAGTGGTATGAAGTCGGCCTGTGGATCCTGAGGTCCCTGGTTCGATTCCCACAGGCGACAAATTTTCATAATTTGAAAAAGCTATCCCTGTGGCTCCTCCACCACTAACATGTTTGGGGGCCGTGATTTGACGACTGGTAACCGCACTTCACGCGCAAAAATATATCACTTACCGAGATCTGCTTTAGCAGAGTGCCACACCCAGTAATGGGTAGAAGGCGTGATGATATATTTATATTTATTTTATTTTAAAAAATTACATATACTTCATATGCTGACCTATAATGAACCTATAGATGTATAAAACAGTAGCTAATATAATCTATATACAGATTAACGTGATTGTACTCGTATGAGTTTACTAATTATAACTATTTATGTTTCTTAGATATTTTGATTTTGTAAAACGCTATTTGACGCTTTCAGTATTAAATAGATATAAATATTTATATTTATGTGCTCTCATTTGTAGATATAGAAACTAATATAAATGACATTTTGGACTAAGTGAAATCGGAATATGAAAAAACAATAGTTATTTGTCAAACCAAAGAGGAAAGGTTAATAACTTAATTATTCTTCAAACATATTATTGTATTCTGCATAAAAATTTCTGTGAACATAATGTTTCCAGTTGAGTAAAAAAATATATTATGTGAATGTAAGTCAAATATAGGGCCTGTCAAACCCCATACAATTGAGGCACAAAACGTCATTTTCACTCCACATAAAATATGCTATTTAAGGTAAACTAAAGAAATTCCTTGATTTTAATGAGCGTCAGGTAGAGTATTAGACAAACAAAATCTAACTTTAACTGTTTCTATAGATTTTGATATGGTATAGCTTTTTTATATACAATTTTTCGCTTTCTCCATTATTGCAGTTTAAATTTCTAAAGCCCCTGACACATAGCGTCAAAACTCCGAGTCTACCATTTGACTGCCAAAAATAGAAACGCTTCTATTTTCAGCAGTCAAGACTGTCGAAAACCAACTTCATTATTATACTGGATTTTTCGCTATCTTCCTTTGTTGTTTGACGTATGAATTATTATTGTTTGATATTTTGTACATTTTTATAGTTAAATTCATTTACTTTATACATAGTTAGATACTTTTAAGTTTTCATATTTCATTTATAGTTCATGTCAATTTTTTTTAATTTAATTTTTTCTTTTATTAATCCTAGTTTATAGTTTTTATATTTCTTAATAGTCTATAAATATTTTAAATAATACATTTAAGTTTTTATATTTCATTTATAGTTCATATAATTTTTTTTTAATTTAATTTTTTGTTTTATATTTCGTAGTTTATAGTTTTTATATCTCTTAATAGTCGATAAATATTTTACATAATACAAATTAACAAATAAAACGTTAAAATTAACAAATATTTAATTCTGACTGTCAGAAACACCGACTCTATATGTGTCACCCGTTTTGGACGTGACTCTCAGTTTTTCAGCAGTTTGTAGCAGACTCGGAGTTTTGACGCTATATGTGTCAGGGGCTTTACTTTACGTGTTTCTGTGGCATATTCCAGACCGACATGCTTCTTTCTTTTCGTGAATCAACTATTTCTGGAGCAAGTTCTTTTACATATTTTTTTTTAATATTAGAAACATCCATTGAACATACTCTTCATCAATTTTTATTGTCTGTACTTCTATAACCTGAGGTGTCCAAATAATAAAATCTCATTCTTTTTGTCCAGTTTGATGAAATGTTTGAGGTTAGAAATGAATTACTTTCTATAACCGTATAATTAGATACTTTTATGTTGAAAATTTCGTTTATTGAAAGATAAATAATACATTTCAATATTACACATAATCCTGTTCCACTAGTATGCTCTCCTAAAAGTGATAAAATATTTTATTATAATAAAGTACCCATGACTTTGAATATTATAATATCATATAACACGAAAAACAAAACTAGACATATTTCAAACCACAAATTATGAAATACTTATATATTTTCATGTATATCTCTATCTAGTTAATCTTGGCAAACATGATTATGACAGCTGTCATTCTTCCAGATCATTTTAACGCTGAGTGTACGTTAAAGCCCACATCACATGTGGAGAATGAGAATTTCGCGAAATAGCAATAACAAATTCAAATTTCAAAAAAATATTTCCTATATTTAATCTTATCCAAATTAAGAAACAAGTAGTACTACATAATCTCTGAACATTCAGCTTTTTGATATGTGTATGGACAAGAATGTTTAATATTTATAAATAAAATAAATAAATATATTATCACGCCTTCTACCCATTACTGGGTGTGGCACTCTGCTGAAGCAGATCTCGGTAAGTGATATATTTTTGCGCGTGAAGTGCGGTTACCAGTCGTCAAATCACGGCCCCCATACATGTTAGTGGTGGAGGAGCCACAGGGATAGCTTTTTCAAATTATGAAAATTTGTCGCCTGTGGGAATCGAACCAGGGACCTCAGGATCCACAGGCCGACTTCATACCACTGAGCTAGCCATTATTTAATGTTTATAATAGAAATAAACTGGAATTGAAGTTTAAGAGATCATAATATCAAAATTTTAGATCTAATTTTCTCAAAAATCCTTTCTACGATTTTGATTAAAAAAAACTGTATATTTAAGAATATGGTCTTCTATAACACAGTAAATTTTTATCTAATTTGAATTTACAGTTTTGGAGAAAAACAAAAAAACATGAAAAAGTCTTGTTTTGGGCGGTTTTTGGAATATTTTATTTTTTTTCTCCAAATCTGTAAATACAAATTGAATAAAATTTTTCTATAAGACCATATTCTGAAGCATAGTGAATTTTTTTATTAAAATCGTAGGAAGCATTTTTGAGAAATAAATTCAAATTTTGAATGTAATTTCTTTCAATATTTGTACATAACATTAATGGTATCTAGTTTATTATCATACTTTGAAGTTTTGGCTTCGAAATTATATACAATAATTAATAAGTTTCATTCATAATAAGAATAATATTTCCTTTCAAAAGATCAAGGCAAATCATCGTTCTGATACTAACTTCAGCCAGGAAGGTTCACCTTAAATTTAAATTTTGATAATGAATTATAATATTTATTTATGGAGTAGTGGTATCGAGTCGGCTAGTGAATTTGAGAACCTCGATTCGATTTCCACAGCTAACAAACAAAATAACCTCTGTGGCTCCGCCTCCACTATCATCTTTGAAAGACGTGATTTGACGGCCGGTAACCGCACTTTATACACATAAATATATCACTTGATTCTTACCGAGGTCTGCTACGACAGAGTTCCTCACCCTGTAATAGGTAAAAGACATGATATATTTATTTATTTAATTTAATTATAATATTTAAATCTGAATTATATGTTTGTAAATCAAATTAAATAATGCTTTAGTTATGACAAGAAATACATTTTTTTTTTAATAATTGTCTACAAATTTTCTTAAAAATATATATTGCTAATTAATATTAAAATCATTTCAACAATTAAAATATATATAAGTATTCATTTATAGTAAATACAGGTTCAATAAATGCCAAAAAAACTATTGGAATCCGAAATTTGCCTCACCTTACTCGAAGCATCCGAACGAGAGTGGAAAAAGCGCTTTCCTCTTGTGTTAGACACAAACAAAATATCACGACATGCTTCAAAAACGATGTATTTCAACTTTAAATACTTACAGGGAAAAAAAATTATAGGCACAATGAGGACGGTATTTCATTTGATTGAATCACAATTGTAAGAAAATTTTAAAATTTAAAGCTATATTACTATTTCGGAATTATATTAAAAATAGTCATTTTTATAACAAGTGCCGAAAAAAGCTCGTTACGTGCAAGTGTAGAATTTAACGCACGAGGCTTGCCGAGTGCGGAAATCTGCACGAGCATGTAACCTTTTTCGGCACGTGTTATAAACAACATTTTTCCTACAACTGTGCGATTTAGTAAATCACTAAAATATTATTAAAATTTATAAAATTTATAAAATTTTAATGATATTACATGAAAACGATGTTTTACGGCGTTGCTATGGTTTGTTTGTTGATTGCTTGCACATTGTTCTACGTTATTTAAAAAAAATTCACTAACGTCAAAATAATTTCTTCAAAATCATCTTGATTGGAATAGTACAGTGAGTGATTCTTCTTTATCATTAAAACCTCCAAAGATAATTGAAGCTCCGGATCATACTATGTTGGATCTATTTTCGACAATGACAATCAACCTGCTGCTGGTACTTCTGAAGCTTCCGAAATTGTTACCAATAATATTACTGGTAATAATATGAACAGGTACGGAAGAAATCAATGTTTCTTTAGACACAAAAGTTTCCACTTTACATTATGTCAATATAAGCAACTGTAACAACTGTATTAATAATATACACAAACAATAAATATGAAGTATTTCACTTACTCTTTAAATAAAACCATTTATCGATATATTTTACTTTGTTCGGTTCTTTTTATTAATTGTCTACAGATTAGATATACTGCAAATTAAGGTTACGTTTATAAACGTCAAAATATACTACTGTATATTTAATAGCGCTGGTTCACCGTATCTTCTTTTTCCATAAGCGTCTGTGGTCAAAATATGAATTCCGCGCTCAGCGCGAAATTTAAATCGCTGTCAAAACAATATTCTTTTGACAGTTACGTAATGAAGCACTTTCTGCACTAGTGTTTCTTTGCTTTCGGAAACGCACTTGGTCTGCATTCATCTACTTTCCATACGTAACCAAGGCAATTATAGTTACGTAATAACAAAGAAATCGCACAGTTGTAGGAAAATGTAATTTTTATTGTTTTATGTATGTTATAAATATAAGATACGTCTTTATTCTTTATATATTTTGGCCTCAAAAACCATAGTATAATCCGCGGCTTATAGCAAGCTGATTTGTTCCTTCTACCGTCCTTCACTATATTTCTGGATATTGTATATATCCTTTTTTCCTAGAACATCTGTGGGGATCTGGAAGAAATTATTGTTTTACATTATGCACAGCTTTGTACAAACCGATAATGCGTTGTGGCACATCAAATGAAATTCCAATCTTTTTCGTTAGAGTTTGGCACTGGACGATGTTGTCGACATTGGCACCTCTATACTTTTTTTCAAGATGGTTCGAATAGGTATATTATATATAAAGTATATAAGGGAAAGTTGCTGAGCGGTATCGAACAAGATTTTCAGAGGCGTATTTATAGGCGTGCACAGTGTTCACAAGAGGTCCGTGACGATAAAATATAATTTATTATTTTTATTTTATATTTTACTTGCTATTTTTGTTTTATCGTGTAAAATGATTGTAGCAAATAATAATGACTTTCTTGTGTGACTTAAGTATTGCTACATTGTATACATTAATTACATTTCTACGAATTCGTAGGATGAGCTGTGACTGTATGTGGGTAGCAACTCAGATTCAAAATTTACTTAAAGAAATGAGGCCCTAAAAATATTGCGCACAGGGCCTCGCTGGCCATAAATACGCCACTGAAGATTTTGTAGGTCATACGTTGTTGTTCACCATCGTCGTTCTGTTTCATTTTAATGTGAATTATTTATTGTTCGAATAAATACATCCTCTCTACATCAATTAGCTTTATTATGTGGTACTGTATACTCGTATTAAATTGGCAGTGAATTAATCGTAAAAATTGACGATTTTCTGCTTAGCGATAAATGGATTATAATTATAATGAAAAGAAAATATTTTTCAAATGAAAGCATAAATCTCAGTTTTAATTCAGAACAAATAAAAACTGAATTAGGGTACCGCCCAACGACGTTACGATGTACAAAGGATAAACAACGATGCGTGAAACCTCTTTAAGGGTTCAATATCAGTTCCTTACGTGTGAGCTTCGCGAGTAATAGATGGGTAAGCTTTGAAGCTTTGCATGTGTTCTTCGCTAAAAGAAAAGACAAGAATTCAAAAGTATTCTATTTGTATTTTAAAACTTTTCATTTAGTATGATGAAATATTTTAATAATTAAGTCCGGCTGTACAGTGATGTTATAATTTATATTAAGTCCCTGTTGTACGGAGTAACATAAATAAATAAATAAAATGATTATATGACTAAATTTAAATAATAATAATAATAATATCAATAATGGTGTTCAATTTAGTTGTGCCACCATTGCTATCTCGAAAACTATAAGAGCTACAAGGTTAGTTAAATACCGTTTTGTAAGTGTATTACTAATAGTATATTCCGAAAATGAACCACGGTGCGGTACAATTTTACCACGGTTAAGGTTAGAATAACATCATTTTGTATGTAAAACGTAACACTATTACGATGACAGTTGTCACTTGACAGATGAGTTTCGAAATGTGAAATTTATTTAATATGGACAAATGATTATATGTATATAAAAAATATTACATTCTGCATTACAAACGCTTTAACTTATATATATATATATATATATATATATATATATATATATATATATATATATATATATATATATATATATATATATAGGTATATAAAAATAATAAAGAAAAAATTAAAATGAGCTTCAAAACAAGTAATACATATCAGTCATCATCAAAATATAGTTTTATAAGACAAAAATTCACAAACACTACAAAAGCCGCCAAACACGTTTCAAACTTGTCAACAACATCTGTGAAGTTACCAAAATAACCGCCACTCGAGCACGGTTAGTTTGGTTATTAAAAACTAACCACAAATTTCAAAAACAATGTTTCGTAATGAAACCGGTTACTGAAAAAACTAACCAGGGTTATTGTGGTTCATTTTAGGAACACACTATTCATTATTAAAAATTTTCGACCAGTGGTTCTCAAAATACAGGGTGCAACTTTCTTCTTTTATATTTCCCATTGGAACCTATTTTTCTTTATTTGCTTATTCGATTCAGTATTTTCTTCTGAATTTAACGACTAAAAAGTTCAATACTGTCATAAAATAAAATTTTTAACAAATATATATATATATATATATATATATATATATATATATATATATATATATACTACAAAACATCAAATTTAAATTAAATTGATGATGCAATGGTTTCCTTTTATGTATGGAATAAAACTACAAAAATATCTGGATTTCAGAGTTGAAGAAAAGTACAAAAAAAGTTAAATAATTGAATATATTGTTCTGTATAACATTGTTTCATTGCTTGTTGTTAAATGTTATGTTCTCAAACTGTTAATTTTAATATTATTGTAGTTACACCATTGTTTGATTTGTTTATTTTTTAATTATTTTCTATCCAAAGCAGATATAAAAAAAATAATTATAAATTTAACATCCATTTTTCTCAGTTATTTTGCTATATTAGAATATGGAATGTTTATATTGCATAACCTAAAAAAAATATATGTTTCCATTTAAAATAAGAAAGTTGTGTCCAGAAGTTTGAAAACCACTGATCAAACAATTTTTTTACTCTTATAAAATGGTGGTTCTTTGCTAACCAATTTCGTAGCTCTAATAGTTCTCGAGATAGCAATGGTGGCACACTTAAATGGAACAGCCTGTATATATATATATATATATATATATATATATATATATATATATATATATATATATATATATACTACATATATATATATATATATATATATATATATATATATATATACTATATATATATATACATATATATATATATATATATATATATATATATATATATATATACTTTTACCCAGTATTGGGTATATCACTATGCCGTAGCAGATCTCGATAAGTGATATATCTAGGCGCGTGTATTGCAGTTACCAGCTCATCAAATCAAGGCCTTCGAAGATGATATTAGAGGAGAAGCCTGAGGAGTAATTTTAATGTGGTGAAAATTTATTTTATTTATTATATTTGCATTTTAATTTTAGCATTAAATATTTTTAAATTCTTTTTAAAGACTTCTCACGTGGATATTAATTTGTATTTGTATGTTTCATGTAATTCTAATTTTGACGCGGGTAAGGTACGAAGTTGAGATTTCTTTAAAAAAAATGATAGAAATTCAGAAATGTTTCGATATTTATTCCTTAAATTAAATTATTTGTTATTCAAGTAATTAGCAACTCTTTTTCGTACATCTATATAAAACACCATACACCGAATCTATATATATTAGGAAGGTATATTTATCGATTATAATCAAGTTTTTTTCTGAGTACACTTAACATATTCTCTATATTGAAAAGTCAGAGAACTAATGGGAACTAGTGAAATATTATACATATTTCTTTTTGCATTTATAAGTTAAATTCGTGGAAAATGAAGGAATAAAGGAGTCGTATAGCAAATTGTAGTTTTAACCAGATTAGAAAAATCACAATGGAATTTTATCTTAATCCCTCATTTGCGCGCAAGTGTTCTATTGCCGATTTTGGGTGATTACGTCATCAGCAGGGAGTAAACTGAACTCTGTGCGCTAGTGACCAACTCCCGTTTATTTTAAATGAAAATTTTACGGGAAAAAGTAATCAGCAAGCACACTTGTTCTTCATAACATGATTTAATTATACAGAGTGTACCTTTACTTGAGGTACATATTAAAATAGCACATAGTACTTGAAGTTCTGACCACGGAACAAAAATATATATTTTTTTAATTCGAAAATTAGTTATTGACCTTCGTCAAGGAACTAGTTTTGGATCATTGGTTGAATAGGTAGTAACTAATTAATAATTAATGTTTGCATAATGCAGTAATTGAATTTAGTTTCAAGTAGCCGGTCATATAACTTTTCAGGTGGTGAAATCAAATTGTTCAATTCGCTAAGTAACTGAAAGTGGTTTTGTTTTTTTATAATAGTTTTCATTAATAATGTAACAAGAGAGTGAGAATAAATTGAAAATAATTTGACAGATCTTTCGAAAACCAGTTGCCAGGCATAGGGCTTGAGTGGCTATTGCCAAATGGCAACAAGTTTGAGAAAGATACTGGAGAATTATTTTCTAATTTATCTAACACTCGAGTTATATTTAATTAGATTATTTTTTGACTTAGCTGTTGAGGTCGATACATTCAACTTAAAAAAAAATTGAACTGGGTTCATATCGATTGATTACTTATTAATGTATTCTTGGAAGTTGTTTCCAAAAATTTTTGTATCTGAAATACAACTAAATCGATTTTTTTCACACATTTTACTTGACGCGTTGACAGTTTTAAATAATTATTTGACAACTACCTATCATTTGTCCCAAACAAAAAAGCACCACAGAGATGATTCCAGGGAATAATCACAAGTTATATATTTTGTTTTGTGGCTTCTTTGGCGAACCAACTACTTACGTCATATGCCGCCATTACGCCCTGATCTGCGTTTTATGTATTATGGTCAACAGCAACGCGGGTTTTCTCTGGACGGTCACCCATCCAAGTAGTACACGCGCGCAACGTTACTTAACTCGCGTTATCCCTTGGATCAGTTCCAACGAGTGCAGCCATGGCCGTTGACAAAAGAGCTTTATTCTCAGTATAATTATGACAGAATTGGTTAAAACGCAGACACTTGACATACAATGAAGCATTTCATTTCAAGAAGTATATCTCGCCAACTACCAGGTGGACTGCCAATGACAGTTTAGAGAATTTTAAAGAATAATAATTTATATTATCCTTATCATTTTCAACGCGTTCATGAGTTAATTAAACCCGATCATGATCTTCGAGTAAGGTTTGCGAGTGGCTTCTGCATAAACATGCCGATAATCGTAATTTTGCTTTAGAAGTAATATTTTCAGACAGGGTAATATTTACTTGTAAAGGTATACACAATATGCACAATTGTCACTACTGGGCTGAAGAAAATTTAAATGTTTTTCTCAGGAGTCATTTTGAGCATACGTTTTCGTTAAATGTTTGGGCTGTGATGGTAAACGGATCGTTACTGAGACCATGCATACTTACTAACAGAATAATTTGACTGAATTATTAAAGGATATTCCTCTTAATGTACGTCAAAAGGCATGGTTTATGCATGATGGTGCGCCGCCTCGTTTTAGTAGAAATGTCTGAAGTCACCTAGATAGAATATTTGAGGGCAGATGAATTGAAAATTGTGCTGAAAGATTAGACAAGGAAATGCAATTCAGCGAGCTTGTACTATTTCTTTAATTCAACGTACTGTATTATATTTAGCAGTTAATATAAATAATTTTGAATAGTTTTTGTAAAAATAAAGTAAGTACATAATTTCAATATTTTTTTCTTTATCTACACATTCCTAAAATTGGGCTTCACGTAATTGCGTAAATAAATTTTATTTATAAATTACTATAATTAATGGCGATAACTAATTCCTTTATTCAAAATAAATAGTATCCAGTGGTACTAAAAATGTTCTCTTTAAGTAAACTAACCTTATTTATAGGAATTTCGAAAAAAATTGTTTGGTACATAATCAGTACGTTCAATAATATTAGAATATGTACATCAAGTTATGATACATTCTGTAGATAGTAAATTTAAAAAATATAATCAGCGAAGTTTGATAATGTTCTTTTACCGTTCAATGTTGTAATAATAAGTACCTAGAAGTACAATTACTTACATATTTCTACGATCAATAAATAATACAATCACTATTCGTACATATATTTCTATGTAAATTTATATGATGGTTCATTATTCAACATTTTTAAGCTAATCAGATTACGACTTCTTTAATAACACCATTATTAACGCAGCTAGCTTGTATTTTTTTTTCGGCTAGCTAGATGTTACTTTCCAACCGCTAAAATTATCTTAGTGTGCTTTTTTTCTGATACCAAACCTTCATTTATTTTTTCTACAACTTCTCGCAGTTCTTGTGGAGTATCAGTATCAGAAATAACATTTATGAAAATAAGAATAATATATAGATATAATAAATACTCGACAAATAATGTAGAATTGGTATAAAAATATAATAAATACATATGAGAAAATATACTAAATAAATTATAATAAAACTTTTTAAAAAATATTCATAAAATTAATGTATTGAACTCAAGTATTACTAACTCCATGCTGCACATCTTAGTCATCTAACTTAGTGCTCTACTGTAATTTCCCGGCTACTATTCTTCCAGAATCAAGAGGAACTTTTTTTGTCGCGGGACAAAATGTAACTTTCCGCTTCTAGATACCTATTGACATATATATATATATATATATATATATATATATATATATATATATATATATATATATATATATATATATATATATATATATATATATATATATATATATATATGGGATGGCTAGCACAGTGGTATGAAGTCGGCCTGTGGATCCTGAGGTCCCTGGTTCGATTCCCACAGGCGACAAATTTTCATAATTTAAAAAAGCTATCCCTGTGGCTCCTCCACCACTAACATGTTTGGGGGCCGTGATTTGACGACTGGTAACCGCACTTCACGCGCAAAATATATCACTTACCGAGATCTGCTTTAGCAGAGTGCCACACCCAGTAATGGGTAGTAGGCGTGATGATATATTATATATATATATATATATATATATTTTGTACTATCGAGTTTCAATGAATCTGTAGGTATATGAAACAATAGGTAGTACACAATATAAAGTGACCATCCGTCCAGCATTATGCTGGATTGTCCAGCATTTGCTTGACTTGTAAGTAGATAAGTGTCCGTATTTTGTTCAGCATTGACAAGTGTCCAGTGCTTTATCCAGCATGATTTTTTCCAGTTTTTGAAGGAATGAAATAATGTTTTAGATAGAAAAAGTATAATAAACAATATCTTTCCAACGTTGTTTGGATTGATGGCTTTATTTTATATATTTAGTAGACAAAAAAGACGACGTTTCGGACCATGGGTTAGGTCCATTATCAAGTCGAAATAGAAAAAGAGTAAAAATGTACTAAAATTTTACATGATGATGTTGGATAAGTTAAAATTAAATTAGGAGTGCACACTCCTAAAGTCACCTAACCCATGGTCCGAAACGTCGTCAATGCAAACAACGTTGGAAAGATATTGTTTATTATATTTTTTCCTATCTCAAATTAATCTACACGGCTTAATCAACATTTTTAAAATAAATAATGTTTTAGTTAATTAATTGGCACAACTGTCTAGTTTTAAGAGTTTCGCATAATTTTGAGGTTCTTATTAATATTGTCGAAGTGAATTGTGAACGAAAAACATTAATACTGTTACTGTTACTAATTGGTATGATCTCACATCTCGCTGGATGACTTACAGGGATGGCAGATTTTAAGAGGATCAAGAAATTACAAAATAATAACTTTGCCATATGAATATTTTTCTGTCTAAATTCAGTCAAATTAATTATTACAAAAACAATTATTTTTTGTGTCGATATTGGCATTGACAAAATTGGTATTGTCACGGCTTAAATGAACTGTACGTATATGTAATAATTTTAATATATTCTTTTCAGACGACCACTTATGAAAGTAACCATAACAACATCATAAACTCCTACGTAAAGTTGAACATAACATACACTTATATGTTAGTATAACGTACACTTCTAACATATCAGGTAAAGTTCCACTGATTGACAACAGATGGCGTTACGATGAAAGAAAATAATAAAATTAATGAAAAGAATTTGTACTATTATTTAAATGTAAGTTTTGGCAGATTTTTCAACACATTTGCACAGATAAATCTAATTTTTTAAAATTAAATATTACTTATTTACTAATATTTTCGCATTATTTAATATTTTGACATTACGGTTAGTATTGTTGGTATCACAATACCTAACCTCAAACGTCAAACGTCAACGCGTACCTATAAAAACGCATCAGCTGTCAAAGTATAACAACATTGCTCTTGTAAACTGTTTTTAGAAATATTTTGTGGTCGTCTGAAAAATAGTGTACATAGTTCGCTCGAAAGTGTGATAACTGTGCTCGTGTTCTTAAATAACTCGGCGCTGCGCGCCTCGTTTTCAAGTTATACACTCGCACGTTATCTTACACTTTCGATGCTTGTTATGTGATATACTATAAGAATATCTAAAAAAAGACAGAAGAAAGGAAAGGCCTGTTATGAGTGAAATATTAAACATAAGGGGTTTATTTATACCGTCCCTATTCAACTGTTATCATTGAATTAAAAAGTTAAACGTATGAAGTCTAAATAATGTACTCTTATATTTTATACTAAAAAATAATGTCAAAGTAAAACAAATTTTACTTTTGAAATTGTTAAATAATATATACAATACTGCACTATTTTAATTTTAATATTAAATATATGAAAATAACTACATTTACAATATATTTGTGTACTATTATAAAATAATAGAAACTTAAATAAAAACATTTATTTACTTTGTAAATGCAAAACTAGTCTTGTTGAAAGTTTTTACTCTAGCAAACTAACATCAGTAAATCTAATATTGATTCTAGACGGGAATATTCTAGCATTTTTGCAAAACAAATACAGTTTTTATTTACTTTCGTGCAAGCTTAAGATTTACTCTTGTAATATCAATAATTTTTCCAGTTCTTGATTCTCAGTTCTCAGTTTGCACAAAAGTAAAGTGAGTGGCATTTTTTCCGACTCAAAGTTCATATGATTTTTTACTAACGGATTCGATATAATAAATCCTGTGGGGAACAGATGTTCTGTTTTCTTTCTTATCTCCATTCTTCTTTTATATATAACGAAGACATTTTTACATAGTTCTTTTCATTCGTTGTAATCTTCATGATATTACAAATTGACACGATATTTTGTGTTCTGTCATTAATGTATAACTGAGTTATATATTATATAAAGCACCAATAGCCTGCGGTGATATTTAGAGGAAGGGAAGCAGCATAATTATTTAATAAGAATATTTTTTCATTGATGAATGTTGCTTGATTTTTTTTTATTTTAATTTTTTATTATTATAAACTATAAAACGATAGAAGTTAGGATGCTTCTTAATATTTTATAAATGTTATAGTGTTAAATAAAAATCAGGGTGGTACATATTAATCATAATATGAATAATAAAATTAATACCACATAAATTATATTTTACTCCTAAAACGTAAGTAAATAAGCAGTATAAGAAGTATTCTTACTTCCATCAACAAACAGCTAATACAAAAATTAAAAAACAAAAAAATAATTTTCAAATTAATTATACAGCAATGAAAACTAAAACAAATATCATTTAATAAATTAATTAGCTGCAAATCAATTTCAAAGCTAAAATACTTTGCCACATATAAAAATAAAATGTGGTAGTCCATGCATACTATATTTGAATTGACTTATACTTAATGCGCATTCGTCAACGAGTATTAACAAAAAAATAAAATAAAACAAATAGATTTCAAAATTCGCTTCTAATACTTTCATGGACTGCATGCCACTGTAATAGCATAATGAACGACCAGAAATACAGTTACGCTTTATCAATACACTGTTAAATATTAATTAGCAATTAATCTCATTATCAAGACAGGCGGTAGTTGTCGACGCCAAGATCAAGCAGCCTACGGCCGGCGACACTGACTGTCTATATTACAGTAACGAAGACTTTGAGCCAATATTCGAAAATTGTAATTCCATTTATCTTTTTATTAGCCGATAAATTAGTCACGTTAAACATATGATAATTTACTACATACCACCCTTGTTTGTATTAGATACAATTTTTGTATTAATTATTACTTTACAAGCTATTATTTCCCTATATAAGATTTTTTTCAATCAATTTTTCGTTCCTCTCGACGCATTTTGTTTGGCTTTTCGCGACTTGTCCGACTAGCGGCAGCACCTTACGCTCAGTTCGACAACTTCGGCTCTCGAGCTCGCTTCGTTGTCGATCGGAAACTGATGCAAAACCAGAAGTACAAAACTAAAATTTATTGACTTTTGACATTGCGAGTTACCAAATTTGTGTAAAATATATGTTTAAAGTTCATATGCAAGTATTTCTGTATTCAAAAATATATAATCAAGACAGGCGTTAGTTGTCGTCGCCAAGATTAAGCAGAAAACGGCGACACTGACTGTCTATATTACAGTAATATAAACTTTGAGCCAATATTCGAAAATTGCAATTCCATTTAATGTTTTATTAGCCGATAATCGTCTTTGGTATCAATTAAAAGGTCTTTTGAAGTGCTCGCGTGCAAAATTTAATACTTTTCGATCGTCAATTGTTATAGTGAAAGTGCTTCAAAACCCATCGTCTTTGGTATCAATCGAAAGGTCTTTTGAAGGGCTTACATGCAAAATTGGTATTTTTATCGATTAGCATTTGTTTTAATGAAAGTACTTGGAAACCTATCGTGTTTGGCATCAAATGAAAGGTTTTTTCAAGGGCTTGCATGCAGAATTAGAATTTTTTCGATCAGCAATTGTTTTAGCGAAAGTGTTCCAAAACCTATCGTGTTTGGTATCAAATGAAAGGTCTTTTTAAAGGCTTGCATGCAAAATTGGATTTTTTTCGATCGGCAATTGTTCTAACGAAAGTATTCCAAAACCTATCGTGTTTCGTATCAAATGAAAGATCTCTTGAAGGGCTCGCGAGCAAAATATAATACTTTTCGATTGTCAATTGTTTTAGTGAAAGTGCTTCAAAACCCATCATCTTTGGTATCAATCAAAAGGTCTTTTGTAGGGCTTACATGCAAAATTGGAAATTTATCGATTAGCAATTGTTTTAATGAAAGTACTTGGAAACCTATCGTGTTTGGTATCAAATGAAAGGTCTTTTCGAGGGCTTGCATGCAGAATTAGAATTTTTTCGATCGGCAATTGTTTCAGCGAAAGTGTTCCAAAACCTATCGTGTTTGGCATCAAATGAAAGGTCTTTTTGAGGGCTTGCATGCAGAATTTAAATTTTTTCGATCGGCTATTGTTTTAGCGAAAATTTTCTAAAACCTCTCTTGTTTGGTATCAAATGAGAGGTCTTTTTAAGGGCTTGCACGCAAAATTGGTTTTTTTTCGATCGGCAATTGTTTTAACGAAAGTGTTTCAAAACCTATCGTGTTTGGTATCAAATGAAAGATCTTTTGAAGGGCTCGCGAGCAAAATTTAATATTTTTCGATTGTCAATTGTTTTAGTGAAAGTGCTTCAAAACCCATCGTCTTTGGTATCAATCGAAAGGTCTTTTGAAGGGCTTACATGCAAAATTGGAATTTTTTCGATCGGCAATTGTTTTAGCGAAAGTGTTCCAAAACCTATCGTGTTTGGTATCAAATGAAAGGTCTTTTCAAGGGCTTGCATGCAGAATTAGAATTTTTTCGATCAGCAATTGTTTTACCGAAAGTGTTCCAAAACCTATCGTGTTTGGCATCAAATGAAAGGTCTTTTTGAGGGCTTGCATGCAGAATTTAAATTTTTTCGATCAGCAATTGTTTTAGCGAAAGTGTTCCAAAACCTATCGTGTTTGGTATCAAATGAAAGGTCTTTTTAAAGGCTTGCATGCAAAATTGGATTTTTTTCGATCGGCAAATGTTCTAACGAAAGTATTCCAAAACCTATCGTGTTTGGTATCAAATGAAAGATCTTTTGAAGGGCTCGCGAGCAAAATATAATACTTTTCGATTGTCAATTGTTTTAGTGAAAGTGCTTCAAAACCCATCGTCTTTGGTATCAATCGAAAGGTCTTTTGTAGGGCTTACATGCAAAATTGGAAATTTATCGATTAGCAATTGTTTTAATGAAAGTACTTGGAAACCTATCGTGTTTGGTATCAAATGAAAGGTCTTTTCAAGGGCTTGCATGCAGAATTAGAATTTTTTCGATCGGCAATTGTTTCAGCGAATGTGTTCCAAAACCTATCGTGTTTGGCATCAAATGAAAGGTCTTTTTGAGGGCTTGCATGCAGAATTTAAATTTTTTCGATCGGCTATTGTTTTAGCGAAAATTTTCTAAAACCTATCTTGTTTGGTATTAAATGAAAGGTCTTTTTAAGGGCTTGCACGCAAAATTGTTTTTTTTTCGATCGGCAATTGTTTTAACGAAAGTATTTCAAAACCTATCGTGTTTGGTATCAAATGAAAGATCTCTTGAAGGGCTCGCGAGCAAAATATAATACTTTTCGATTGTCAATTGTTTTAGTGAAAGTGCTTCAAAACCCATCGTCTTTGGTATCAATCGAAAGGTCTTTTGAAGGGCTTACATGCAAAATTGGAGTTTTTCCATCGGCAATTGTTTTAGCGAAAGTATTTCAAAACCTATCGTGTTTGGTATCAAATGAAAGATGTTTTGAAGGGCTCGCGAGCAAAATTTAATATTTTTCGATTGTCAATTGTTTTAGTGAAAGTGCTTCAAAACCCATCGTCTTTGGTATCAATCGAAAGGTCTTTTGAAGGGCTTACATGCAAAATTGGAATTTTTTCGATCGGCAATTGTTTTAGCGAAAGTGTTTCAAAACCTATCGTGTTTGGTATCAAATGAAAGGTCTTTTCAAGGGCTTGCATGCAGAATTAGAATTTTTTCGATCAGCAATTGTTTTACCGAAAGTATTCCAAAACCTATCGTGTTTGGTATCAAATGAAAGGTCTTTTTAAGGGCTTGCATGCAGAATTAGAATTTTTTCGATAGGAAATTGTTTCAGCGAAAGTGTTCCAAAATCTATCGTGTTTGGCATCTAATGAAAGGTCTTTTTGAGGGCTTGCATGCAGAATTTAAATTTTTTCGATTGGCATTTGTTTTAATGAAAGTACTTCGAAACCTATCGTGTTTGGCATTAAATGAAAGGTCTTTTTAAGGACTTGTATGCAGAATTAGAATTTTTTCGATCGGCAATTGTTTCAGCGAAAGTATTCCAAAACCTATCGTGTTTGGCATCAAATGAAAGGTCTTTTTGAGGGCTTGCATGCAGAATTTAAATTTTTTCGATCGGCTATTGTTTTAGCGAAAATTTTCCAAAACCTATCTTGTTTGGTATCAAATGAAAGGTCTTTTTAAGGGCTTGCATGCAAAATTGGATTTTTTCGATCGGCAATTGTTTTAACGAAAGTGTTTCAAAACCTATCGTGTTTGGTGTCAAATGAAAGATCTTTTGAAGGGCTCGCGAGCAAAATTTAATACTTTTCGATTGTCAATTGTTTTAGTGAAAGTGCTTCAAAACCCATCGTCTTTGGTATCAATCGAAAGGTCTTTTGAAGGGCTTACATGCAAAATTGAAATTTTATCGATTGGCATTTGTTTTCATAAAAGTGCTTCGGAACCTATCGTGTTTGGCATTAAATGAAAGGTCTTTTTAAGGACTTGTATGCAGAATTAGAATTTTTTCGATTGGCAATTATTTTAGCGAAAGTATTCCAAAACCTATCGTGTTTGGTATCAAATGAAAGATCCTTTTAAGGGCTTACATGCAGAATTGGTTTTTTTCGATCGGCAATTGTTTTAGCGAAAGTGTTCCAAAACCTATCGTGTTTGGCATCAAATGAAAGGTCTTTTTGAGGGCTTGCATGCAAAATTGGATTTTTTTCGATCGGCAATTGTTTTAACGAAAGTGTTCGAAAACCTATCGTGTTTGGTATCAAATGAAAGATCCTTTGAAGGGCCTGCGAGCAAAATTTAATACTTTTCGATCGTCAATTGTTTTAGTGAAAGTACTTCAAAATCCATCGTTTTTGGTATCAATTGAAAGGTCTTTTGAAGGGTTAACATGCAAATTGGAATTTTATCGATTGGCATTTGTTTTAATGAAAGTGCTTCGGAACCTATCGTGTTTGGTATCAAATGAAAGATCTTTTGAAGAGCTCGCGTACAAAATTTAATACTTTTCGATTATCAATTGTTTTAGTGAAAGTACTCCAAAACCTATCGTATTTGGTATCAAATAAAAGATCTTTGGAAGGGCTCGCGTATAAAATTCATACTTTTCGATCGTCTATTGTTTTAATGAAAGGACATCAAAATCCATCATTTTTTGTATCAATTGAAAGGTCTTTTGAAGAGCTTTCTTGCAGAATTGGATTTCTATTGATCGGCAATTGTTTTAGTGATAGTGATTCAAAACCTATCATATTTAGTATATATTAAAAGATTTTTAGATGGACAGCCGTGTAGAATTTAAAAGTCTTAGATTCGTAATAATTCAATTTATATTGTGTCTATTGTCTTACTGAAGTTAATTCTATATCAGTGTCTGCGGAGATTAGCGTGAGGCCTGGCAAAGCCAGGCCGACCGCTAGTATTTATTATTATTCCAATACGTGATTGTAGTAATAAGAGCATTACTATACAAGAGCTTATTAATAAACAATTGGCTGTGAAAGAAAATGTAGAAGCTCAATGTTCAGAATGCATGCACTCACATAAATTACATAAAACCGAATTAGTTTCTTTTGGCACAGTATTAATTTTCCAAATTCTGTTATTTGAAAATGAAAATGGATATATTCGGAAACTAACTGATACACGTAATATTTAAAACGTTTCAATGGGAACTTATTTGATTCAAGGATATAAATAAAAAGTGCTATATTTCACCATGGTACTTCAATGGCTGAGGGACACTACACAATATGATTAAAAAAGTAAAATCAAGGATGCTTGCAAATGATTCTCACGTTGGAAAACAAACTTCGCCAAGAAACTCTAAACATGCTTATATATTTATTTTAGAACGAATTTAGATTTTTATAGAAAGATGTAATAACAATATACCAATACCAAATATCATTTATAATATAGGGTCAAACTATTGTATCAAAAAAAAGTGATATCTTCCAAAAAAACAATTACATTGTTAAAGGTACGCCAAGATTGCGCAGATTCCTTCCCCAAAAATTGTAATATCTATATATTACAGATTTTAAAAAATGTGATATCTAATTAAGCCAAGAAAAATATTCGAATTTAAAAAACCTTATCGAACAGTTTTAAAAATATCGGGTCAAATAAAAAAAAATTAATTAAAAAAAACCTTGGCGACCCCAGTGTTTAAAATGTTACTTAAACTGGTAACATTTTAAACACTGGGGTCGCCAAGGTTTTTTTTAATTAATTTTTTTTTTATTTGACCCGATATTTTTAAAACTGTTCGATAAGGTTTTTTAAATTCAAATATTTTTCTTGGCTTAATTAGATATCACATTTTTTAAAATCTGTAATATATAGATATTACAATTTTTGGGGAAGGAATCTGCGCAATCTTGGCGTACCTTTAACAATGTAATTGTTTTTTTGGAAGATATACTTATAATCATGTGTATTTAACAGTAGCACAAATATAACTGTAATCTTCCAGTCGAATGAAAAACTGAACAACAATGATTGATTAAATTGAGAGTTATTACTTTAAATATAAATGAACTAATCTATATTTCAACAAATAGGATTAAAAAAAAAATATGAATGTTACTTACACAACTGGAGAAGACATGCAAAAGTTGAAAGAATGTGGTTTACCTGAAACAAAAATGTTTTAATTAGAAATCAAATATTTATGATAACATTGAGTATAGTGGTTTGAGTATCAATTATGATGTTTAATTAGATATAATACCATTCCTGCATCTTAATCTGTACGGAAATTATTACTAAATAAAAACTAAATAGAAGCTAGATATATTATATTTTTTTTAATTAAATAGAAAAGGCGGCTAAATTTAGAATTGATGTAGTTACCAGTTTAGGCTTTTGTCTCTGGTAATACCACAAGAGGTATAATTTTGTTGTCGGATAAAGTTTCATTTAAAAGAATGTGGCTGTTTGATAACAAGTGACATCAGCAATTGTCAAATTGTTCGAGTCGTTATAGCTTAAAGCAACCAAGTGCGAGTAATTGAAATAAATATTTTGTTTGAAGATATATCCACATCTAAGCAATTCTTTTCTTCTATCTCATTTATTCAATTTATTTGCTATTCTGCACAACAGGAACTTAATCTCAATTACAATACGCTTATAATGGAATGCGAACCACTCAGACACAATCGTATTTTTGGATACAAGTCGAAGACAGCGAGATTTGAAGACACAATCTGTTGCTTGTAAATTAAGAAATGCAAGTTTTAGCTCGCCTTTATCCATTAATCTAAGTTTGCCTATCAAAAGACAAATGTGATGCGTCTACAGATGTTAAAAAAAGAGACAAAAGAACTTTGAGGATTTATACGGGTGCTTTTGCTGATTCTCGTTCAAACATGATTATTTTCAAAATTCACAAAATTAAAAGCATATTTCTTGAAGTACGCATATTTAGTGTTATTGGTTGACACAAAATTTTTATTAAAAAAAATATTAAATTACAAGTTACATAGTTAGAAGATTAAATAATTCATGATTATTTTTATTATAAATATTGTGTCGGGCTAGTAGTATAGAGGATATTTTTATACTTTGGGAAAGAAATGGAGGGTATATATCAAGGTTGGCCAATAAGTCGATCGCGGCTATGATGAACAAATTACTCAAAATATATATATTTTTATTATTACGGTGTTTGTGGCGAATTTTTATCTTGTTAATACTTTGACAGTGCTTTGATTTAAAATGAATACGACTAAAAAGTAAAACTTATAATTTTCATCAAGATTGGAAAATATATTATTTTTTAATTATGTTTGTATAATGTTACTGCTAATTTGCATTGCTTCTATCGCAACACTTAAAAATGGAATTTCGAAATGCATTTCAAGATAGTGCATGGTAAAAATCAAACAAATATTTCACTTTTTAGTCAAATAAAATTTAATTTACAGTCTAAAGCTGTAACTGTAGCATCATTTAAAGTGTGTCATCTTCTTGCAAAAAAAATGTATACCATTTTCTAATGGCCAATCAAAGACGCATTTTTAGAAATAACAGATTCGCTTGTTGAAAATTTAAAAAATAAAACGAGTTTAAAATTGTTATTCAAGATTTTCAATTATCTAGTAATACTGTGATGCGATGCATCGAAAATATGAGTAAAAATGTGAGCGTACAGTTACAAGCTCATACCACTAATTGTGTTTCCTTTTCTTTACAACTAGATGAATCTACAGACGTTAGTGATATAGCTCAATTGCTCATTTTTATCCATATGATTTTCGAAGATACTGCCACTAGGGAAGAAATGTTCGGTATGATTTCGTTAAAAGAAAAAAATTTGAGGTCACGATATACTCAACGTGTTAAAAATTTTTAATACAAAATTAAATTATCACTGTTTAATCTCGTGTCAATAACAACAAATCAATGACGGGGCATCTTAACGGATTTATTGCATTTTGACGAAAAGTTGATGAATTCTCGGATTTTTTGAGTTACCACTGTATTATTCAGCAACAAGTGTTAGCCAGCAAAAGATTAAATAATAATTGCTCTCAAAATTGTACATTTAATCAGAAGAAAATTTCTCCAAAGAAGACTTATCAAAATGTAATGCGAGGTGGCTGAGCCGAAGTAAATTCCTACAAAGATTTCGAAATTACCGGTAAATTAAATGATCTGAATTTGGAATTACAAGGAAAAATTAAAATGTGGATGATATGATTAGTAGTATTTCCGCATAAAAATATAATTTTTCTGGCAAAGGTTGAGGATCTGAAGGAAAAAAAAATTAGATCATTTTAAAGATATGCAATACCATTTTCAAAAATATCTTGTTTTTGTATTTGATGCGCGAAATATGTTTCTGAAATTGAGAATGTTGTGGATGGTTTTGAAACAGTGATTTAAAAATAAAATTGAAGATATTGTTTACAGAGGTCGGCAAAAATATCCGATATCCGAATTATATTCGATCCGAAATTTACATACACAGCTTTTAAGTAGCCACTCTGAGTAAAAAATATAAATTACAATTCCTCTCTAAAGAAATGTAACGCTACGTAAAATTTATAAGCCTTTATGTTCTATGATAAAAAATGATTAAATAGCGTTATAACAAAATATGTCACTTTAGTTTTTCACAACAAAATTGTTTATTAAGTTTAATATATAACGGTTATTTTTCTTTCGAATATATAATGTTACAATAATTGATTAAATAGGGAAAATTGTATGAATCTAATGACACGTCTGGTCAGATTTCGGATCGGATGTCGCATCGGATGTCGGATCGGATCTCGGATCGGATTTAGGATCGGTTTTCGGATCGGATCTATTTAATATCGTCTTAGATTCTAAATAAAACTCAAGTAAAATCGCTGAAATTTTGCACATGAAAAATATATTACTTGAAAATGAAATAATTACATTACGAAATGACATCTTCAGAAAAGTATCCAAATGTAAAAAAAAACAACGAACTTTTAAATTCTTATTCCGGATATACGCTTTTGTGTAAATCGGTCTTTTTGTATTTAAAACAAACAAATATAAAACATAATTTTACTCTTACAGACCTATATATAAAAGATTATTTATGCTTGGCTTTATCACAGTATATTCCCGATTTTGAAAGCTTGATAGATGACATGAAGGCACAAGCTTCACATTGATTCAAATTTGTATTTCATATAAATGTAACAAAAATACTTTTATAAGAATTTGTTGAATGATAATTTGTGTGTTGGTAATTATTAGAAATAATTTTTTGAAAAAGCAATGAGCAATGAACGGCGAACGCTCATTGCTTTTTCAAAAAATTATTTCTAAAAATACTTTTAGTTGTATTTAATTTCAAATTTAATGAACAATATTTTTCATTATATGTTGCTTTACGTTTGTAACCATATTCAATTAAATTTAGGACGTGGTAGAATCGAGCTCATTGTATTTATTTTCCTGCAGCAGATAGATATACCGTAAAATAGATAGCTTAATTATGCTCAGGTAAAGCTGCTATAAGACAGCCTTTCCCAATCTGTGATCCGCAGACCGCTAAGAGTTCGTGATGACATCTGAAGGGGTTCGCAAGAAATTACATGATTTTTACGAGTAAATATTTTACATTATAAACAGTTTTGATGTATTACCACAGGCTGTGCAGAGCATTGTGATACATCGATATACATTTAATGTGTCACAGTGGTGGATTTAGCGGGAAGCACAGAGAGCAATTGCCTCTCCTGAGAATTTTTGTTTTCAAATTAGTTTATATTTTGTCTTCTTGAATTAGCTCAGATGTTGTTTTCTAATCTGTTCTTTATATTGTAATGAATATATTCCAGAAATTAGCTAACCAGTCGAGAACGTTCTAGAATCTTCTCGAGATCCGAGAGCGTTCCAGAAATCTTTTCGAGAACCAGAACGGTGCGTTGCAGCGAGACCGGCCTGCTCGTTTGTCCGGACGTGCGGTTTTGGGGGGGTTCTGGGATGTTTTGGAAGGATTGGAGTAAAAAGCGGATGCGGGACGGCTGGAGTTAGTTAGATGACAATTGACTTCGGATGCGGTTACATAAATATTGTAATATACGAGGTTCGCGGGCTACGTATATTAGATTCTCGATTTTTTGTTTGTTACGTTGGTACATATGTTCCCAACATAATAATAATAATATTTATTTAATAATAATATTTACTGACCATTTTATGCATTTATATACATTTATGGTAAGTCGAAGCATATAAATAGCACATAATATATAAAACACAATACATTTTAGTAGAGAAAAAAAATACAGTAACAGAAGATACAGCAGTATACGTGATGATCTAACTAGAGTTTGAATCCAAAAATTCTTGTATAAAATAAAAACACTCAGACAATAAATATTTCTTAAGGTAATGCCTGAATGATATTGAATTCATATTTTTTACATTTATTGGCAAGTAAAATAAAAATAAAAAATAAATATATCATCACGCCTTCTACCCATTACTGGGTGTGGCACTCTGCTGAAGCAGATCTCGGTAAGTGATATATTTTGCGCGTGAAGTGCGGTTACCAGTCGTCAAATCACGGCCCCCAAACATGTTAGTGGTGGAGGAGCCACAGGGATAGCTTTTTCAAATTATGAAAATTTGTCGCCTGTGGGAATCGAACCAGGGACCTCAGGATCCACAGGCCGACTTCATACCACTGAGCTAGCCATCCCATCAGTCTTACAATCTTATTGGCAAGTGATTGTATAAATTCAAATTTGGAGAGTTTCTTACTGAATTCGACAGTTTAAAGCGTGCCGGTCGTAAGTCAAAAGCATTTCGAGTCGGGTAGCGATGGAAATCACTATTTGTTTTATATAGACACTTGTTCCGGTGTATCTCGATTAGGCTGTAGTAAATGAACAGACATGGTACAGGTAAAATGTCCAGTTTAGCAAATAAAGGACGACAGTGTTCAGTGCTGCTTGCGTTAAGTATTATTCTTATCTTTTTTTGCAATTTAAAGATTTTGATAGCTTGTGCAGAATTTCCCCACAGCGTAATTCCGTTTGGTACGTGACTGTGAAATAATGCGAAATACACAGATCTTAAAGAATCCAATGAAAGATATTTGCTAATAGTTCTAAATATGAAGATTATCGAAGATAGAATACTACACAGTTTGTCGACATGCACGGACCATTTTAAATGGTTATCAATGTGGAACCCCAAATAAGCAGACATATGTTGACATGATCAACCATTTTGCATTTGTAGTTTGTTTTTGACAGATATAAAGATTAGACGTATTTTGATGAACTTGGTGATTTTTTGCAATCGAAAAAAAAATGGATCAAAGAATCTGTATTAAATTGTGTGAAAAAAATAATAAGTGCACCACCGCACTTGAAATGTTGATTGTGGCATTTCGCGAGTATAATTTGAGCCAAAAAGCTCTTCACAGAAGGCCGAGAAGACGATGCCCGTCCTGAACGCCCCAGCATGTCAACAATGTCAGCATATCAGTTGGATCATTCCATGCAATTTTGTAGCAAAAAAATTCATGGCTTTTACATCACGAAAATGCACCTACGCACACACCGTTGCTTGTTCGTGATTTTTTGGCCAAAAACAACACCGTTATCACGCCTCAGCCACCGTATTCACCGGACTTGGCCCTCTGCGACTTTTTCCTTTTCCTAAAAATGAAAAGAGCCATGTAAGGACGGCGTTTTGCCACTATTGAGGAGATAAAAACCGTATCGCTGGAAGAGCTTAAGGCCATATCAAAAAGCGGATATCAAAAGTGCTTTGAGGATTGGCAAAAGCGCTGGCACAAGTGTATTATATCTGAGGGGGATTACTCCGAAGGGGACAAAATACATATTAATGAATAAATACATATTTTTCGAGAAAAATAAAAAGTCACCTTCTTTGACAAATCTCGTAAATAATAGTTCTAGTGAACGTGATGTAAATAACATTAGTTTCCGTACGTACAAAATTAGTGTTTAAGTTTTGTTCTAGTGTTAATTAGTTTTGAATAAGTTTCTTTTATTTATATTTTTCATTTATTAAACAAATACTTTTATTTTTCTTGTACATAAATAGTTGTGAGTTATTTTTGTGCTTAAAACCTACACACTTCCAGAAAAGACGAAAAACGTTACAATATTTATAATAAAAGTTAAATAAATATTTAAATAAAAACTTGTTTCAAATTATTTGGATGCAGTGCATTTTAAAATAATTATTTAACATGAGTGACTTTCGTCAATTCTCCCCTTTAAAGCGATTATGCTAACTAGTTAATACGCACATTCCCTTAGTAATAGTTTATAATTTTATCAAAGACGGTAGACATTTAATTTTCCCTTTGAATTTTACAGATCGTTCCTAAACACACAACACTCTGTATAAACAACCCCATCCTCATTGCGCAAAGAAAACAGTCTTCTATCGTCGGGAGATTGAAAATTACAGACAAGTGGCGAGTAGCTGTCCGTCGCAAGTTTGCAGAAGTAAAATAGTGGATGTAGAACAGCCCGTGCTGAATACAAATCCACGGATTACCCTTGGGTTTTTCTTCTCTGGTGATTCGCCCACAATGCGGTCGTGGGCTTGAATGAAACAACGACTAAAAATTTGAAACACGTCCGCATTCTCTTAGAGCGCTGGTCGGGAACTTCAGTTTTAGTGGTCCTAAAGTTATTCGACTATAACCAAAAAGTATTCTGTCATGACTCATGAGCGTCGAAACTGGGTAGATGGCCAATTTGTTTGTAATTTTTTATTTAGATTTTACAAAACGTATAAGATTTGAAATGATTCTCTACTTGGTTATGTTGTATTTGAATACATTTTTGCAGTTTAATTTTAAGTTCACAACGATAATTAATTGCCAATACCACTAATTTTTATCTTATGTATATAGCTAGTAGAAGGTGGTAGCGGTATCGCCAAAAAATGAAAATTTTAACAACAATTCAAGAATCAGCTTCAACTAAATTCGAAATAAAGATGATTGACATTTGATAGATTTTTGTTTGGGCTACTAAAATTCTCTTCAAAGTGAAACAATAACTTGATTAAAAGAAAATGAAAATAATTAGATTTAGATTTCTAAAACTTTAGCATTTCTATAGTGACAATAAGGCAGAAATTATAGTATCTACATACAAAAATGTGGTAAGAACTATATTTTTAAGTACTGTGTTTATCTGCATACACTTTGCGAGTACTTTAATTCTTATGGCAACTTAATATTATTTATAAGTTAGTTCGATTTTGTTAATTTGCATTAATAACGCAGCAATACATTATAGAAAATCGTACCCTAGTGGATAAAAGCGATGTACAACTTGCGGTTTTTAATTAAACAGCAAGAGGTCGTTCGTTCAGATCTTGCTCATTTCTACTTATATAAAAATATACGATTGTGTCTGAGTGGTTCAGATTCTACAATAAGCTGTAGGCTCCCTGTACAGTAATTGGAATTAAGTTTCTGTTGTGCAGAGTAACAAATAATATATTGCAATACGTATTTAAATTTACTGAACATAATTTTGTTACAAGTTTGTAAAATAAATCAATTAATTAATTTATTTAGTAAATATTCTCCTGCTAATATTAAATATATATATATATATATATATATATATATATATATATATATATATATATATATATATATATATACATATATATCATTTTATAACTGGATTTTTCGAATTTTTTCAATTCATATCTCATTTATTCATAATTCTGCTACGTTTCTTCCGTTTGCCGTATTCAAAGATGATTGAAGTATTGAAAACTGCGGGACTATGATATTATACGACGAAATGCATAAAATGAACATAATTTCGTTACATATTCCTTCAGTCACTTTAGAGGAATAGAGAAATATTCACTGCAAAATGCTTTTTTCCAATACTTTGTATGCTAATGTTAGAATAACTTGATAACATTTTCTTTTATATCCACGTATGTTTCATATTACCTATAAATTATATTTTCCTTATCTATTAACATAAGTACTTTCCATTTTATAACAAACACTTTATTTACAGTGGAGGGCAATGTTACAATAGACTTACATAATAATACTGATAAAATACATAAGATGGTGTTTCAATTTATTCAATGTAAGTTAGTTATTAATAACAGGTACGTAATTTTACTCATTAATGTGCATGACACAGTGCTGTAGGATATTATTGTTAAGTACTATATTTTTGCACGTCAGTAACTGTTAACAGTTAAATCATAGGCTTCAATATGTTAGTGAGGCAGAGCCTAAGCTATAATTTAAATGTAGTAAAAATTTGTTTTCGTCTGTGAAAGTCGTACTAAGTTTCTCATTACACGAGATTTCCACAATGATCCATATATTTAATTGTTTGTTAATCAATAAGAATTTTATTTAATGCTATACTAATTAAATATCGGTTCACTTTAAAAAAACATTGTCATGTTTAAGTTTTGATTCTCATTCTTATTCTATTCGAATATCTAGTACGAGCATAATTATTTAAAAATAGTGTATGTAAGTACTTGATTTTATAATGTATGTATATAGTATATTAGATACAGTTTGTTATATGAACAGGAAAGGTAAGTATTTATATTCGGATTAAAAAATCATTAGCAAACTTTTTATTCTCACTAATAACTAAATATAAAAGATCTATATACGTATTATGTAAATTATAAACTAATCATTTTATTCATGGAAATAAGCTAGAAATTCTACGGGTTAATAAATATTCATTCAAATCTAAATTAAAATAGTACATTGAAACAAGTAAGTGTATAATATCTCTGATAAAACAAAACCATTTCTGAGTAGAGTACACAGTGGTGAAACGCTTGGTGTTCAGTGACAGCGACAGCGTGGAGCATCGAGCGGCGGGCGCACGAAACGATGCGATCCGGCAACATTTCACTCGTGCCAGGACAATGACCCCAGTCCGGACGTGACGTCACACGCGCATCGCTTTAGAAAGGGGAAGTTCCAAGTTTCAATGAAATATGATGGCCGACACCGGAAGGCCTTTAAAACAGATGAGGTTAATCCACAAACACGGAGATTCAAAGTTGTGATTGCATCGGCACCAGCACACAGATATTGGATAGTCATGTCTACCGCGTCACGAGTTTGTGCCTATTTCATTTAGGTCATGACCTGATCGTTAATTCGCCGCACTATTCACAAAAGCAAACTGTGACAGTTTCTAGTTGTTTTAAAAAACTAAAATAATAAATGTCTCTGCAGTGTGCATATTATTAATATTATAGTAATTTAAAACTAATTTTATTCATGGGAAAGACTTGCTACTCTTTTAGTATAAATTGTATTGTATTTTGCTCTGTAATACAAAAGTACTATATTATGAAGCGAACTAACAGTGGGTAATTTCACACAAGTGTATGAAAGCCACTCTTTAGCAAATTTTAACATTATTTTTATTACGACTACAGGAAACGGCATAATTTGAACTGTTTGAATGTTTTTAACCTCAAATAAGTTGTAGCTGAAATATCAAACCAAACAGATAATTATCGATAGACTTCGAAGTTATTATATAATAGATTCAAATAGTTCGCCTCAATGAAACTCGGTGGAATATATTTTATCTTCATGTACGAATTGCTATTGTAATGATAATTCATTATATATATATATATATATATATATAAGTTATAGTGCGGAATAGTGCTGACATAGACAATGAATACTTTTAAGAACGTGACTTTATGTAGAATTATCATATTACATTATACGTAGTTGTAGTTTAACGATGGGATCTTCTTTGTATGTTTTAAGTTAGTCTTAGCTCAGAATCTGTACTAGTAGGAACTCTTAAAGTAAAATAAATACTTTTTAAAAACAAAGTTAATTTGTTTAATAATATAATTGGCGCAGTCGGTAGGATTTGCCATAACAAATTAGTGAAAATAATTTGGTTCACCTTAGTGATTTATTTGGCAAACGAACAGTCTTTTTGTGTTAACGCAAGTAACACTTTGTGCGCGTAGTGAGTTAACGTACATAACTAACTAATCGCGCATCTTACTAAAAGACTGACAAAAAACAAATTAACTTAAGTTCCTGAGCATCCTCACCGTGCTGAGTGCAAATCAGCCAACGAGAACGTCAACTCTGCAGCGTCGACCAGCTGGGCGGCATCTCCGAATCCAGAGGCACCTGCATCCGACCTAGACGACTACAGTACGAGCATCTCATCAAGCGATTTCAACGAATATGAAACCGTCACTGATACTGCTACTGTAAGTACTACATGTCATTTCGAGGTCCAAATATAATAATAAATTCAAGCGAAAGTTCAAATTCTGAATCAGACTCAGATCTTGACGATCCTACTTTAATTCCAAATAGCTCAAATAATCCTAGAATTGTATTAAGAAAGTCTAGATTAAACATGACTACCCCAACCTTAAAAAAGGAATATCTGGATATGGTTCCAGAATTCTACGGTGAAAGAGAACTTTTACCAAGATTTATAGAAATCTGCGAAAAATTAGTAAAACGATTTTACAATCAAGCAGATGCTCAAGATTTCCAAAATGAATATTTAATGAGCACAATATTAGCTAAAATAAAAGGCGAAGCAGCAATAAATATTTCTAGCTGTTCCGTGAAAACTTGGGACGATTTAAAAACGTCACTGATAGATACTTATGCGGACAAAAGAGATTGTTTTACCCTAACAATAGAAATGACCGAACTTAAACAAGGCGCGAACGATACGGTATTTGATTTTTATAATAAAATACAACACATCCTAAATTTACAAGTATCGTATGTAGTAACAAATCATCCGACTACTGCCGAAATAATGACTGATTTCTTTAGAAATTACGCCCTCAGAATCTTATTAAAGGGATTAAAAGAGCCAATAGGGCAACTCATGAAAGCAAAGAAACCTGCTGACTTAAACGCTGCACTAAGTATGCTTACAAATGACTTTCAGTTTGAAAATCATTCCAAACCATCTAAAAATGTAATGCCTATTCAAAAACCATTCCCAAGACAGAATAATCAAAATTTTAGAAATAGTAGATCCTTTCAAGTAACGAATGCACCGCAGAACACTAACTACACGTTTAATAAACCACCAACATATTTCAATAACCAACATACAGCGCAGCGTAGAACTAACTTTCCTACAATGATTAGAAATACTAATCAACCACTTCCCAGACCTACACCAATGAGTATCTCTACACGAAATACACAATTAAATGCCCCAAGACCTGGACCTTCCACTCAAAGACAAAATTTCATAAGTCAGAACAGACAATTCTTTCCCAAAAATATCGCGGAAGAACTTTATAACATAGATCAATCAGAAATAATAAATTATACAGACGAACACAACATTGTAGATCAACCAGAAACACAAAATTATACAGTGGATGAATATACACTCGATGATAACGCAGAAATGACAGCTGAAACTAATATATTAGATCAAAACGAACATTCTTTTTTAGACGAAATAGCCTCAGATCAAATATTTCATACTTCCAATTAATGAACTTAACAAATAACCAAAGCAAACTGCCATTCATTATAATTCCAGAAAATAATTTAAAAATCTTAATAGACACTGGTAGCACGAAATCATTTGTAAATCCCGACATTGCTTTGAAATACTACAAACACGCTATCAGTAAAGACCCGTTTCAGATTACAACTGCACACGGCTCCTCTACCGAGAAGTACAGTACACAAATTCCTATCTCAAATATTTTTAATCTTAGAGACAATTCAAAACCCGCGTTAAAATATTATCTTTTTAAATTTCATAATCAATTTGATTTACTTCTTGGCATGGAAAATATGAAAAAACTAAAAATTTCAATTGATACCGTAAACGATATGATAATTACCCCAAACAGTAAAATCAAAATTCATTATCATAATTCTAAAGCTACCCCCGATACAAATAATTTAACAATAAATGAAAAATATTGTAATATTGGCATAATAGAACCGACTTCGGAAAAAATAATTAAAATAAAAGTTAATAAAGAAAATGGTAATATTCTAGTTCCAGAAATCAAAACAAAAAATTTAATAATTCCTGAATGTGCTACTGTAGCAAAAAATTTTGAAGCTATGTGTATAATTATTAATTTATCAGAGAATGAAGTTAAATATCAGTTTACAATTCCGATTATAGTGGAAACGTTAGACGACTATGAAATTTATACAGGGAATAGAAATTCAAATCTAAACCTTACACAAACAGATAAAGTAAATTTTGATAAACTAAAAATTAGAACGGATCATATGAACAAAGAAGAAGAAATGGCAATTTCAAAATTAATTAAACAATACTTGAATATTTTTTATTTAGAAAACCAAAATTTATCTTTCAGTAATCAAGTAAAACACAAAATTAGAACTAAAGACGAAGTACCCATATACACGAAATCATATCGATACCCTCACATTCATAGAGAGGAAGTTAGGTCCCAAATAAATAAAATGCTTAATCAACAAATAATTCGACCTTCTAATTCACCATGGTCTTCCCCAATCTGGGTAATCCCCAAAAAACTTGACGCATCGGGCAAACAAAAATGGCGAGTAGTCATCGACTACCGAAAATTAAATGAAAATACCATCGGAGATAAATATCCCATACCTAACATTACGGACTTGCTGGACAAACTCGGACGGTGTCAATATTTTACCACCCTTGATCTCGCGTCGGGTTACCACCAAATTGAAATGGACAAGACTGACATATCTAAAACAGCATTCTGCACTGAAGACGGACATTACGAGTTCTTACGAATGCCATTCGGGCTAAAGAACGCGCCAGCGACCTTTCAACGGGTCATGGACAATGTTCTGAGAGGGTTAACTCACAAAATTTGTCTAGTATATCTGGACGATATAATCATTTTTAGTACAAGTTTAGATGAGCATATAATTAATTTGAAATTAGTATTTGACCGATTAAAAGAAGCCAACTTAAAAATTCAATTGGATAAATCGGAATTTCTAAAAAAAGAAGTTGCGTACCTCGGTCATATTGTAACCCCTCATGGCGTTAAACCTAACCCTGACAAAATTTCAGCTATTCTAAATTACCCATTACCTACCACGACAAAACAAATTAAAGGATTCTTAGGACTTATCGGATATTATAGGAAGTTCATAAAAGACTTCGCAAAAATCACCAAACCCATGACAAAATTTCTAAAAAAAGACGCGACTATTGACATTAATAATTCAGAATACAAACAATGTTTTGAGACATGTAAACTATTACTAACTAATGAACCGATACTACAATACCCCGACTTTGGAAAAGAATTTATCTTGACATGCGATGCAAGCAATGTAGCACTCGGTGCCGTCTTATCGCAAGGTAAGATAGGCAGTGACCTGCCAATCGCTTACGCTAGCAGAACGCTTAATGAAACGGAAATGAACTATTCTACGATCGAAAAGGAACTTTTAGCGATACATTGGGCAACAAAATATTTTCGGCCGTATCTTTTTGGAAGGAAATTTTCTATTTGCACAGATCACAGACCCTTACAGTGGCTGTTTTCCCTTAAGGATTGTAGCCAAAAATTAATTCGTTGGCGATTAAAACTCGAGGAATATGATTATGAAATTAATTATAAAAAAGGAAAATTAAATTCAAATGCAGACGCCTTAAGCCGAATTCCACGAGAAAATGATGACAAAATTCAAAATTTATTAAAACAATACGAAAGCGAATCTGTCCTAGCGCAATACCAAGACTATCTAACGAAAAAACAAACAGACAAACCGACTCACACAAACATTATTGAAGTAGTTGGAAACTTATTTACTGCACCGACAGACAACAGCCTAGCACATTGCGTCAGTAAAGACTTAAAAATGTCAAAAGGAATTGCTAAACAATTTAAAAATAAATTTCAAAATATCGATAAACTTAAATCCCAAAACCCTCAACTTCATAACTTAATTTACTTAAAAGAAAAGAACCGTTTCATAATATATTTAATAACTAAAGAAAATTATTATAATAAACCAACAAAACAAGACGTATTTTACACGTTACTGGAATTAAGAAACTTTTGTTTAAAAAATAAAATACAAAATTTAAGCCTACCCAGAATTGCTTCTGAACGAGACCAGTTAAACTGGAACGATGTTAAATCAATGCTTGAATATATTTTTGATAAAACAAACATATTAATTACAATTTTTACCTTACCAGATGACATACTCCCACACATAGATATTAATACAAATGATTCAGACGAAAATATTAATCAATTCCAAAAATTCATGGATAATTTTAATAGAGAATTAGAAAATAATATAAATTCTAATAATCAGGACGATAACCAATCCTTAGTTGTGGAAGTAGGAGATGATACACAAACTGCAGACGTAAACAACGACCAACATAATGATAACGATAATGACGTCACAGTTCATTCTAATCAAGAAAACCCAGTAATCGGCATACCTATTGCCGAATATCCTGTTAACTACGGTAAAAATCAGATAATCATATCTGAAGTAGAATTCAGCCCTAATTCTCCCAAAATTCTAAAACTCTTTGAGAACGCAAAACAAAGAATCCTAGTACAATTTTCGAAACTAAATTATGAAAAAGAAATGATTCAATTCCTTAAAGAATACACCGTACCAAAAGTAAAATATTATTTATATTTCGAAAATGAATTAAATGAAAAATTATCCCTAGTTCTGCAAAAATATTTTAAAAATTCACAAATACACATGGTTAAATGCACACAATATCTTACAGACGTCACTAATGAAGAAGAAATATTAGAAATCCTAAATAATTATCACACAGGAAAAACAAATCACAGAGGTATTGACGATACAGAGGCACGCATTAAACAAATTTATTACTGGCCAAAATTAAGAAAATCGGTTCAAACGTATATTAATAATTGTGAATTATGTCAATTAACCAAATATGACAGGAAACCCCTAAATTTAAAATTTAATACAACTCCGACAGCAACTAAACCTTTTGAAATTGTGCACATAGATACGATAACACTAGAGAATTTTAAATTTTTAACAATAGTTGACTCATTTTCTAAATTCGCACAAGCATATAAACTTAGTTCCGGGCAAGGAATCGAAGTAGCTAATAATTTAATAAAACACTTCACGCATCACGGAATACCGGAACAAATTATTTCTGATAATGGATTAGAATTTAGAAACTCAGTTGTTAAAGAACTGTTAGACATACACAAAATTCATACTCATTTCATTAGTTCACAAAATCCTCAATCTAACGGAATAATAGAACGCTTCCACTCGACACTCATAGAACACATTAGACTGTTCAACAATCAGACCGAATTTTCTAAAGAAACAATTGAAACTAAAGTAAACTATTCTCTTTTGGCATACAACAATACAATTCACTCTGTTACGAAAGTAAAACCATCTGAAATAATATCAGGTCACCTGGAAACAAATTCCCCCTTCAATATAGATATTGATAAGCAACTTGTGAATAATTACATGGAAAATCATAGAAATAAAACTAAAATTTTATATCAAACTATTAATAACAAAATTTTGCAAAATAAAGAAAAAATAATTAGTAAATGTAATGAAATTAGAGAAGAATTACCCAAAATTCCTAAAGAAGTTTTTGTAAAAAATAAGCAAAAACAACAAAAAACAAAAAATAAATTTAAATCTGAGAAATTAAAATCGATTAATAAAAATTTAAAAACCGCTCAATTAGAAACTAAACACGGGAATACAAAGGAAAAAATTCATCTTTCGAATATAAAACGCCCTAGAAAAAAGACTTATCAATTTAATACTCTTCCAGGCTGTTCACATTGGGACAAGGATCGATCATCAAAAACATAACAGAAAATATTGGATTACTACCTATTAGACTGGGCCCGGCCAAATTAGAAAAAGCAACACATACACTCATTCATTACTACAACCTTAAACCCCTTTTCGAACAATACGACAACCTAAATAATCAATATAATGATCTAAAAATAACGATATCTAATAACTCGAAATATTTACATGAACTTGACAACTATATCAACATAATAGAATTCATTCGGACAAATATTAATAATAAAATTGATAACATCGAATTCCATACAAATAAAAATAGAAACAAAAGAGGCTTAATAGATGGATTGGGATCAATTTTCAAAGCCGTTACTGGCAACTTAGATGCAGAAGACGGAAAAAGATACGATAAAATATTAAACCATATGCAAAAGAATGAACACAATTTAGAAAAGCAATTAAAATTAGCTTATTCGGTTAACCACCAAATTATAACAAATTTTAATAATACTATATTAGACATAAAACATAATGAAGCTATTTTGAAATCTAAAATATTACAACTCAGCGAAATAATAAATAACATGCATATCCAAGATATTCTTTTTGCAAAAACCATTTACGATCAATTAATAATCCTTTATAACTCGATCCTAGACATCCTACAAGATATCGAAAACTCAATCACCTTTTGTAAATTGAGAACATTTCACCCCAGTATAATACATCCAAATGAATTATTATCCGAATTGCAAAAGATCTCTAAATATTATAAATCCCAATTACCTTTCGAACCAAAACCAGAAAATATTTTAGAATTTGAATCATTATTAAAAGTAGACTGTAAAGTTGAACAATCCCAAATAACTTATTTAATATCAATTCCCATTAACTTTGAAAAAGACTTTGAACTGTTTTACTTATATCCTATACCAACAATACACGATTCAGAATTTGTAACGATTATTCCAAGTGCAAGATACTTTCTAAAATCTAATACTGAAATAATGCCTCTAAATGACATATGTACTACCACCAAGGTTTATCAGTGCCCAAATAAATTCTACAACCACCATCAGTCATCATGTGAACAAGAAATCTTACAACAACAATCCTCGACTCAGTGTCACTATTCTAAAATTAATATAAAAGAAAACCATATCGAAGTAATTCCGGAAATTAACAAGTATTTATTAATATTCCTTTATGAAGATAAAATAACTCTTAAATGTTTAGACGAAGTAAATATCAAAACTCTGCGCGGAATCTATTTAGTAAAAAATGATAATAATTGTGAAATAATATATAATCGACAAAAATTAATATTTTTGAATAAAGAACAAGGACAACCTATAATTTTGCCAAAATTAAATTTCGCACTTAATACTTCGACATTAACAAATTTCTCAATAAACTTAAACCCTGTGAAGCTAGAAGACATCTCATTAAACCCTGTAGTCGCAATTAAAGAAGAAGCCATCAACATCCATGTGCCAAGTGTATGGACTGTTATGTTGTATCTGTTAATAATAATAATTGGACTGTACTTATTAATAAAGTGGATAAAATCAAGGAAACTAAGAAAACCGATCATCAATTCGAAATCGGAAGAAGAACAAATCGAGCTACCAGGAGGTGCTCCTTTCTGAAGAAGGGAGGAGTTATAGTGCGGAATAGTGCTGACATAGACAATGAATACTTTTAAGAACGTGACTTTATGTGGAATTATCATATTACATTATACGTAGTTGTAGTTTAACGATGGGATCTTCTTTGTATGTTTTAAGTTAGTCTTAGCTCAGAATCTGTACTAGTAGGAACTCTTAAAGTAAAATAAATACTTTTTAAAAACAAAGTTAATTTGTTTAATAATATAATTTATATATATATAAATAAATAAATAAATAAATAAATATATCATCACGCCTTTTACCCATTACTGGGTGTGGCAGATCTCGGTAAGTGATACATTTATGCGCGTGAAGTACGGTTACCAGCCGTCAAAGATGTTAGTGGTGGAGGAGCCACAGGGGTAGTTTTTGAAATTATGAAAATAGTTTGTCGTCAGTGGGAATCGAACCAGGGTTCTCAGGACCCACGAGCCGACTTCATACCACTGAGCTAGCCACCCTTATATATATATGCTACTAAACAACAGGACACTTCCGGTAAAAAACGTTGCTAAATATCTAGGAATTCACCTAGACAGACGCCTAACCTGGAAACATCATATAGAAGCGAAAAAAGCAAATAAATAACAAAATAAAGAAATACTACTGGCTGATTGGCCGAAAATCGAAACTATCTCTATCCAACAAAATAATACTTTACAAAACGATGATAGTACCAATATGGTCCTACGGGATTCAGCCAAGCAGTCCTATATCAATAAAATACAACGGATGCAAAATAAAACTATCCGTACAATCACCGACGTGCTCTGGTTGGTCACCAACGAAACACTACATGCCGACCTAGGTGTTAAAAGTGTATGAGAGCTAAGGAAAACCTACGCTAACAAATGTGAAACGAAACTCCACAACCACCCCAACAATCTAGCCATCAACCTTCTAAACAACAGTAATGAAACAAGAAGACTAAATCGACAAAAACCCCTAGACCTAAGCTAACTCACCGACACGAGGGACCATCAAAGGATGCACTCCCTTCCGCATGCTAGAGAATGTATTACATTATGTATTACTTGTCATTAAAAGTTGGTAGCATTGGTGTTAAAATAAGTCACATCTACATTAGTTGATTGTCAAATTTCAAAATTTCAATATCTTTCAAATTATTAATTAGTGAAAAAGTGTTTATTTGCATTTGAGACATATAATTTACTCAGTGTGTTAGTTGTACGGTAATCTGTAGAGAATTTTTGCTGTTTGAGTGGATTTAAAAATTGTACATTGTACTAAGGTCACGCGACAAACTCTGTGTTCAAGGTGGTTTAAGTCAAATTCTGCTAATACGCGCCAACGCAGTGTTCCCAACTGTAGTAACAATAAAATATCTTTTGAAAAATGGCCACAGTAGATGATATAAAAAAGCTACTCGCACCACTGAATAAAAACTTTGAAAAACTCCAAAAATCTACAGATAAAATTCAACAGGCTATAGAAAATTTAAATAAAGCTACAACTGAAAATCAAATACTTAATGAAAAAATACAGAAAGAATTAAAAGAAAAGGACAAGCAGATTGAATTATTGGAACAAAAAGTTCGAGAAAAAAACATTATAATTTTCGGAGTACAAGAAGATAAGAACGAAAACGTAGAAAATAAAATTTTGGAACTGATCAACGACAAATTAAAATTACCAAATATATGTCCTGAAAATTTTGATATCGTAAAAAGATTGGGCGCAGCCCAAAATAATCGTATTAGGCCCATCTTAGTTGAGTTAAACTCCAAAAAATTGAAAAGAAAAATATTATCCAAGGTGAAATTACTAAAGGATACAAAAGTTTATATAGATGAAGATTACAGTCAAAAAGTAATTCAAGAACGGAAAAAATTAAAGTCCCATCTAATAAGGGCTAGAAGTGAGGGCTACAAGGCAAAATTACACCACAACATTCTATACATAAATGGCAAAGCATACAGAAGCGATGATTTCAGTGAAGATTCAAATAATAAACCAGATAACAAATCAGGAACTATGTTGAATGTAAGAAGAAAATCTGTTTCTCTTAATAATCTTATCAACATTGAGACTGAAGAAAATGATGATGAACCAGAAAAAATACACGAAGCCAACAAGATTGACATCGCTATGAATGCTACCATAAAAGAAAATCAATTGAGAGTCTCAGAATCAGTGCCAAAATCCTCAGAAAAAAATAAGAAAACAATAGATACCCAGAAAGTAGGGCCTCTAGATAAGCATATCCACACTCGATCACGCACTCAATCAACACCAAAAAACTAATTAATAAAGTATTATTCTGGAATATCCAAGGATTTAAAAATATCTTTAATTTAAACAACTTTGAACAGAATATTATTCTTCAACATGATATAATTTGTTTACAAGAAACTTGGTTGAACTACAATCTGAAAGAAAACCCCATATTTTTAAATCAGTATAAGAGATTTGAGCAACCAGCAATGAAACAACATAATGCAGGAAGAGCAATAGGGGGACTAATAATATTTCTAAAACTTGATAACGTTGAAATTAAAATAGTAGAACAAAACCAACATTGGATATTCCTTAATATTAAAACTTCATTATAGGTGTAACCTATTTCTCTCATTCATATGATCATGCAATGCTCGTAGATCTTTTACAAGATAGTCTTGACAACATAATAAATTCGTATCCGAATCATTCGTTCATTCTTGGTGGAGACTTCAACTCCAGAATAGGCACACTAAACAATTGTACTGATATAATTATAAAAAATACTAATTTACATGCAACACGACTTACAAATGATAATGTAACAAATAAACAAGGCAAGGAACTCACTAAAATAATGGAAGAAGCAAACTTATTCGTTTTGAACGGAAGAACTCATAATGACTCACCAGCCAAATTCACATATATGGGAGTTAACGGTAGAAGTACTATAGATTTAGTGTGGGTGGATACTAACGCAATGAATATCGTCTCGAACCTTCATATAATAGAAGATATATTAGTTTCTGATCACATGATATGCTCTCTGTCAATAAAATATCACTCTAATAACTCTATACTACCTGACGAAACAAGTAGAACTATAAGCAAAATAGTATGGGATAACTCAAGAGCAATATCGTTTGCTGAAGAACTAATAAAATTCACTGAAAGCACTCCACTACTTAACAATGCCGATGAAAAATATGAGTACATTACAAAAGTAATTATAAAAGCAACGGAAAATGCAGGACTTGTAAAACAAATTAAAACAACTGATAAAAGTAACATAACTAAAAATAAGTGGTATAACGAATCATGCTATAAATTAAAAACAAATGCTCGAAAACTTTTAAGAAAGTGTAAATCAACTAATTTTACTAAAGAATCTGCCCAAGAGTATCAGGAAGCAAAGAAACTTTACAAACAACAAATAGAGAAACAAAAAATAAACTACAGAGAAAGTATTAAAATTAAACTTGAAAATATAAAAGATCAGTCACAGTTTTGGAAGACTATCAAGTTTATGAACCCCTCTAAACAGGTATCAAATCCGATAAACATACAAGAATGGACAACCTACTTCAAAGAATGGTTTGGAGAGAAAATTACGAACGATACCTATTACTTCGATATCTTGCACCCATATTTAGATAACGAAATATCATTACAAGAACTTAATTTTGCGCTGAAAAATCTGAAAACTAATAAAAGCCCTGGAACTGACGGATTTATCAATGAACAATTAAAAAATTTAACTGAACACTGGAAACTATACCTAAAAGACTTACTAAATTAATTTATGACCAAAGAAAATTTACCCAAGAAACTAAAAACAGCAAAACTAACTTTAATCCACAAAAAAGGAGACCACACGATCAAAGATAATTACAGGGGAATAGCATTAATAAACACGATTACAAAACTTTTAACTTTTATATTAAACTCTAGAATGGAAAAATGGGTAGAAAGCTGCAACATTTTACCGGAATCACAATCCGGTTTTAGAAAAAGGAGATCCTGTGCCGACAATCTGTTTTCATTGAACTCAATAATTCAATCAGTCTTTCTAAAAACTAAAAATGGAATATACGCAATTTTCATTGATTCTAAAAAAGCATTCGATACCGTACCACACAATCTGCTTTGGAATAAAATATTTAGTTTGGGAATAAGTGGTAAATATGTAAGACTGCTGAAAAATATTTATGAAGAAGCCACAATTCAAGTTAACTTAAATAATGACATTTCAGAAGAAATGCCAATCCGAGAGGAGTACTGCAAGGTGAGTGCACAAGCCCATTATTATTTGCGCTTTATATCTCCAATTTGGAAGAATACTTTAGACAAAAAGGACTTGAAGGCTACTATATTAATCAATCTTATGACATTCTCTCGCTCCAGTATGCGAATGACATTGTCATTTTCGCTAACTCTCCTATCGACTTGTAACTTGTAGCACTTACAGAATTTTGTAATAAACTTTTATTAAAAGTAAATCCATGTAAAACCAAAATTTTACATTTTCACCAAGGGAGATCTCCCAAAAAAACTATCAGATACACTTGTCAAGGAGAAGATATATAATTTACTTCGTCTTATACATATTTGGGAATAATGTTCAAGGCCTCAGGATCTTTCAACGAAAATACAAAAGACAACATATCCAAAGCAAATAAAATAACGGGAACAATAAAGAGTGCGATGATAAAAGCAAAAGTTTTTTCCTGGAATACTGTCATGAAATTATATGAATCATTATTAATCCCATCGATCTTGTACGGAGCAGAAGTTTGGGGCTATTCTCAGTCGCAGCAGAATAGTGTTGAAAGAGCACAAGCACAATTTTTTAAAACTATGTTATCATGGCAAAGAACAACGCCAAATTACATAATTAGGAGAGAAACAGGGCAATCAAAATTAGAATTACTAATTTAAAAAAAAATCTTATCTTGGTGGTACAAGATTCTTTTAATGCCAGAAGAAAGACACGTCAAAGTGTGTTATAATAAATTACTTCAAATTAACGATAATTCTCTAATCAGCAAAGAAAATCAAAATAAATGGAACTGGGTTAACAATTTGGAACGAGTGTTAAATAGAGTACACTTCAACTGGATATGGAAAGAACAAAATCCTCTACTTCTAAAACAAGAATTTAACAACATACTTATGGCATATAATGAAATACTTTTCCAAAACGACTCAGAGCTCATCCTAAATTCCACTTATAACCCTTTTTTCAAATTCTTCAATACAACTCTGAACTATCTGGATACAAATATTCCCTATGCTATACTTAAAATTTGCAGCCAATTACGTACTACAAACATTAACCTATTCTACGTTTACCATGAAGGAATCTGCCACAAATTCAATGGGGATGAAATCTGTACCATTTGCAATACACATGAATCCAACAACATAATACATTTTCTATTTCAGTGTCCCATATTTTCACCATACAGGATTACATTCTTAAAGAAATACGGCCCTGATGACGATCTTAACTTCCCTAGTCTAATGACGGAAATATCGAAAGAAAATGCATACGTTATATACAACTACGTCAGAAACGCCCTACGACTTCGAGCATTTATTGTAAACAACTAATACATATCTTGTAATACAAAACAATTTTATTTATTTTGTTTATATTGTTACTAACTACCTTTTGTATGGAGATGTAATATTTCTCTTAGCAAAATATATCATTATTATTATTATTATTATCATTATAATTATTACTATCAATTTTGCTTGTTAGCCCATATGGGCTAGTTGTAAAACTGTTTACAAATAAATAAAAAAAATAATAAATAAATAATAGTAGTAACTAAATGTTAATGTTTAATTACAAAGGTTAGTAAAATCTAAATTAAAGATTAAATATATTATTTATAATAATAAAGTACATATTATGTTTTATATGCTTCCGTATCATAACAATAACATAATAATTATCAATTGGAGTACTATAATGATATTTATTATCAACACGTTACCATAGCTTGTTACTAATCGAAAATAGGATACCTGACCTTTATACTTGTTTTTGTTAAACGTCAAATAATTTATTTTATATTTTTCACTATTTTATGTAAGCATATCAAATTTTTGTTATTGGAAATGAGATGCCAGAGAACAAAAACTGATTTTAATATACGACTTTATTAACATAAAAAATGTTTCCTGTCAGATTACAATAATAATAATTGACATTACTCTCTAGCCTACTTGACAAAATATGTAAACCGATAACTCGTTTTATAATATTATTCTCAACAGTATGTAACACGAGTCATAATCAATTGTTATGTTACTAGTCGTTAAGATTATCAAAAAAATATGAAATCAACATAAGCTAGAGAAATGTCATCTTTATTTATTTTACATGTGAGGTCGAAAATTGCTCGACACAGTAGTACATAACCGTAGAGCTAAGAAAAGAAATCTAAGGAAGGCGCTACTTGTATATAAACCTTCTTTGGCTTTAAATTTTGAATTTAATTTTATTTTATGATCATGAAGTATTGTAAAATTATCCATTAAAAAGTGTGCAGATTTAGGACGTTATTGTTATTATAACTTATTTAATTATAACAGTCGAACTTTTAGTTCTGACCGCCTTTTAATTTTGGCCGCCTTTGTAACTAGCACAACTAGTCAGGGCGGCCCTGATTGAATAATGTACATTTTCGCAACCTAATCCAACGTGCAGAATATGTTAGTTTCAAATTTGGTCGAGAGAAAAAACTTATGTACTACTTACTAGTGCATGTGTAATCTATATATATAAAAATTAATGTTTGTTTGTCTGTTTGTTTGTTTGTCCCTTATGCGTTCTTATACCATTCATCCGATTGCGATGAAATTTTGCTAAGTTGTTGAGTGCACGCCCGCGAAGGTTTCTAACTTAGCACACGTCCAATCCGCCATCTTGAAACAAAATGGCGGCTAGCTATCTTGAAAAGTACTGCACTGATTCGATTCAAATTTGGTATTGACATAGACGAGAACCAATCTTAACATATAGGTCTAATAAAACTTCAGTCCGCCATCTTGAAACAAAATGGCGGCTAGCTATCTTGAAAAGTACTGCACTGATTCGATTCAAATTTGGTACAGACATAGACGAGAACCAATCTTAATATATAGGTATAATGAAGATTCAGTCCGCCATCTTAAAACAAAATGGCCGCTTGCTATCCTGAAAAGTACTACACTGATTCGATTCAAATTTAGTATAGACATAGACGGGAACCAATCTTAACATATAGGTCTAATAAAACTTCAGTCCGCCGTCTTGAAACAAAATGGCTGCTAGCTATTCTGAAAACTACTGCACTGATTGGATTCACATTTGATATAGACATAGACGGGAACCAATCTTAACATTTTGGTATAATAAAGCTTCAGTCTACCATCTTGAAACAAAATGGCCGCTAGCTATTCTGAAAACTACTGCACTGATTGGATTCAAATTTGGTATAGACATAGACGGGAACCAATCTTAACATTTTGGTATAATAAAGCTTCAGTCTACCATCTTGAAACAAAATGGCCGCTAGCTATTCTGAAAACTACTGCACTGATTGGATTCAAATTTGGTATAGACATAGACGGGAACCAATCTTAACATATTAGTATAATAAAGCTTCAGTCTACCATCTTGAAACAAAATGGCCGCTAGCTATTCTGAAAACTACTGCACTGATTGGATTCAAATTTGGTATAGACATAGACGGGAACCAATCTTAACATATTGGTATAATAAAGCTTCAGTCTACCATCTTGAAACAAAATGGCCGCTAGCTATTCTGAAAACTACGGCACTGATTGGATTCAAATTTGGTATAGACATAGACGGGAACCAATCTTAACATATTGTAATAATAAAGCTTCAGTCCGCCATCTTGAAACAATATGGCCACTAGCTATCCTGAAAAGTACTGCACTGATTCGATTCAAATTTGGTATAGACATAGAATGAAACCAATCTTAACATATTGTTATAATAAAGCTTTATTTCGCCATCTTTAAACAAAATGGCCGCTAGCTATCTTGAAAAGTACTGCACTGATTCGATTCTTATTTTGTACGGACATAGACGGGAACCAATCTTAATATATAGGTATAATATAACTTCAGTCCGCCATCTTAAAACAAAATGGCTGCTAGCTATCCTAAAAAGTACTGTACTGATTCGATTCTTATTTTGTACAGACATAGACAAGAACCAATCTTAATATATAGGTATAATAAAACTTCAGTCCACCATCTTAAAACAAAATGGGCTACTAGCTATCCTGAAAAGTACTATACTGATTCGATTCAAATTTGATGTAAGCATAGACGGGAACCAATCTTAACATATAGGTATAATAAAGCTTCAATCCGCCGTCTTGAAACAAAATGGCTGCTAGCTATCCTAAAAAGTACTGTACTGATTCGATTCTTATTTTGTACAGACATAGACAAGAACCAATCTTAATATATAGGTATAATAAAACTTCAGTCCACCATCTTAAAACAAAATGGGCTACTAGCTATCCTGAAAAGTACTATACTGATTCGATTCAAATTTGATGTAAGCATAGACGGGAACCAATCTTAACATATAGGTATAATAAAGCTTCAATCCGCCGTCTTGAAACAAAATGGCCGCTAGCTATCCTAAAAAGTACTGCACTGATTCGATTTAAATTTGCTATAGGTACAGACGAAAACTAATCTTAACATATAGGTATAACAAAGCTTCAGTCCTATGCCATTCGAATTCAGACGTTTGCAGTTTCCGGTACGACTCGCATTTGCAATGACCGTCAACAAAGCACTGGGACAGTCGCTACAAGTGTGTGGACTAAACTTGGAAAATCCATGCTTCTCACATGGACAGCTGAACACAAACACTTTCTTTGAGTTGCAATGAAACGCATGCGGGATACTCGCATTAAATTGTAGACCACGCGAACGAAGTCGCGGGTAATAGCTAGTTTTATATAAAGAAACACCATCGTAATTAGCATGAAAATTTTTATTTTAAATAATTATCAATTAGTTCATTTCAAGGTATAAAACTAATCAATCAGAACAAGATTATAATGAAAATTTTCCAAGAGGCTTTCCACTTATGTCATAAGGACTCGTTTTATAAGATACCAAACACGATAGGCTTTAAAACAATTTTAGCTAAAACAATTGTAGTAGTAAATTTTGAAAAGATTTTTTACAAAATGTATACAATTAAAAGAAAAATTAAATTGATTCTCAAACTGCACCGCAATGTAGTGAATAATTAAAATAATATTGTTAAATAGAAGTATACTCTGAAATACAACTAAGTTTTATAAGCAAACAAATCGCCTCCAAAGCAGTCGAAAGTAAAGTTTTTTATGTAACTCGTTCATAATCGCACTTGTTACATAAATAGCTATTATGTTTAGTATAAAATTATTCAAGTTAATAAATATTTATAAGTAAACAAGTTAAGTAGTGTTATGACTAAACGTTACTTTTGGAATCATTGTAATGCAACAAGTGAAATATGATGTCAAGGCTGGCAGAAGTCGTAACCTCGGTGTGCAGTACTAGGAAATATTTTCGGGTATCGTATTACCCACCCGAAATTTTAAAGAGCTTTTCCTCATTATCATGCAGTTTTTTCGCTCTAGATCTATATATGTCTAGATCAAACAAAAATAAATTTAAATGTAAGCACTGCGACATAACAATGAAACTGACCAATGACACAGCGCCTCTTGTGCGCATGAACACGTATTAACCTTAGTTGAGAGCCCTTACAGCTAATAGGATTTGTTGTGATAAATGTATTGTGGGCAAGGTGTGGTAAAGGTAAAGAGTAAGTCAAATTGCACAATAATCCGAGATGGCAGTACGGAGTTAAAATTCAGATGAAATTTCTTGAAAAATTGTTTATATATAAAAAGTTAATTCAAATTAATTTGTTGTTTTGTATTTATTTATAATTTTTCATGTTACTAATATCATATTTTGTAAGTGCAGAAAGTGCACTTCCCCACTCTTTTTTTCATTCGTTACCCCATCTTCTCACTCGACACCTGTTACCTGTTCTGCCGGCCCTCTATGATGTTGTTTGAGGCTACGTCGTTAAATATATTCAAAATCAAAATAACGGAAATAAAATGTTTAAATTACAACTTGTATCATAGATCATTTCACTGACACAATTGTCAAATCATTTGATATAGTAGAATAAATAAAATTTTATTTTATCACTCCAGTAACCTAACAATTAATGAAAGCATTTTTTTTCTTTATCGCGTTTCTATTAATAAACATCTTCTATGGGGTTGGTGGTATCAAGTCGGCTTGTGGATCCTGTGAACCTCGGTTCGATTCCCACAACCGATAAACATTGGCTTTCCCACCACTAACACCTTTAAAGGCCGTGATTTGACGGCTGGTAACCGCACTTCACGTGCATAAATATATCACAATGAATTTTAGAGTTGGGTGTGCATTTTTTGTAGAGGTTAAAAAAGAATTATCATATAATAAATTTTAATTTCATTCTTATAACAAATTTATTTGTAATTTAAATTCATTCTTCTTTCGCCAATATTTACAAAATAGTTTAAAAAAAGTCTAGTTTAGAATATACAGGAATTTGAATAACACTTTTGCAACAGTAACTAACGATATACTACTTAATCTTCCTTGAATCATTGTAATATGAGCATAATTTTTAATTATCTTTAATGTATAAAATGCTCTCTCGGCAAAAGCTGCTGAAAAGGGAATTGTAAATATTAAATTTATTATTTAAATGTTGAACAAGTAGCGATATATTTATATTTTGAAAAGCTTCTGAGTGAGTTCGTTTGCAAATCTTACAATAATAAAAACAACGTAGCTATTCTTGCTAAAACCAAAGCAAGTACACAAATTCACAATGCACGCGAAGACAGAGTACGAGCGATACGTTTTACTAATATTTTATGTCTCTCTTGTCAGCTAGACTTCCACGCTGTATCTAGTATTTAGATTAGAACTATGATCAGTGTGCACGACTGATGTACGAGTGTGCACCGCGTCCATGCACATCAGACATTTAATTAGCGCGATACGTGCTGGAGACCTATTCTTATTCTTGGCGACTGCTTGGCGACTAGTTTCAGTCGCTAAGTCAATGACGTCACGGTGCAATCAATGTCAGGGATTTTAATTTCTTACGTTCGTATTACTCGGAACCACGGAGTATTTTGTATTGGTACTTATAATTTCTGACAGCCACTTGTTGATATTTGTTTTTCTTTGTTTAACTCAAATATTTGTATGTTATTGACATATCACAAATTGACGGAATTATTAGTAATTTTCAGGCAATTGGTATATTTAAAAAATAAATAATATAAATTTTAACAAAATCTTAAATAAACATTTTTACATTAAAAATTATTATTAATGAATAAACGACGATATTGTTGTCCTAATTATCGGTAATGTAAATCTGCAGCTGGATTTTGTTCAATAATTGGCAGATCCTACTATTTATATTTTATAATAATAATATACAGTGCACATAAAATATAAAACTGTTCAAACTTCGAAACTAATCAACCAAAAAATGCTCAGCGACTGACGCCATGACACTTCGGAACAGCGTTATATTAGTCGCCAACATACGCGACTCCCTAAGCGACCAGTCGCCAACAATGACGTCAGGACTGTATTTTTTAACTATACCAATAGATGGCGCCAGTATCAAAGTCGCCAACGAATTAGAATAGGTCTCCTGGACGCTCGTATTCATAGTTGCATAAATACTTTATTATATCTTTTCTAAACTAAATACAAATAAAAATTTAGTAGCCATATTATTAATTTTAATCATGTAATTTCTGACATATTTCTAGGGTGTGCAATGCACGCAAGGACGCCTCGATTAGATATGGGAGTTGTGCCCCGAACAAAAGCGGCCAAAACTAAAAGAAACCGTTATAAATAAATTATAATAACAAGAACATCATAAATTTGAACATTTTTTAATATTTTATTTCACAACACTTTATGATCATGAAATTAAATGAAATAAAAATTTAACACAAAAGTTTCATATACATTTCTTTTCTTAGCTTCACGGTTGTGTACTAGGTAAAAAAGTAAAATACAAATTTATTTTTTTCACAAAATAATTAAATATATTTAATAATGAATCAAACAAATAAAAATATTATAAGTTGTTCATTAGTTTATTTCATAGCACGCGGACATTCCTAAGCGATTTGAATAAAATTAGGCAACTTAATATGCATTTTTGTAAAAAAAAATATAATTTGAGGGTACCGATCTTTGTAGTCGTCGAATTCAGAAAATAATGCTGAATCGTAGAACAAATAAAAAATATAGGATCCCATTTAAAATAAGAGTGTTGCACATCGTATTTTGTTAATAAATTTGTAATAGACTTGCAAAATAGTATTTTTTTGCTAATTTAACCAACCTTATGCATCTTATGGTTCTCGAGATAGCAATGATGGCTCACTTAAATTAAACAGTCTGTAAAATATAATATGTACTTTATTTATATAAATAATATACCGAATCTTTATTTTAGCTTTTATTCACCTTTGCAATTAAACATTAATATTAGGTATCTACCTACTATTCTTATAATTATTTTCTTATAATAATCAGGGGGCGGAAATTTTTTCTATTGCACAATGGCAACCAATTACTTAAGAGCGTCCCTGAATGCACGTCACTGTGCTATCTACTGCTAGATAAATGGTGTATTAATATAGTGTAACAATTCTAAAAAATATATGTTATTATATACCTACCAAACATAACTTAAATTTTAAGTTAACCGGGAAAACCATTTTCGAAAGACAAGTAAAAACAGAACTTCTATGGGGCAAAAAACACTTTTATTGGACATTTTGCTTAAGGGCCAAATTTTTGTTGTTACGCCACTGGTAGATAACGATTATTTGAAAATTTATATATAGAACTTAATTGAATTATAGGTACCTAATTATTTTGTTCATAATATGAAAATAAATTCAATGAATAAAATGATAAACCATACAATGTGAGAATTAGGATATTTGTTTTAATACCTACTAGTGTATCAATATATGATACGTGTATGTTTTAATGAACATCGTATAGTAATCTACTATCGACATAATTTTTACTAAAAGATAAAATAAACCGGTTATGATATCAATTTTTGCCCAGAACAGAGCACATCGGAATATATATCCTCCTCTTAAAAGTACCAAAAATGTTGTATGTTTATTATATTTATCATATGCAGAGTGGCCTGGAGGTTAGATCTCTATTTTAAATTTTAAGTAAAGTACTCTTATTTGAAAAGATAAAAAGTAACTTATTTAAAAATGATGTTTAAAATTATAAATTTTAGTCCAAATAAAAATTTGATGAAGATTGTCAATTGTTTAATTTTTCATGTTTAATTTTATTAAACTCCTTACAATAATAATACAGAATGATAATTATTTTGGTTGATTTTTATTAACTTCATTCCTAATAATATGTAAAAGAAAGACAAAACATAAGCTAAAATATAAATAATTTCTTTCAAAAAAGATAAAAAACTATAAATTTCAAATAATTTACTACAATATCTTTTCTAATAAGGATACCTTATTTGAAACTGAAAACATAAATTTGATCTTCAGTGTCATATTATGTATGATAAATGTAATAATTTAACATTTTTGGTAGTTTGAAGACAAGTAAAAACTTTTATGAAAAATATTTTTTGTCAGAATAATAATAAAATAGTTTTTCATATATTCTTTCACTAAATTCTATCACACTGAACAAACAAAGAAACAATATAACATAGTTTAAACAAGAGTACTCTCGAAATTGTTATTTGAACTGCGATTACAGTTTGATAAAATATATTAAATTCTACATTGTTACAGGGACATTTATAAATTAATACTGATAGCTGCATACGGCATGCAGTGATTGCTAATTATTTGATTGAGTTAACACGTCGCCTCGGGGCAAAAGATATAGGGTTGGTAATTTTATACAAGAAGTTAAAAGTAAGCAATTTATTATTTCATTTACATCATATTTTATATTTGACTGATTTTTAGTTGAATTTTTAATATAAAGATAATATTTTTACATAATTTTTGTTTGAAATTTAAACAACCCCACTCGATATTTATTTGAAAATATTTTTCATAATTAATTTAAATGTATTTTGCATACATGATGTAGTTCATTTCTGCAAATATTTATTTTTGAATTGCAAATATAAAAATAACTGATTTTCATTACTTTCTAGCCATATGTTTGAAAATATAACCAATTTATTACATATTTTAACTGTGTTGTGTAAATAAACATTTCAAAATATGTACAAGAAAATTTACCAGATATTTTTGGTTTATAATATGTTCGGTCATAACAGAGAAAAAAAAGTTCATATCCTTAAGTTTTTCTATTCAGTATTACATTTATTGGCGATAGAGTATTTCTCTAATATTAGACGAAGGTTTGTTATTAAATGATTAATTCTGCTAATATATGAATATTTTAGTTAAAATCGGGTTTAATGACTGAAGTTTGTAGTATGTTAATGCTATGGGATTAAATATGAAAAGAAATTGAGTAGAAATAGCTATTTATGCAATAAATATTTTTAGTTTTTTATTCATAACGCTTAACTCTTACGAATATGGAAATCAAAGACTTTTTAAACGGTAGTAGAGAGAAAAATCATTCTACTAATCTAATTATTGTTAAAGGGTTTAGTTTTAATCTATCAATCAATTAATAATAACATTTATGAAAACTATTGTACAAATATGAGTGTCTTAGTATTTAGTTACAAGTTCGAGGCGAAATATTTTAGTTTACCATGGAGTTAAGTTTTGTCTGTTAAGTGGTGTAGTATTGATCTTGTTCCAAATGCGTGAAATATGTCAATTTATCTTTGACTGTTTATTCTTGCTGTGAAAGGGCTGTGTTGGCAATTAAAGTTACTTAAAACTGTAAACCCCAACTATCCGCTATAATTAATATTAAAGTATCTTGTTTTAATATAAGATATGTATCGAAAAGTTTCCGAAATTTGCTTTCAAATTAATTGTCAGAGTTTTTATTGTTACCCTAAATAATCTTGGTTTGACAAAATATACTTCCTTCTGAATTTCATCCGTATCATCGTAATATGATCCAATTTTAGATAGCTTGGTGAGTCCGGATCCTGAGATTAAGGTCTTGTTGTACAGAGTAAAATAAATTAAAAAATTAATAAGTAGATGTTTATTATGGTAAATATTACTTAGTGTCAGTCAAATGTCATGTTAAGGCACATCTCTTAATATGCTATGAGGTCACCCGAATCAAGGTTCGTCTGTTCTAATCAGCCTGTCGACAAAGTGTGATTTGTCTTAAAATATAAAAAGAAAAAATACAGTTACATGTATTAATCACAGTCGGATGCTATAAGCTAGTCACTTATACGCCTTAAATAATGTAACATCTGATTATAAGAACCAACAGTATGGCAGTGTAAAAAACTGCGGCTCGGTGAGACCAGTAGGCCCAGATCCTGCATGGATTATAGTGTCACAGAAGAAGAAATCAGTCTAATGTCATAAGACTTATTATTATTTGTAATACAGTAATTCGAGTGCCTTTTCCACTATTCAAGAGTAGGTGAAATAATCGCTTCAGTTATTAATAGTAGCAGTTTCTAGCAAAAGTAAAATTCATGTTGGTTTCCTATCTTTCTTAGATATATCACGAGAAATACGAGTAAAGACTCTCATAGTTTTGCTTACATGTCATATGATAAATTTGTGTTGTTTAAATAAACATTTCTCGCAATGAAAAAAGATTTAGGATCATTGTATAAAATTTAAAGGAGTCCGTCGCCAAATATTACATTTTTTAACTAAAAAATATCAAAGATTCCGATAATTTTAAATAAGAATAAATGCTCGATTCTCACAACCGACAGATTATAACCACACTAAAATTACCTCTGTTACTCGCCTTTCAGTATTATTTTAGAAAGGCGTGATTTAGCGGCTAGTAAATCACAACGGCAGAGTGGCGTATAACAAGAATAGATAAAAGGCGTGATGATATACAAATTTAATTATTAAAATTTTAGATTGCACATAGTTATAACCTATTTGTATTTCTAACCATTTTTTTTTCGATCTGACGGAATTATCACCTCTTCGCATGGGCGTCCGCAGGGGGTGGCAAGGAGGCCTCTCCCCCTGGATATTAATTAGGATGGTGACTACGACTCTCGGACATAGGACTTTAACATGTAAAACTATAATTTTGTAATTTCCTACTTACCTAAATATTTTAAGCAAAAAAGCTTGAAATAAAAGTTTTAGGGCATAAAATTCTGCATCTGAACCAATAAATAAAATTAATTTTGCATACTTTGTAACGACACAAATTAGATTTGAAAATGACGAAAATTGCCTCAAAACAATTGATAGGTATGAAATTGAAACAAAATTAAACAAGTGTTTGACGTTTTATTTGTCAAAATGAAATAATAAATGAAGAATTTATTTTGACAGTTTTGACAAATTGAACGTCAAATATTTGTTTAATTTTGTTTCAATTTCATAGCTATCTATAGTTTTGAGACAATTTTAGTCATTTTCAGATCTAATTTGTGCCGATGCAAAGCATGCCAAATTTATATATATATATCAGTGCTGGGCAGTAGCTAGCTATTTTTGTAGCTTAGCTACTAGCTTAGCTACATTTACCTTAGGTGTAGCTATAGCTTAGCTAACTGTGAAAAAATATAGCTGTAGCTTGTAGCTAGCTACTTTTTTTTCTATTAGCTTAAAAATAACAACTGAAGCTACTTTTAAAGCTACTTTTTGTAGCTTAAAGCTACTTTTTATAGATTAAAGCTACTTTTTAAGCAGAAGGTAAACAAAGTACGCATGCGTTCAAGCTACATCCACACAAAATAATTATTTGTTGCTGGTTCTAACTGGCTCTAATACGCAAAAATACACAGTAGGTACCAGATGGTATTTACTATTTTTGATATTTATGTACATAATAGTAAATTAACAGTCATTAGAACAAAAGACTGATCATATGACAATGGCAAATTTAATTATTTCACAATAATTTAAAAAAGTAGCTTTAAAATTTAACAGCTACTTTAACGAAAGCTTTTAGCTGTAGCTTAGCTATATTTAACAAAATATAGCTTATAGCTGTAGCATAGCTACTGTTTTAAAGAATAGCTGTAGCTGTAGCTTAGCAACTTTTTTTAAGTAGCTTGCCCAGCTCTATATTTTTTGTTTAATTTAATACTATTTATTTTCTTAATTTAGAACATTTGAATCCAATCAGCAACACAAAAAACAAAATACTTATTCTGTTAACTGTAATTAACAAGAAAAATGTTCATTTTATGTGGCAACTAAATATTGGGACAATACAAATTAACTGTTAAATATGAAACAAGATAAGATAAGTAATTTGTGAAAACAATGCAGAACGAAACGTCGGATTAATCGGCAGTTGCTTTCTTATTGTTTTGAATGAATCGCTGCGTTTATTGAACATACTACTATGTGATATTTCTACAAGTTCAAAAATTCGTGAGTTAGTGTGCAAAAATTATTGTCGCACTAAAACAATATGTGAAGTGGTAGATGAACTTAATATTTCTAAAATTACAGTGTGGAATATTATTAAGCATTATGGAGAAATCGGAAGTATTCTAGCTAAAAAAGGTAAAAGTCCGGATCGTCCAAAATTAGTTTCTGATAGACATAGTAAAACTATGCTAAAAATGGCCGAAGAAATACTTTAAGGCAAATTACAACTGAATGGAATTACGGAATCAGATTAAATTTGTCACGGGAGTGCTATAGCCAGTGGATTCATAAATGTCGAGTAAAGTTTTATAAGGTTGAAATAACAAGAAACAATTTAAAAAGTGTATTTCACAAAAACAAAATTCTTATAGGTCAAGAAAAAGCCACTATTAACGAAAAAACAAAAGAAAACCACGCTCACATGAACAAAATCTAAACTATCTTGGTCGGTAGAAGATTAACATAGAGTAATTTTAGCGACGAATCCAAATTAGACGTATGTGTTGGGGATTACAGCAAACGCGTGATTCACACTAAAAATGAGGCTTTCCTAAAACGTACAGTAAAATGTCGTAAAGGAGTGATGATTTGGGGCAGCATGACAGCTTCAGGTTTAGGATGCTTTGAATTTATTGATGGTACCATGAATGCTGCGAAATATCAACAAATAGTGCAAAACAGTCTGTTATCAAGTATGGCGAAGTTAAATGTTGGCGAAAATTACATTTTTCAGCAGGATGGGGCGGCCTGTCATATGGCCAAAACCACAAGAAAGTGGTTTGACGACGTAAATGTTCTTTCTTGATCTTCTAACAATCCTGATCTCGATATCATTGAAAAAGTATGGCATAAAATGAAACAAACATGGAGGAACAATCCACAACAAACATTACTAGAACTTAAAGCCAAAATAGAGCAAATTTGGAATTGATTTACTTCTGAAACGTACAGATCCATAGTTGAGTCAATGCCCAATCGAATTCGAGCGGTCATAAAATATAAGGGCGATGTTACTCCATTTTAGAAATAAATATTCGTGTTATGTCCCAATATTTAGTTTAGTCACATAAAATTAACATTTAATTTGTTAATTACGGATGATGGAGTAAGTATTTTGTTTTTCGTGTTGCTGATTGGTTCGAAGTATTGTTAATTAAATAAATATATAGTATTAAATTAAAAAAATTATTAGAAAAGAAAATAAACTCTCAAATATTTGAATTATATATGTTTTTGATTTTGTCCCAATATATAGTTGTTAGGGCTCGTATATATATATATATATATATATATATATATATATATATATATATATATATATATATATATATATATAAATTAAATAAAAATTTAATTATAAGTTTAAAGACAATACATTCAAGCTGAAACTGAATTTCCAGCAGTATTCTTATGGCCAGCTAGCGACATGTTCCCTATCATAACGATTGAGTAATCTAAGTTTATTAAGTATACACGGACACAAAATATTAGAAAATAAAAACTGTAAAACTGCTAAATCGGAATTTATTGAAGAAATGGTGTCTATTTATGGATGAGTTATTAGAAAATTGTCCTTCCTCTTCAATTCAACCCAGACGATGAAGACTAGTAATATATTTCACAAATTTAAATATTTTTTATCTATTTGTTATGTGTGTTTATTGTTTATATTTATGTTATGAAAAAAAAATATATTTTAGAAATTTATGTATATCTGAGAGTTTTTTTTATTGTTTTCGTAGGCCAATATTCTTACCGAATACAACACGTGCATTGAATATTCTCAGATTTTGTTTTCTCGCTGTTCACTCATTTTTTTGTTACTCTTAGAAAATCTGCACTCGTCTACGACTCGTGCATATTTCCATAACAACAAAAGCACACGTGAGCTCAACAAAATTATCAGTAATATTCAATGCACTAGTTATATTATGACAATTGACTAGTTGTAAAAGTGTTGAAATGGAAAAGGAACAAATTTGACTCTTAATTAACTACAACCGAATACCAGTTCTTTAATTTCGGGAGGAATTAGCATTCCGTCTTACTTTCCATTATATATTGTAAATTTAGGTAATACATCGGGTTGATAACATTCACAAAAAGCGAAATGCCATTTATAAAATTATAAACGTTAATTCTTTACATAGCAACCGATTAACAAATTCATAGCAACATTATGACCATAATTATGTAGATGATATTAAGTCATAAAATTATTATTAATACTAAATAATCAGAAAAAAATATGTTCAACACAGCAAAAATGTAAATTTACTAACCTGACTACTATATTCAGAGCCGAGGCAGAAAATCTGCTATTTTTTCCTAAATAAACAAATAACTATTATTTTTATTAATAAATAATTGGCTCCTGCGAATTACTAATAATAGCATTGCGCAACTTCAATCAAACAAACACAACGATAATGAAACCTAATTACAACTTTTCTATCAAACATTGATTCAAAATCCAATTGCTAGGAATCCGACATATAAATGGCAAAACATTTCAGGAACGCTCTTGTAACTAATCTCGCAAGCGTTATTACATAGCGTAAGCCCAGATATCTGTATCGAGCGAGGTGGATCTCGGATATCCTCAATCATATCCTACTTACGTTTCAGGGGTATCGGTGTCAGAAGCGTGCGAGCCGTGGAGAAACTGGGAAGGTCGAAGGAGGAATCGAGAACGTCTGGTTGAGTTTTGCAAACTTCAACGCAAGTTTAAAAGGGATTCCGTTCGCTTGACTGTGTGGGTGTTTCATTACTAGAGTGTGCGTGTAGCTGCCACCATAGTTGTGTTGAGTTCAGTTGAATTCAATTACGATGGAATAAAATCAATACGGGCCATGTGTGACCCACACGAATAAATTACTCTTGAAAATTTGAAAAATATGCATCATCATTTGTCTATGATGAAGAACAATGGTTAATTTGAAAAATTAATATGAATTTGTATGACTTTTATAATAAAAATTTATCATGCATTATAATTAATTAAAATCGATTTTGACTGTATTGTTCGCATGATAGCAAACAGGATTTTAAAAGGTAACAATAAATACGGTTAGTAACACATTTTTGTCTGTTTTTTTGTTATAATTTATTATTTATCGAGTTTGCTTATTGTTTGTTATTTATGAATAATAAATAATTTCCGTCAATAAAAAAGAATTAGGACGATTTTTCGATATTTTCATTTATAAATTTTTATTATACACGTATTAGGTTCAAATTTTGGCTCATTCTAGCTACGTTCTATATCTACATTATAAATTTATTAATTATGTTTTATTTTAGTTATTTTTATTTTTTAAACTGTCTCAATAACGATTTAGCTTGTTTTGAAATAGCCGTATATATTTTTTAAATACATTCTTCATAGTGAAAAAACGGGAACAAAAAAAAATAGAGTAATCTAGGTGCGTCTTCTAAAGTAAACTAGAAAATATGTGGCGTATTTATTATTTTAGTGATTTCACTCATATAACATGTTTTTTATACTTTCGTTCTCAATCGGCTCATTATTATACTTATTATTTTTTTACGTGTCTCAAAACCAATGAAATACTTCATTATATGTCACGTGTCTGCCTTTTAACCAATCCTGTCATTATTATACTAAGAGTAAAGCTATGATTATTCCCGGTAATAATCTCTGTAGGTGCTTTTTTGTTTGTGACAAATGATAGGTAGTCAAATAATTATATAAAACTGTGAACGCGTCAATTAAAAGGGGTGCAATCAAAACATATTTTGTGAGGTTTTCCTCGAGACACCAAACCATAAATTTATCTTATTCCTTTCCATACACTTCTTTCGATTTGTTTGGTAACAAATTATGCAATACGCTCGTTGTCACTTTTCGTAATCCCGGCGGTGTAGCTTGTAAATCTTCTTCATTTAACATTTTAATAAATTTTATATGTATTAAATACATTCTAGCAATATACTAAAAAAAAACTTGGCTCTGAACAAATTCAGTAGCAAATCATCAACTTAACTATTCTACCAAAAATTTCCCTTCATGGAAAATGTCAACTAGTTTTATAAAAAAAAAAAAAAAAGTAAAGGCACGCCGAAACAGAAAAAATAGTATAACACACTCGTTAAAGAATGAAATTCTAGCGATCCTCTGTTCGTCCCATCGGCGCTACGCAACTCCTGTTCGAATTTCGAACCTATGCTAGAATAGGTTGCCTTCTGTAACTTGTACTTTAATATACTTTTATTACAAATTGAAAGAATTTTTAACGTCAGATAAATATTTCATAATATTATTATTAAGAAAATATAATAAGAATGTCAATTTAAAACGACATTTAATTTGGTAAACTGTATATAGTCCAGCAGTAGGTGATGTGATAAGCTTTACGGCAATCGAATCCGGAGATCTCGAGTTCGAATCTCACTCAAGCTAATTATATATAAACTAGTACCCTACAGCTCGTAGAATCCGGACCCTGTACTGTAATTGGGATTAAAGTTCTGCTGTACAGAATAAATAAATAAATAAATATCCTAAGAATTTATATCTTCGAAATATCAATAGCTTTCTTTTCAGATTTTATACTATACCTACATAATTTGCACGAAAATTATTAAATTACTGTCTATGCACATATGAGGTAAAAAGAAAAGGGTGAAAATTTCTCATGCCTTAAAATTTTTAAGTATATACTTCTGAATTTACAGTTGCGAAATTACAAAATTTATTTGGCAGCGTTATCTCTTGTAAAATTTCGATTAAATAAATGACTCATTTCTTTGGAGCAACAACTCGTGCGTCAATAAATCGTCTTATAAAACTCGTATAATAATATATTATTATACTGCATCAACATATATAATAAACAATAGCGACAGTAAAATTATGATTCCACCTCCTGTTTCCTAGTAATTAGTAGCAGCTTTCAAATTTCTAATGGAACATAATCGTACATATGAAACTATTTTGTAACTGACACTGTTAATTTATAACACCCATTAAATGTTTATTTAGTAACAACAGACTACACTAAATGAATAGCAAAATATAGTTGCTATGTACTCATATATTTTCATTGGTTTAAAATTTTATTTGTTATGAAAAATGAACGGAGTCAGATCCAGAATATTATAATTATTACAAAATAAAAAGAACAAATTTTGCTTTATAATAGTTAATTATATCAAATTGAACGCTAAAATAACAGGCTCAGAAAATAAACAATTGTTGAAAGCAAGAGTATTTGTGAATAAACAATAAGATACAATAATTTAAAATTTTGTGAATACTAATACTAACATAACTTAAACTGATTTCATCTGCAATAAGCTGTTTTAATCATTATTTAATGGGCTCCTATACCATAATCGAAATAACAAGAATGAAGGATAAAAATATAAAATATGTATTGAATAATAGCTATTAGTGAAAAAATTAGGTAAAAATAATGTTTAACATCAAAGATATAAGTGATTCTATACTTTCTTATTATAATTTAATTTCATGTTCTTGAACTTGCAACTTCTATAAAATATGATTTTCAACATAGTAAGATTATTTTCCAAGAATTCAATCCTATATTATTTGCACTCTTTGAACGAAACAAGTTATGTAAGTAAGAAAAAATCATATCTTTTGTAATATAAAGAATTTTCAACCAGAGTTTTCACTGATCGTCAGAATTTATCATTTAGTTTAAAAAAAAAATTAAAAAAGAGATATAGAGCACATTGCAGGGCCTCTTGTTTTTTTGTTCAATTTATGATATAACTAAAATGCTTGTCATTTAAATTTTTTATGTATAATATTAAGCACTATCGTAAATTAAATATTTTGTAGAATGAAAGAAAAAATAATATTTTCTATTTTAAATTTGAAAACTACTATTAATTACTAGGAAACAGGAAATGGTATCATAATTGTACATATGGCATTATTTACTAGATACATTGCAGTGTATATATTATGTGAATAAAGTCACTAAATCAATAAATAATCAAGATATTTAGTGGTTCATATATACACCATTATCATGTAACCGACGTACCATGATGTGTAAACCATGGCGCATGTTTTGGATCGGATTCATGTGTAAATATGCATTTTTTTATTTGGATTTATTGACCACGTAGAGTCTAGGGCAAGGAAAGATAAACGTTACTATAATATGATTGTCAATAATTTCCATTATTTCAACGGCCATGGCACAACACGTTGAGACTGATTCAAGCGATATTGCGATTTACGCAACATTGCGCTCGGAAAGTACTCGTATTTGAATAGGTAACTGTCCAGAGAAACTCGCGTTGCTGTAGACTAATAACAACTAAACCGTGGATTTGGGCGTAATGGCGGTATATGACCTAAGTAGTTGGTCCGCTAAGCAATATAAAAATAATAATAATAAAAATATCCATGTCTGTGCTTCATTCAAAGAAAAAAATGTGTCTCGTCTGCGCTTATAAGTGTAAGGCAGTTGTTTTCAAAGTGTGGATCGCGACCTTCTAAGATATTGAAGTGGGATCACTGGATGCTATTTAGAAATTGTAATAACATGTATATAAAGATCCAGTTGAATCGCGTTCACTTAAATTTTAAGAATCACTTAAATGAAAAATATCGATTCAAACGTTTGACAACAATGTTAAATTACTCATTTGAGAGTTCATCTTGATAAGATCTTGTTCATTTAAATTAAAGAATTCATTACTAGCTTGATAGCAAACTACTATTAATTCTTTTCTCAAAAAACTATATTAAAATTCTTAATGAGAAGTTTTTCCTTACCTAATTTCTTAAATCGTGGTTCTATTTTTGTAATGAACATTTAAAAAAACTGCAATTTTTATCACATAAAAGTACGGGGGTCGAGAAAGAATTTATTTGAGATTTCTACCTCCAAGGGGCTCATGGTTCCTAAAAGTTTAAAAATCACTGATGTATGGTATATTTTAGGCGGGATATAGTCTTTAATTTACAAGGGAGTGCGACTATAGCCTGGATATGTAAGGAGAGAAATATCGCACAGATTTTAATTTGTGAGTAACTCGTTCTTTAGCTGAACAAGATATAAAACTGTTTGTCATAATATATATTTTCATGTTCACTATACTAAAACATAGTATTATTATTTTATTGCTAAATTAAAGCTATTAGGTCAGCGTCGGCGGAAAAGGTAAGACTCAGGTGTCGAGTGAGAAGGAGGGGTAACAGGTGAAAAAAGGGTAGAGGGAGGAGGGCACTTTTTACACTTAATAATACGATATTAATAACATGAAAAACTATAAATAAATGCAGAACAACAAGTGAATTTGAATAGAATTTTTATTTATAAACCATTTGCCAAATAATTTCATCTGAATATGAAAATCGTGCTGCTATACCTGTATTTTAATTTACCCCTCACCTAGACCACAATATTTATTACAATCCTATTAGCACTCAGGGTTTTGTTCTCAACTAAGATTAATACGTGTTTATGCGCACAAGAGGCGCTGTTCAGCACATACTAATTAACATGGGAGTTAACAGGGCTCAAGAGCCATACTGTCATTGGTCTGTTTTACTATAATGACGCAGTACTTTTATGTAAATTTCTTTTTCTTTGATATAAATATATATGGTTCAAGAACGTAAAAACTGCACGAAAATTAGAAAGAAATTCTTTAAAATTTCTGGTGTATAATTCGACACCCAAAAATTACTACACACCGATGACACGACTTCTGCCGGCCCTGTAAAGATGAAGGATAAAGTCTAAATTTATAGAATTTTGTCTCTAATGATTATATACCCGATTCGCATCTATTGACGGTATATTATATACCTACCTAGTAAGTAGTATTTTGTATCTAGTGATTACATTTAGTTTCATTTATTAAATTTAAATTGTGCATGTTCAAACATAGTACTATAACAAACCAATAATGGGTTTTTCATTCATAAACAGCCAAATTCTCAAAAAAAATTTAGCTAATCCTAAATTTTGGATTAGCTAATCTTTATGCTAGTCCAATTTAGAAAAGTTAATCCAATTCACTTTCCGAAAACTAAATAGTAAGAAGATTATATTAAAGTTTATATGAACTTTTTTGCAAATATGGTTTAGCTTAATTTGACAAATACAAAATTCATGATGTGCTAGATTCTAGCTAAAATTCTTTTGAGAATTGGGCTTATAGTGATTAAAAAAGTTATTTACGGTTACTTGTCGGAAATAATAACACAATCAATATCATATAACGTGGCAAAACAGTAAAATAGTAAAATGTATTTTTATTTACAAACTAGCTATTACCCGCGACTTCGTTCGCGTTGTCTACAATTTAATGCGAGTACCCGACATGCGTTGTATTGCAACTCAAAGAGAGAAAGTGTTTGTGTTTAATTCTGTTTATTGAAGTGCTTTTGGATACACAATATTTTTTATTTTTCTCTTTGGAACGTACACGGTTAAATCAGAAGGTTTTCCGAGGCGTGAGCATGTCATATACAGCTGTCCATGTGAGAAGCATGGATTTTCCAAATTTAGTCCACATACTTGTAGCAATTGTCGTTGTGCTTTGTTGATTGTCATTGCAAATGCGAGTCGTACCGAAAACTGCAAACGTTTGAATTCGAATAGCATATCGGTCGGAATCATTGGGATGCGTGGCAACAGTACATTTTTTCCTTTAAATTTTCCATTTAAAATTGTACCTTCGATGATATTGTTCATCATCTTTTTCACTGAAAGACTGGTACCATTGGTGGATTAATGCTTCGGAGAAGAATGATAGGCTGCCAATTTTTAATGTTAAAACGTGCGGCGGCATGCCTGGTAAATCAAGTGAATTCAAGAATTCAGTTGGATAATTGACAACTTCGTTTTGATTTAATACAGTATCGATGGACTTATACATTGTCGATTCGCCTGGTATTTCGTTTTGAATGCTGAAATTGATGGCATTGACATAATTGTTTTTGGCTGCTAATATAGCACGCGAACTGAGCCATTGATGATTTTTGTAATTCTGTGCAATTTTCTGGAAAACTTTGTGAATCAATTCGTCTATGGTTGCTGTGATTTTACAGAAGTTAGTTGGCAATGTGATACATTGTGTGAATTCATCGATTGTCTTTTTTCATTGTCATTATGTAACAATTGTTTTGCGAAACGTTCAGCGGATACATCATGTTTTAGTTGTACACGCATATAGGTTTTCAAATTTAATATTTGTACGTGTCTCCATAAAATTGATGATTTGAGACATGCATTAAGTTCATCAGCTGGTATTGAACGTGGTATAACTGGTAGAGTTTATCGAAAATCACCGGACAATAAAATGAGTGCGCCACCGAAGACCTTTTCATTTCCTCTCAAATCTTTTAGTGTACGATTAAGTGCTTCCAATGCTTTTTTGTGCGCCATAGTACATTCGTCCCATATAATTCGTTGATATGATTGGAGTACTTTACCCATTCTAGGATTTTTGTTGATATTGCATGTTGGTGTTTCAGTGATTCAACGGCAATTTCAGTGCTGAATGCGCTGTTCGACCACCATCCAAATGATGATGCGATTGCCAGTGCAATATTTTTCCTGATCGTATAGTTGCCAAAATAAGTGTAATGAGAAAAGTTTTGCCTGTGCCTCCGGGTGCATCTAGGAAATACAATCCGCCGATTTTGCTTGTAATTGCATGCATAATCCTGTCATACGCTAATTTTCTCGTTGCAAATCACGATCGAAAAGGTCGTGTGCAGATCGATTTGGCACAGTTATTCTCAATTGTACCAGTGCTTTGTTAGCGATTGCCAAACACGTTTGATGTGAATTGAATGTCCTGATTTTGATTCGTTGCACGCAAACGATGTAAGATATCTTCATTCATGTAGTTTTTTTTTCTCCCAAAGATCTTTTGGATTGGATGGGAAGCCCATTGCCAATATTATTGCAAATATTGTGTGTATTTGCTGTGGTTGAGCAGTATTCGATGCATCAGCGAGTAAAGTATTCTAATGTGCATCGTTTTCAAGAAGATTTAACTTTTGGAAAGCTTCACGATAAGTGGCACATACTTGACCGTTTACTGTTCTCACCGAAGTCGGTCCACGTACGTGTATTAACTGTAATCGCAAGTACAAGCATTCTGCCTTATTTGTATGAACATTGTACAGACGGCCAAACGCGTCGGTCGAATATAAATTGGGATGTGCTTCAACTGCTTTACCTTGTTTGCGACGTTGAAACTTTTTCGCTGATGCATTCCATGTGCAGTATGTTGGCACTTCAGAGTAAAGTAGCGTCTTTGCAAACATATCATCCCCGCACAGTGAGAAAAACGCAGTTAACGTTGTTGCTCTTGTACGTGCATTTTCTGTTATGAAGTACACGCGCTTTTCAAGGTGCACTGCCAAATGAACAATTGTCATTCGTGGATTGGAAATGATGAAATGTGTCATACTGCTTCATTTCTAATAATGCAGCGTCCCAGTTGATATTGGTCGATTTCATCGATAGATGCTGTTGCATTTCTCACTTCAAAAACTGCCATATCGCTTTCTTTGTTGACATATTTGCAAATGTACTTGATCGATTTCATCGAATTGCAATACTCGACATTTATGCGTGCTTTGTACGTTTCCAAGAGTAACGATGAATATGGTACAACCCAACGATTATAGACTTCAACATCATTGATTCGTACTTTTAAAGTAATGGATTTGCCGCCATCTTTAGTTAATCGTCGACGATAGAGTGGATATTCGTCATTGCCAGTCATAGTCTCGGAAAGTAAATCTCTTGCGTATCGTTTCATGTATTTCCCATCAGACATGCATGGTGAATTGTTGTTGAGTAAGCCACATGACCATGAATCATGTTTTTGGTGACAACTTCAAATAAGTCTGGGTCAATGTCGACATTTGGTATTTCTGCTGAGATGATTTGAACAATTTGATCTGGTGTGACTTTTTCCATCAACCAAATCAAAATGTCAATCCTCTTTTTTGCTATTCAACAGACAGAATACATCCAACAGCGTGTCTCTCCAAAAACATGATGCTTGACAATGAAATCCTTAAAGATTTCAATTTTTGTTTGAACACACGCTCGGAAATATCATGACGATCCGATGATGATTGTCTAGTTAACAAAAGTCCTTTTATTTCGTTCCATGTAGGATTACATGTAAATGTAATAAACAAATCTGGGCGGCCATATGCGCGAACATATATAATTGTATCTTGTGCGCTATTCATGCTTGTGCCATGGGCTCCCTATAAATGTGACCGATAGTATGACCATTTTTCTCAATTCATTGGGATTCACATTGCCATCATTAACAACAGCATCTCGTAAATGAATGTACTCTTCGGAATGCAACTTGGTTAGACTTTATCGAATGTAGAGAAGTCGTTCGGTTTCAATTTTCGCATATATATCGACAATATGTTGATGGAACAATTGTCGACATTTCAAAATATTATTTTCAACGTTTTCACGAATCATCAATCGATATGAATAGTAATTCATTGCACTGACTTTCTTATTCGTTTCCTCAAGTGTTTGTGGATTTCTCAATTTAATATTGAAATGATATCCATCTTTTCCTTGCCAAAATAAAATTGGATATTGCAATCCGTCATATGAGCGATGAGTATCTGAAACTCGCTGAACATCACCATTTATGCGATGAAGAATTATATCGCGCGAGTTAAATTCTTCGCCAACTATAACGATCGCCACTTCATCAATTGTTTGTGCATTGTACTGTCTTTCGTGTTGGCCGACAAGTGTTTTATCTGCTCTAACTACAAATTTGTAGTGATCAGATGGCATTTGTTCAAGGGCAGTTCTGAACAATCGAATTAATTCGTTTCCTATGAAATAAATTTTAAGTAATTTATGATCTGTGTTTGGCAGTGGTAGTAGTGATCCTGAACGATGATAAATTTGCCCTTGCACTTTAAATGTTGGCATGTAATTTTCGCGCACGATATTTGTTGCACCGAACGATGTCATTTGGAAACATGAATTGTACTGGCTTATGTTTGTCAAGAAATGTTTCGATTGACTTGTGTCACCTGAAAACAACGTTGATAATGGTTCGGGTGGTGAATGTAATTCTGGCAATTTCACTTTTCCAGCCGCACAGCACATTCCTGGTGTTTCATTCTTAAATTTGAATACACATATAATTTATCCATTTTTCCAATAACCACACTTGGATGAAGACTGTAATCATACTTAGCATCGTAATGGAATGCACCAAGATTTAAATCAATGCGCAGTGTTCGTCTGGACGAAGCAATGCGTACTCTAACGGTTTTCAGTCTTGCTTCCCGTTGCTCGACTGTTTCAGACGAACGAGCTTAGGCAGTGCGTGCTCGAACTGTTTCCAGTCTTTCTTTCCCGTTGCTTATCTGTTTCTGAAGCTCGTGATACCTTTTTATTTTTTGCTTGAGGTGTAGATCGACCAATCGCTTGTCGTTTGGGTGACATAATTGATTTGACAGTGAAAGTAATTCTTTGTGATGACTATTACAAATTCACTTGAAAAAAACAAAAAAAAAATAATATATTTATTATCTAATGTCGTCCGGCAATTGAAATTTCACAATTAACACCACTTGTTATGTAATACACAAACTAAAATGTCGCTGTTTGTATTTGATTCAATTTAATTCTGTCAAGCGGAGACACGCGAACTGCCGATAAACTATTTAAGTACACTCATATGTTGAAATGACACAAAGAAACATAAAAACTGTAAATGACATTTAAAGAGACAATGTTTTGTTTTTTTTCTCAAAAAAGCATAGATCAGTAGATGAAAATAAGAATATTTAATTACCGATATACTTTTAAAGTTTTATATGGTCGGATTTCTAAACGTCAAATTAAATTTATTTGCACAGTATATTGCATTGAACAAATGCAACACAATATTTTGATAGCAATTATTTTAATGTCATAAGAACATGAAAATTGAATCGAATATATTCAATAAAACTTATTTACTCTGGAAATAAATTTACTTGGACGTTTATGAATTCCACCATTATAATTTTTAAATACTGCAAGATTCAGAAGAAAGTTTCAAATATTAATCTACATTTTTTTAAATAGTAGACTTTTGTTAAATATCAATAATATACTGATATACAGACTTTGCATTTCGCGATAGTTTAGTGGTTAGAGCATCTGCTTAACTATACGGAGATCGCAAACTCGAACCGCATTCAGGAAGATAGCGGATTGGAAGTTTATTATGTCTATATGTTAAGATTGGTTCTCGTCTATACCTATACCAAATTTGAATCGAATCAGTGCAGTACATTTCAGCTTGACACTTGAAAACAACGTGTAAAATTTTTGTTTTGTTGTTTGCTTTTTTCTGGTGTATTATCGTTTACATATTCTTCTTTACTTATATATTAGTCTTCGTTGTTAGTTGACCCAAAATGTCCCAGTTGGCTTGAAAAATTCCCAAATTTCTTTGCATATCATTCATGATTTTGGCCAAGACAGTCATTTATCAATAAAATGTCTTTCAAAAATGTCTCCTTAATTATCTCTAAAAATAGATTTTTTTTTTCAAAATGTCTCCAAAATCTTCTCTTATACAGTCATTTTTCCAAAATAACTTCCAAATCGTCTCTAAGACAATCATTTTTCTAAAATGTCTTCCAAATTGTCTATAAGACAGTAAATTTCTAACAAAATATCTCCAAAAATGTCAAATCGTCTCTAGAACAGTCATTTTCTCAAAATGTCTCCAAATTTTCTATAAAATAGTCCTTTTTCCAAAATATTTGCCATATCGTGTCTAAGACAGTTAATCTCCAACAATATGTTTATCAATTCGTCTCTAAAACAATCATTTTCCAATAAAATTATTTAAATATTAAACATATTTTTCGTAATTAAAATTAATTTATGCCGTTGTTACACAGCATGTAAAATTATTTTTGTTTAATGGTTCGATGAAGAATTGTATGCCCTAAAACTTTTATTTAAAGCTTTTTTGCTTAAAATAATTCTTGAAGCAAGAAATTACGAAATTATGATTTTACATGTTAAAATCCTATATTCGACACAGTAGCGGTCACCACAACGTGAGAATGATTTTACGCTTATTTTGTCCACAGCGATCGCTGCAGTCGATTCGATTGTCCCCATCATGACTCTGCACCTAGCGAATAAAGTTGCTCACGAGCTACATAGTGGCGAGTGTTGTAATTATACATGTGCGTTATTTGCTAATACAACTCAAGTATCGTAGTATACTTTTTCTATGACCTCATTTAACAGAAAATAATTAATTTATAATAATATAAATACAACTGTTTCATATTTATTGTAAACGATATTTTATAGTTTTGTTTAGAACTCGACTCCACCCATTCAAGTATACAACGAATAGCATGGCTACTTTTCCGCGGAATTGAAATATACAGGCTCTGTGAAAACGCTTGAGCGCTGCACGATATGCGCATTTATTAATATATTTATTTATTCTTAATGCATCATAATTGTTATTCTTTTGACATGCTGTTTTTATAAATGGTAAGAATGACATGCCATCTTATTATTCTCTCAGGGTTGTAATTGCTTTGTCCAACTCAACCTTCGCAGGACAGGTTAGGACGCTCGCTATGAATAGTTTTATGATAATCGTCAAACTCATACCAACATAATGAAACATAAATTCTCCATTGTTGTTATTAAAAAAAATTAAAAGAAAAATGAAAGTAAATATAACATTAAATTAACAATTTGCCAAATACAGAATACAAAATATTGATATTAAACGTTGATAATATAAATACGCGTAGGTCATTAAAATAGTGATATTTGATATTTCTGAGAAGCTATTCGTTTGAATTACTTATAACGCAAATGTGCGTTATGACGGGACATAACGTGGTAGTAAACTGTGCGCAAAATAATATATTTACTGGTGAGCGTAGAAAAATTATATTACAGTGTAGTTAGCTAATATGATAAAATACTTAAATTAAAAAGGTATCTTAATCACTTCTGGGAAATTGCTTATTAAAAGTAGCATACAATTGACAAAAAAGAACTCATGGTCCAGAGCTAAATATCTCGCGCGTACATTGCAAATTACGGAAGCTTCTGGGACGTGTTGACAAAACACTCATCGTGTAGACAGTTCGGAAAGTGGAGAGGTCAGGGTGCGAAACTGCGAATAATTCACACAACGCGAATAGATTAATGTAGGCAGAGGAAATGTGCACAAGCACAGCGGACTTGGCGTTGCCTCTGCGTTATTACGCATGCAAATGCATTCCGCAGCCCTACAGCACAGTGAACGATTTGCACATCTGACACTCCAGATTCGTATTCTAAACTCAATGCGAAGCGTCGAGGGTGCTAGGAACGCTTGCGAGAACTGTTCGGTTTTCGCTGGTGAATATTCGCATATACTACGGATTTGCATTCTCTTTTTCCTGATTTTAGTAATTGATAATTAAGCTTATAATCTCGTAAAATGTTCTTAAAATTCAGTATTTTATAAGGTCTTTGAAAATAGAATCTTTTTATTTAAATTTGCTTTCAGAATAGATTATCTTCATTGCAATGTGAAAAGAACATGCGAGGATGGGATAAGTGCTTGAATATGCTTTACACTATGGCATAAAAAATGATCCGGCAAAAATCAGTCACTAAAAACCGAATGCTATCATTGTAAAAATAATATAAACTAGGCTGATTTGGAATACAATATTAGTACATTTGCCTGTAACTTTTATGTCAGTCAATTTGTGGATCCATGACAGCAAAAATGCTAATATTGATTAAAATCGAAGGAGTCAGTCAATAAGCGCTATACTGATTTAGTCAAGAAGTAAGTTATCTTAACAGCAATTTTTTTTTTAATTCTCTTTTATTGGCTTAATTGATGCATAAACTATTTGAAAATGATATTCAAAAACTATTTTGGGAGACAAGCTATGAAAAACTATTTTTATAGCTTATTTTTTGAGACGCCTTGAAGCGCTCTGAAACGTTTAAAAGGGCTGCTCAGAATCGAATCATCGGCAAAGCGCTCGGGAAGACCTAACGTCGCTTAGAAAAGAGGCTGAAGTACGAAATGCATGTTTGGTAGGGCAGCATGGTGCTAGGATAGCAAAGTAAAGGTAAAAAAATAGCATGCGTATATTTTGAATATTTCTTATAGTATACGCGATTTTCTCGAAACTATGCGTAGCTCGCTCAATTTTTATCGGATTCACTTGAAATTTTAACTGTAGCTGTTTAGCTAGAGTATCAATCGATGTATATACAATTTTTAAGGATGATAAAAAATTACATATTCAATAAAAAAAATTAATTCGATTTTTTTGCCAAAGAAGGAGAAAAAAAAATACAAATTTATGCCATTTTGTGAATTAAAAAAAATTATAATCTTGGGTATTTCCAAAGAAAACAAGTCATCAATACCGGAAACTTCTCAATCATAAGTTTCGAGAAACATGGTATAGTTTGTTAAACTTTTGAAAAAACAATTGACGACCGATTAATTGTCATTTTGTTTCTAAATTCAGCCTAGTTCGAACCAATTTGGAAAAATAATTTAAAAACATTTTATTATAATTTTTTACACTTTTATTAGAGTTGCCTGTTTGAGATCTTTACTTTGATATCAAAAACGGCATATTTTGAATAACTTTTGAAGAAACAATGGGTCATGAAGACTTTAATTTTAATTCTTTTTGTTTTTCACATATTTTAAAAATTACTGAATTTTTAAATTGTTATAATGTTACTAGTTAGAACATAACAAATAAACAGATAATAATTTCAACAAAATTTTCGAATAAAAATATTTTAAATTAAAGTAATGTCAATTTTAGTTATTCCATATTTTGTCATAAACACTATCTTTTATGAAATAACATAAAAAGATTAATCAACAAAATTATGCTACCAGTTTTTTATAGCCTATTAATGAACTTAATCTCAGTTTTTTGTGTAATAGTTTAAATATAAAATTTCAATCCGAAGTTACAGACCGACTTTTCGAGGACTAGTTTTTTTGGATTCAGTAGAGTTTGAAACGTGAAGATTAATTATAATCTCGAGATAAAAAAAAAAGTCACCATTACAATTCTTTCCCTATTATATAAGTCGGAAAAATATAAACGACTCTAAGCTGTGGAAATCGAATATGGGTTCTCAAATCCACATGCCGACTCGTTCCACTGAGCCACTTACCTGATATAGCTTTTAATGTGAATTTAAAAAAGATATTTTATCATCCGGTCTTCTGTCCAGATGGAGTATATTTCAAAAGATTAAATTTTCGCAATGAAAACAAGAACAGCTCAACGAACATAATAATTTTTTAGGGCCCAACAATCAAACTTGGAATACAAAAAAAGCACTCAAAAAATAAAGCTATATTCTGAATAATTTACCAAAATGTTCACTGTCAGAATTGAAGTTTAAACTTGATTTAAATAAATAAAAGCTATATATCATATGGAATCATAGACATTTTTAAATATATGTTTTGCTTTAATTCATTTAAACTAAGTTTGTTGTATATTATTTATTACAAAATAAAACGAATTTTCAACAACATGTAAAACAATGTTTTATGTATATATGCCCGTGTTTATATATTTATAAATAGTAATTTTACATAATATCTCAGTGTCAAACAAAACCAGATGGTGATAATTTTTACATATATTTATTTTGTTTAGGTCAAATGTTTGTTCAGTATAAATAAGTTCATTTTTCACTTGCTTAGTACTAATTCAAATTAAGTGTATTAAGTACATCTAAGGTCTACGGTGTAAATATAGCTATTTAAATATTTACGTATTACTTTAATGTATATTTCCTAAAAATAAAAGTTAAAAAATGCTCTCAATCAGCGAACAAAAAAAACACGCTGCAGAGAAGAGTTTGCTATATGAACATAGTTTACAAAATTCATAACTAATTTACAATAATATTACAGAAAATATTGACAAAATAAACAAAACAGGTATAATAAGCAAAACGATCGATGAGTGAAAACTGCTATCAAATCTAGAGGTATGTGGAATATAATTAACATTAAGATAAATACAGTTATGAAAAATGCTTTTCTCAACAATTCTTAAATCAGTATAGAGAAAATAATTACATTATATCTATATAATTAAACAATTACTTTGTGAATATAGAAAATGGCCATGAATTATCACCTCACCTCCCAACTCTCCTTAGATGACTCAGTGCAATCGATTCAACCTGTAGATTTGTGAACTCGGATTCGATTTACACAGCCGACAAACAATTTTCACAATATTAGAATATGGTTCCCCTCCAATAACACCAATTCAAGATCACAAATATATCAATTACCCAGATCTCCTAAGGCAGAGTACCACACCTAATACGAGGGCAGGATGAAAAGTCCCAGAAAAATAAAACAGATGGCGCCACAATCGCAAATTACATGTGACATTTGTGATGTACCATCTTTAACTAGAACGCATTAAAATTTTCAGATTGATATGTCCTTCAGCTCTGTTTTGACACCCATTGAAAGCAAGCAACCTTGAAGATTTTTGAAAACATGGAAAAAAGTGAATTTCGCGTCTTGATTAACCATTATTTCTTGAGTGATTTACTGATATCCGTTGTGGTGGTATGACCACAAAGGACACCGAACATTCTGGTCATCCAATTGAGGTTACAACGCCAGAAATCGTCGATAAAATCCATGGTATGATATTGGACGATCGGCGAGTTAAAGTGCACAAGATTTCTGAGGCTATGAGCATCTCAACCGAACGGGTACGGAACATTTTGCATAAATTTTTGGATATGAGAAAGCTATCTGCCAGATGGGTGCCGAATTTGCTCTCTGTTGACATTAAGCGCGACCGTGTGACAAGTTCAAAGGAGTGTTTGGGTTTGGCGATGTTCAAGCGCAATGAGAAGGACTTTTTTTCTCCAGATTTGGCCCCCTGCGATTTTGATCTATTTCCAAACTTGAAGAAATGGCTCGGCGGAAAGAGATTTGGCTCCAACGATGAGGTCATCGCTGAGACAAACGCCTATTTTGAAGGATTGCCAAAATCGTATTAAGACAAAATGTGTAGCAGTATAACTCAAATTATTTTTTTCTTCACTTAATCTAAATTAACACACAAATGAACTATCATGATTATTATCTTGTGGGCAGTTTGCTGGATGACATTGAAGTTAATTATTATTTAAAACAAACTTTATTATTATACAGTTTCTTTATAAAACAATTTTTTTTAGTTAAAACAGAAATGTTTACTTCCTCTTTTAATGGCTGTCATTTCTAGATGTATGTATCGATTGACTTAAAATTTTATCTGTGTATTAACAACATACTAGTATATGTCTCATTTAAATTTCATTTCATTTTCTTGCATACTACACGAGAAATAATACTATAAAATATAACTTCAAACGAAAAAATAAAATTGGGTCAACTGAAGACCGGGCTCATATATATATATATATATATATATATATATATATATATATATATATATATATATATATATATATATATATATATGAGGTTTCTTTAACAAGAACATATTTTTAAAATTATTTTGTATAGTTTTATAGTTTTTGTGAAAAATATCCTTCAAATCTTTTCCATATCTAATGAAACCTCAAATAATTACCTTTAAACTTAATTTAATTAAAAGATTTACTATTTATATTTATTTAATATTTATATCACGATATCCTGGCTCTGTATTATTAGACACTACTGTATTAATAAATGATTCATTTATAAGACTGATTGATGAGTTATCCGTCATGAAATAATTTAACAATCGAAAATAAATGTGTATTTTTCTAGTATGTTCCATGTATCCTGAAAAGCAGGAGAGGTAGTATTGTCATAAATGTCGAGCAAGGATACGGAACCCTGATTAATGATGATATGGTGTTAAGTAAAGTTTGGATTGAAAGCGATTTGATAGACAAATAAAAATAAAATTTGCAGAAACCCAAACATATTTTGATTGTAATAATAATTACAAACCCAATAAAAATCGAGGAAAATCATTTTTATTTAAAAAAAAAACTGGGACTGATAAATATTTAGTTTTTCTTTTATTCATCGATCCACATATTCAAAAAGATTAATGTTCAAAGATAATGCATTACAACTGGCTTATTCATTTAGAATTGAATCAATATATGAAACAATTGTTTCAAACTTGCATTTTCTGTAGCTACTTTACAAAATAATTATAAATAATATATAATAGATTTAAAATAAGAAAATAATGTGTGTTGTAACACACAGATATTCAGCGACGTTATTCAGTAATTATCTTCGCATTTATCATGTCACCTTAAGAATTTTATATTTTCTCATTATATTTAACGACATAATTCTATCGTACTCTGCAGAGGTTTAATAAAAAAGTATTGGACGCCATTGGCAAGTTATTATGTTATAAATATTGCGCTTACTGGTTTACTGATGATAGGTTACCATAATATGGTCATATAAGTAGTAGTCGAATTACCGCCCTCATATTTCTGGATAAAATATTGGTAATTATCGGTGAAATAAATAAAAAAATATCCATTTGAAATCATCTGCTACAAGAATTATTGATAAAAATGACGAGACAAAAGTTATTCCTCCGGGTTTAGAAACTGAAAATCCAAGGTATGTAAATAATAATAATAATAATCTAAATTATTGAGATTTGTGATTTTTTTCAATCAATTTCCATTGTCATATGGAATGGAAATCACAGTTTTAGAACCCAAAATACGCTGAAAATTGGTCAGAAAATTCTACTTTCGTGTAAATAAGATGGAAATCATATCCCCATGTGATTTCCTTTGGGGGCAGATTTGACCATTTTACCCGGCTATAGCCTTTCTGTATCTAAGCTAATAAACAAAATTAATTTTGCATGCTTCGTAACAGCACAAATTAGATCTGAAAATAACAAAAATAGCCTCAAAACTATAGATAAATGACATAATAAATGAAGAAATTATTTTGACAATTTGTCAATGACAAATTAAACATCAAACATTTTAATTTTGATTCAATTCCATAGCTATCGATAGTTTTGGGGCTATTTTCGTTATTTTCAGATCTAATTTATTAGTTTAGATACAGAATTTTATGTCCTAAAACTTTTATTCGAAACTTTTGTGCTTAAAATAATTAGGGAAGCAGGAAATTACAAAATATAACTTTTCCAATATAGAACACAAATCATCAGCAAATTTCGCAAATCCAAATGACGAAATTGTATCCAACCGATGGGATGAAAATATTACCGACAATAATAGAATTATATCAAAATTATAAGACATTATAACTAGGAAAACAAAACAATACTTGCAGCTTTGAAAAAATTATTTAAATAAAGAATCAAAAATGATCCAGGAATATTGGATGAAAAGGCTTTATTAATGATGTTAAAATATTCTATTCATAATAATGACCACGTTTCGAACACAATATCTGTGTTTATTATCAAGTCTACTAATAACCACAAGTGGTTATTTCTAAGAATAAGTCAAAAGTTTGAATACGTTAAGTTACATATTAAAAAAAATAATTATAAATTTATATAAATGAGTATGCAGTGAGCATTACTCAGAGTCAAAACAGTAACTTTAACATGTAACGTAATCCAACTTTTGACTTCTTCTTGTAAATAACCACTTGTGGTTATTAGTAGACTTGATAATGAACACAGATCTTGTGTTCGAAATGTCGTCATTATGAAAAGAATATTTTAACATCATTAATAAAGCCTTTTCATCCAATATTCCTGGATCATTTTTGATTCTTTATTTAAATAATATTTTAAGCTTAATAACTTAAAATTAAAAAAAAAAAATTAGAATGTTATAGAATAAGAGATACTACTCCCAGTTGACTAATATCTTATTTGAATAAAAGATCACAATTTGCCAAAAAGTTCATTTGATTGGAAACAATAGTGTTTTTAATATATACTCGTATTTAGATAAATAACCTGCCTAATAAAATCTCAAGCAAATCTGCACACTACGTAAATAGCACGACTAAAATACAAATTCGCGTAAACGGGATGTGGAAAAGATTCCAGTTATTCGATTTGACTTAACTCTTATTGAAGAAAATATAACGTAATGCTAAATAATTTCCATTTTCGACTTAACAAAAATTATATTCGTATATTATGTGATGCCAAATATAACAAACACTGCACACCCTTATTACAAAAACTAAAAATACTCCTGTTACGATATCTACATACACAAAGCAGCAAAATTTGTTAAATCACATCGCGATCTCTTTTCTCTGTATAATAACGTTCACTTTTATAACCCAAGGGAGAAAGATGATCTTGTGTATTAGAAAATCACAAAAATATATATTCAAATTTACGTGCAATATGAACTAATACAAAATTACAATGTAGTCAATAAGCAAACAAGAACGATAATAACAAGAAATAGTCAAATAAAGCACGTATCCAAGGCTACAACAAAAATAACAGTCTGGTAAAGTACAAAACAGTCTGGTAAATATTTGACCTGACTGTTTTTTTTTCTATATAACCTCAGATACGTAGTCTGCTGTCAATATTATTAATATAATAAAATATTTTAACATTTAGAATTATTTATGATAAATTATTAATAAAATTAAACGGATTCAGAAAAAATAGTATACATAATATGTCAGGAAATTGTATTTCCTTGACTCGGCTGATTAAAATACTCGGCCTGCGGCCACGTATTTCAAACTATCGCTTCGTCAAGTATAGTGATGCACGGCGAGGCGAGAGTACTCTCTCATCTCGTCTCGCCTCGCTGCATTATGCGAGACGAGAACGAGAGCGAGATTGCGATTTAAAATTCGAGGCGAGATCGATACAACATCTGCGAGAAGCGAGAAATCTCGCGAGATTCTCGCGAGAGTCTCGCAATAAATAGAGAAAAAACTAAAAATAAAATGTTTTTCTAATATAATTTTTAATAGGTTCATACCGTGTGTTCCAGAGCTTAGTTGGCATAGGCATTTAACATTAAAAACAGTTTTTTGAAAATAAAAAGTGTCCGGCTATCAATTATGTCATCATATTGCACAAGGCCATACTATATTTATTCGTATATCTATTCTAATACATATTACCTCATTGTAATAGCGTAATTTGACAAAATTAATAAAAATGATTCCAAATTTTTTGCGTGTTACTTTTATTTCTACGGAAGTAAACTATTATGTGTAAATTACCGTAGTGTAGAGGGTTAAGCTTTGAACTGCTGAACCAAAGGTTCACAGTTCAAATCTCCTTAACTTCTTTTTACTATTTTGCTATTTGTTTTTTATATTAGTACAAAATTATTGTTTAGAAATCTTTTAATAAATCAACTAATTGAAATATCATAAATTAATAATAAATAAAAAGCCAATAAATCAAATTTATTAACAACGAAACCAATATCAAAAGAAAGTGTTAACTAAACAAATCATAGGGTTGTTGATTTTTCGAATATTCGAGACTTCGAATGTTTGGATTTATTGAACCTTAGAATTTAGATTCAAACTTTCGAATTTTCGAATTTTTTAATATTCCGAATTTTCGAATTTTCGAATTATTCGAATTGTGAATCTGGAACCTAACGTGAACACGGCATGTTGATATGAATTATTTTCAAAATTAACTCATTTGCAGAGTTTTGTAGTAATTCGTAAGTAATTATTATTAATTATTATAATTTGCCAAATTAATTCAATTTAGACTTAAAATTTCGCTACACTGTCAAAAACGTTTTAAGTAAGACGTTTCTGTATCATTTTTATTCTCATTTTAAAACGTTTTACTAAAAGTCCGTAGCATTTATATGGGCGGTAAGAGAATAGATGTCCTAATTAAGACGCCTAACCTTGCTGAGTTTTTGCAGGATACTTCGCCGAGTTTATTATTTAATTCGTGGCCGACTTTTCGCGAATTATGCGTGAGCATGTTTATAGATTACAGGTGGCGTTAATTCAGAGAATTCGAAGCTTTGAAAAATTAGAAAATTCGAACATTCGTAAATTCGAAAATTCGAAGCTTCGAAGTTTTTCTGACGAAGTTCAAAACATTCGCATGTTCGAAATTCGGTCGAAATCAACAAATCATCAAAACAAGTAAAAAATCATATTTAGAAATTAACTAGTTTAGGTCTACCCACAAACAACAGAGTAATTGAAATTTATTAACAAAGTAAGCGTAAATCTAGCTAAAATAGTCGAACACAGGTAATTAATTTGTATTATTTAAATTAGGCTCATTAACTGGTTGCTAAACAATAATAATTTGACATTAACTTGACTGGTGCGAACTTGTTGCCTCTTGTAGGTTTACTGTGATGCATATACGCATTGCGCAAGCGCATATTTTTATGCGAGACTCTCGCGCGAGAACGAGACGAATCACGAAAAAATATGCGAGAACGAGAACGAGATCGAGATTACAGATCCGTAAACGAGAACGAAGTCGAGATTACAGATCCGTAAACGAGACGAGATCGATATTTTATGTTTCTCGCCTCGTCTCGCCTCGCGTGCATCACTAGTCAAGTAAAATATCACTTTTCTGACTTATTATGTAATATGCTATTCTAGCTCAACGTAAAAATTATGATTTATCTGTATTAAAATAAAATTAATAGTTTTTATGATTATGACTAAACTTAGTTTCTGAATTTTTTGAGATTCGGCAATTAAATCATGAATAGTCACAGTTGAAATAATTATTTGTAAACATTGTTCGCAGCCTATAAAAACTATAAAACTATACAAAATAATTTTAAAAATATGTTATTATTAAAGAAACCTCATATATATATATATATATATATATATATATATATATATATATATATATATATATATATATAAACATATTACATCACAATGAAATAAGAGAAATAGAATTATTAGAAAAGTATAAGACTCAATGAAAAATTTCTTATTAAGGACTATATACCAAAAAATTAGTTACTCAAAAGATACTCTGTTGTAACTTCTTTGTTTTAACAAAAGAACGCCTTGAATTATTATATGACAAGTACTAGTATGATACAATTAATATTAAATTTATTCCTTAATAGAAACAACACCTTTCCTCAAAAAATTAAGTGGCGACTTAATTAGTAGCTGCTAGCATAATTTTAGGGGAATACATAAATTTCTGTTGGATAAATCAATTAGAATTTTGAACATGCATTCGATAAATTATTCTATCAATTATTATTATGGCTTATTTTTTGTGATAAATTGGTTTGAAAGGGTTCGTAGTGTTTTAAACCATTCGAGTTTTGCGATTTAATACGATTGAGACGGTGACGTCAAAGACGAACTGTATTCAATTATATTCATACTAGTCAGAAGCACTGATTCGAATTACTTTTAAAAAAAGTGGAGTGTATTACGCAGACTTTTGCGATATATTGCTTAATCACTGGTTATGCATTTTAGGTTATTTTACACAGATTTGAATATAAATAGGAATAAAAAAACTTATATATAGTGAACTACCAATAAATTTAATAAACCTAAGTTTTATTGAATCCTCATTTCGTTAATCTATGATTTTATTTTTAATTGAAAGGCCCTAAGATTTCTTTAAGTTTCATAAAATTTTAAAATCCCGATGATGACGATATATCGAAAGAAATTAAAAGGATTTTGTGAAACTTAAGGCATCTTAATATATTATTATTTACATTTAAATTTACATGAAAATAATAAATTTTATCCTTTCGATGTTTATCGGGCACTTGTCCGAAAATGGAAAGTCTGACCTTTAATCTCATTATAATAAAATAATTACATTATGAAAGATAATTTCCTTTGGTTTGTCTTAACCAATCGTAATGCGAAACATTTGAATGTTCAACCATTAAGCACAGTTTTATACTGATAAAATCTCGTAACTGAGTGAAAATTCAGCACCTAGGGTAAAATCTCGTCACGAAGTAACCTATATGCTATCAATCTGACACAAAATTATTTAATTTTATTTGTTTTACGCTGTCAGTTTGACACAATATAATTTTATTTTATTTGTCTCGGGATATTATATCACTAAGAACCGGTTTTTCCATTTCAGGATAAAGTTCCCAATAACTATCAATACGATAATTGAAAAAATATCACATCAGAAAATGTCAGTCGGGGAATTATGACCATTTGTGCTATAATTTCGATGAGATATTTTTTTTATTTATCCCGCTGATAGTTATTAGAAACTTGATCAGGAGATGGAAAAACAGGCCTTAAATAACACACGACCTAGCATATTTTCACTAGAAAAGTTTTTGTTTCAAACTCTCAGTGTTTTTTGCTTGCAATAAACTCACTCAACTAAATCGATGTTAGGTAAAATTTTACCTTGCAGTTTATCGAGAAAATCTAAAGGTCTAGTCTAGACTTGAGGAAAATTAACAACATACATATTAAATTAAAATAAGATTCTAGTGGAATAGGAAAATTATATTACAATTAAAGTGGAATAATTATATAAATGTGTACTTGAAGATATAGGTACAACACGATAAATATAGTATTCATAAAAACTCTACCGATAAAACCTATAAATGATGTACGCATAAATCAACAAACGAAAAGCAAACCCAAAAAATAAATAACAATTAATAATTCCAATCAAAACATCTTCAGCCTCATCATTCCAAGCAAAAAACAAAATCATCAATCTACAAACTACCTACTTATTGACATTTGGACTTTATCATAAATTTTGTTTCATTATAACTCATTTCTCCGTAAAATTACATCCCATTTTTTCTTAATATACTTTTCTGAATCACTCGTCAGTCTGCCTCTAGTTGCTGCCGGGATGCGATTGCCGAACAAGAAAGCCGGCTCGCGGGAATGCGATAGAATATTACTCTAGAGAGTAGACATTCCGAACCAATAGTTCGAGGATTTGTTCTATTATCCATTCAATTTATTCGGAAGAACGCGTGTGTCCGACCGTTGCACGCTATCGGCCAACGGTGACTCGGATCTTTAGATACTGAAAGGATTTACACAAGGAGGATGAGGTTTTAGAACTGTCTTGGATCTGGATGCTGGACTTTCTGCCTTGTACGCAGTACTTTAAGCGCGACAGAATGGATTTGTTTTTCTTTTAAGAATTACATGTAACATTCTGTTACTCGGATTTCCTATTTGAAACTTCAGTAGGTAATTAAAGGTTAAATATTTAAGCAATATATGCGTAAAATTAAAATTGATAACTACTTAAAATATGAGTGTGGAGAGCTTATTTCAATATTTAAGTGAAGTTTCTTAAATAGAAATGTATTAAAAATTCACATGTTTTGTTTACGTGTACATAACATTTTGCTTCACTTATAAAATCTTGTATGAAATTGAAGTTCGTATCTAGTTATTTAATCAATCAATTTTTTCAGGTAGAGTATCAACATTATGAATAAACTCTATATATTTTACACATTAGCAAAACGTAACGAAACTATTTACTACAATGTATGTATTTTACCCTAAACTAAATATTCATCATGTTTCACATGATTGTGGATTTTTATCCATGTTTTATAACATAGTTTTCAACATAAATCTGTAATGTAAACGAAACTTTAAAATAAAACCAAATTAGAAGATATATGCAATAACGAATAAACAAAAATTTATGTATTTATACAAATAAAACTGATAAATGAAATTAGGTAGGAACATACATCTAAAACATAGTATATTACTGAAATAATATATATATATTAATATATATATATATATATATATATATATATATATATATATATATATATATATATATATATATATATATATATATATATACATACATACATACATCTTCACGCTATATCCCAACAAATGGGGTAGCACGAACCCTAAAATCATTCATAAAATATTCACTCATTACATTTATCAAATAAACAGCCCTCGTCAAACATTATCATCTGAACACATCACCCTCACTTTATCCACATTCATAGATCACTCCATATAAACTCATTCATTTATCGAAATCATTTATCACAATCAAACCTTAAATCACATCATTCCTATTCAATTATCATTCATCATCTTTCTTCGACGTATATAACATATGCATAAAACATCTCAAATTACTCACGTTAACTCCTACGAATGTAATAACGAACCTAACAACGAATCTACGAAGATTAGAAAAGATAAAAGCGATAGCCAGTACTTGTATATCAAAGAAAAGTCCAGACAATGCAGTAACTGAAAATGAAACAAAAAGATAAGAAAGGCAGCGAGTGTCGCCCTGCGCTTGTTTTTGAAAGTGAATTCCACACAATTGCAGTTAAACACTCTACGTAAGAACTGAAAACGAATTGAAAGAAAAGAAAGGAAAGGAGTGTCGCTCTACGTTTGTTTTTGAAAGTGAATACCACACAATTGCAGTTAAACACTCAATGTAAGATCAGAAAACGAATAAAAAAGATAAGAAACGAAGGGCGTGGCGTCCCTGCGCTTGTTTTTGAAAGTGAATTTCACACAATTGCAGGTAAACACTCTAATGAAATTACTAAACAACAAAACTAAAATAAATAATACTGCACTTTTTTCAACAATATACACTCGAATTACATTCATCAATTCATTTTCTTTACCAGTTATACCTCTAACATTCCACGTACCAAACTTACATTCATCAAATTTCACACATTTATTCTTCATTTATCCAGAAGAAATAAGAGAAAAGTAGAAGAGTAGAAGTTAAGGCAGCTTACCAGGCTTATCCTTAACTATAAATGAAAATAGAACTCAGTTACATTCACACAACTGTCAAACGTCAATCACACCTAAAAGCAAAACTCAGCGTTTCTATACACGTAACCAATATAAACAAATAACAATATGAAAGAAAATATACTATAAAAAAAACTAAACTACTATAAAAATTAAAGATAACACTTATCTTAATAAAACGATATTCAAAAAGTCCGGTGACAAACAGTATATTTCAAACCAACTCAAAAAACCCAGACAAAATCCGAAATAAATTTCTCACTTGACGAGCGATTTCTATTTATTCTGTTGTCCAGGAAACTACATATATATATATATATATATATATATATATATATATATATATATATATATAATATATATAAAAGAAAGTCGGGTTAGTTACACCATTTATAACTCAAGAACGGCTGAACCGATTTTGATGATCTAAGATTTGTTGGATTCGTCTTCGCCCCGAATAGCAGAATAACTATTAAAATATCGATTTACGTAAAAAAACAAACAAATTATTACAGGGGTTAACACATTGTACTTTTATTTTTCCACTCTGTGGGTAGATGTCGCTAAATTGGCTGCGTTTTACTTTTCCACTATGTGAATAGATGTCACTAAATTGGCTGCGTCACAGTATAATTATAAAGAGCATAGAATTCTTAAAAGTAGTGTACTAAATTGGCTGCGTTACCGATAGACGTTGTCCTGTCTTAACTATGAATATTCAATTTGAAATGGAATAAATTTTAAATTCATAATTATTTCGAAAACATAGTGTTTATTGTAATGCTTTTTGATACACAACATTTTTAGTTTTGTTTTGTGGCGCGTAAATATATAATGTTGATGGTTTTCCGACACGGGACAGGCGACATACAGCTGGCCATGTGAAACACATGGATTTTCAATATTGATGCTACAAACACTTAATGACTGTCCTTGCGATTTATTTATCGACATTGCAAATGCAAGCCGCACTGGAAATTGTGACCGTTTAAAGTCGAATGGCAAGTCGTTTGGAATCATAGGAATGCGTGGAATCAAAACGTCTTCGCCTTTGTACTTCCCTATCAAAATTGTGGTTTCGATGACGTTGTTCATTAATTTTTTCACCGCAAGCCGGGTGCCATTACAAAGACGTGGTTGGTTTATGTTCCGCAACAAAATGATTACCGATCCGATTTTTAACAGCAAATGGTGGTAATCCGGACAATTCCAGCGAATTTAAGAATTCTGTTGGATAGTTGGCAACATCATCTTGGTTAATAACGGAATCAACTGATCAATTCGCCGGCTATCTTATTTTGAATCTGAAAATTAATTTCGTTGACATCAACGTTTTTTGCAGCCAATATAACACGTTCGCTCAACCAATCACGATTTTTGTAATTTTGAGCAATGTTTGGGAAAACCTTCTCGATGAGTTCGGCCTTTGATTCAGTAAAATGACAAAAATTGGTAGGGAATGTAATGTATCCAGACAATAAGTCAACAGGAATTTTGCCATTACCAATATCGAGCAATTGTTTGGAAAAAACTTCTCCAGATTGTTCGTTCTGCAATTCGACTCGCATGTTCATATTTAATTTGAGTGTTTTGACGTATTTCCATAAAATGGGCGACTTCATACATGTTGGGAAAGATTAAATCTTCTGAGTCGCGGCATTTTTAATAATAATTCTCGCACAAACTATAATAAAACAAATAAGATTTATTATTTAAACACTCGCACAAAACTAACAAATCGACAGGTAACTTTATTGGTTATATACTGACAGACAGCGGCAATGGAATCTTCCGAGAATTTTTCATATATTCTGTGTGAAATTAGTACATTACTTTTAAGAATTCTATGCTCTTTCTAATTATAGTGGCACGCAGCCAATTTAGCGACATCTATCCACATAGTGGAAAAGTAAAAGTACAATGTGTTCTAAACCTTGTAATAATTTTTTGGTTTTTTTACGTAAATCGAAATTTTAATAGTTATTCTGCTATTCGGGGCGGAGACGAATCCAACAAATCTTAGATCATCAAAATCGGTCCAGCCGTTCTTGAGTTATAAATGGTGAAACTAACATTTATATATAAGAATATATATATTTTTTTTTGACATTTTATTACTGAAGACTTTTATCAACTTTATTAAAATTAAATAGTCCTAGATACTTTTTGTTTGTCTTATGTTAGATATTATTTTATTTTTTTTATTTTTTATATTTGTTTTACACTGAGTTTAACGCGTAAAACTTTAAAATACTTACTTCATTTAAATCCAATTATGAGACTATGAATGCTCTAACAACAGCAGAAGATACTTTGTAATTTAATGTTGCTACAAACGTACTCCTAATCACTTTTAAAATACACAGTACAGCTCTAAAAAGGCACTTATTTTCCGGATATTCTTATCTTGAACTAAAAAAGGAAAGGGCCTCACTTAGGCGTAAAATTTAACTACTTGCTGTTAAATTCTCAATTACTTGTAAAACATCGTTGTTACGGACTTCCCAGTTTGTAACGTAGCAATTTAAATTTAAGTAATGTCTCATCATTAACAATTCTCCAAGGCGGGAACACGAAAAATGTTTTAAGATAGTAACATACACTACATATTAAATTATGTAAACTTTGATTAAATTTTCTATATTAACCTCTAATATGGCTGACAGTGTTCAAATAGCGTTACAAAAGTTTAGATTTAATTTAATTATATTTATTTCAGTTAGTAGTTATTTAATGGTTATAGTATTTGTTCGTAATATAATATTTTATAATAAATATAATATACGAAATTAGATCGATCTTATCCAGCCATAGAATTTCATACGGAGGGAAAAGAAAGAAGTTATTAGGTGATAAATCATATTCGACTATATGAGCTGCTGTGTGAGAGCTCGCATTATCGTCATGAAGGGGGATTCGTCGTCTAACATTGGTATTTATAATGTCGCTAATTATTTATGGCAAACAAATTGTTATATACCAGTTAGCATTAATTACTCTACAATATTCTAAAACCGACATTAACATTAGCAACATGTCAAATAAAACCGAATAATGAAGCGATCATTTTTTTCGAAGCATTTTGAGCATGGACAACTTTTATTAGTTTTAGTTAATTTTGAAAGACTCAAACAGCACATGGACGTTTAGCTTCAGATTTATAGGAATAAATCCAAGTTTCGTCACCTGTAAAGATATCGTAGACCAGATATAATGATCCTGCCTTGGACTTTTTGAGCATATCCTCGCACCATTTCACACGATTATTTTTTTGAACATTGATCAAATTATGGAGAATTCGACGAGCACAGTGTTTATTTACATTTAATTATTCATGCAATATTGTATACGAGGTCTGGCTAATAAATAAGGAGACTGCGAGCGCAGAAGACATCCTAGAGGGGCAGGGGGAAACGAATGCATCGTTGGATAGCTAGAAGTGTCTACTATTCCGGTACGAAAACACGTTTTTGTCGCTGTAGTAGTATATTTTCTATAGAGGTTAGAAACAAACTTGTTTTTTTCTCGTGCCGATAACAATGTGTCACGAAAACATGAGCAACGGATCAATGTGAAATACATACATACATACATACATACATATCTTCACGCTATATCCCAACAAATGGGGTAGCACGAACCCTAAAATCGCTCATAAAACATTCACTCATCACACCCATCAAACAACCAGTCATCGTCAAACATTTTCATCCAAACACACCACCCTCACTTCAACCACCTTCATAGATCACTCCATATAAACTCATACATTTATTACACTCGAAATTATTATCACACAACAAACCTTCAATCACATCATTCCTTTTCACTTACCATTCATTTTCTTTCATCAACGCACATAACACATGCATAAAAAAAAAAAAAAAAAAAAATCTCAAATTACTCACGTTCACTCCTAACAACGAATCTAATAACGAAACTAACAACGAATCTACAAGATTAGAAAAGATGAAAGCGATAGTCTGCACTTATATATGAAAGAAAAGACCACACAATGCAGTATCTGAAAATGAAACAAAAAGATAAGAAAAGGAGGGAGCGTCGCCCTGCGCTTGTTTTGAAAGTGAATTTCACACAATTGCAGTTAAACACTACGTAATAACTGAAAACGAATTAAAAGATAAGAAAGGAAGGGAGTGTCGCTCTACGCTTGTTTGGAAGTAAATTCCACACAATTGCAGTTAAACACTCAATGTAAGATCAGAAAAGAATAAAAAAGATAAGAAACGAAGGGAGTGTCGTCCCTGCGCTTGTTTTTGAAAGTGAATTTCACACAATTACAGGTAAACACTCTAATGAAATTACTAAACAACGAAACTAAAAATCTAAAACCCTGCGCTTTCCTGAAATCATCAGATTCATTCCGCAATTAATCTTCGCCAAACGTTCCTATCCTGACACACCACTTTTGCTTCATCCACATTCATAATTCCTTTCATACAAGCACGTTTGTTCCTCGTACTCGGAAACTTTCGTTCACGCAACAATCCTTCTATCATATTCATCCATTTATTCATAGGTCGCCCACGCAATCTTTCACCCTCAATTTCACCAACATATACCTGTTTCACTAATCTCTCATTCGACATACGTTCAACATGCCCAAACCATCTCAACTGACTTATACCTACTTTTCTAACTACATTCTTCTCAATTTCACACTCATCATACACCAATGTATTCCGGACACGATCTCTTCTAGTATAACCACACACACCCCGCAAATACCTCATTTCCACAGCAGTTATACGACGTTCATGTTTCTTCATCCACACCCAACATTCACTACCATACATCAATGTAGGCACTAAAACACCATTATACACACTCAATCGAGCATCTCTGGATACATTCACATTTCGAGCAAAGGTTCCCAGAGCACCCAATACCTTGCGTCCCGCAGATACTCTTCTTTCAATCTCACAATCAATACGTCCATCCCTTGAAAACATACTACCCAAATATAAAAACTCATTCACTTGACCCAATCTCACACCATTTACCGAAACATTACAATCAGTCACCAAATCGCTCTTTTCAAACACTAACACTTTACATTTATCGACATTTAATAATAAATTTAAATCTTTTCCTACTTCATTTATATTTAGAATCATTCGTCTCAATTGCTCTTCAGATTCACCCATAACAACCACATCATCCGCATATGCTAACGCAGGCACAACATTACCACCAATATGTACACCATCCATCCCATTCAACGCCGTTCGTAACAATACATCCATGTACAAATTAAAGAGCCACGGAGACATCCCACAACCTTGTTTCACGCCAATGTCTATACAAAACCAATCACTCAATCTACCATTAACTCTCACCGCAGCCTCACTACCTTCATACAGCGCACGAATTGCCCCCAACAAATTACCATTTATACCGTACTGTAACAGTACATTCCATAATGTCTCACGATGAACACTATCATATGCTTTTTTAAGATCGAGAAAGCCACAGAACACCTTCTTGTTCTTAGCAAGTGACTTTTCAACAATCATACGAAGAGAAAACAATTGATCCACACATCCTCTCTCAGGCAAAAAACCACCTTGCATATCGCTTAACTTGGAGATTGTTAAGGTTCGTACCTTATGAATAAGAATCTTCCCGTACAACTTCCCTACCACACTCAGCAAACTTATCGCACGAAAATTTGTACATTCACTCGAACTACCTTTACCTTTAAATAAAGGACAAATGATAGCACATTTCCAATCATCAGGAGCCACACACCGTTTTAAACAAAATCTAAACAAATAAACTAACCAGTCAAATAACCTCTCGCCTCCATACTTCAACATCTCATTCGATATACCATCCAAACCAGGAGCCTTACCATTCTTCAGACGCATCAATGCAAAACTAACATCACTCTCATCTATATCCCATTCATCACCACTAACATTTTCGCTAACATTTTCACTACAACCATTCGGTCTATTAATGCTACCATATAAAGTCCTAAAGTACTCACACCATCTATTAGTAACATCTGATTCATTCCACAATAACTCACCATCCGCACTCTTAATCGCTTTCACTGCCCTGACATTACCACCTCTCAATCTCTTCACTCTCAACCAAAACATTCTTTTATTCATACTAAAATCATTAGTTAATCTTTCACTCATCAAATCATCAAAACGCGCCTTGCTTTCTCTCACTACTCTCTTAACACATTTATTTAACCTCTTGTATTCCAGCAAGCATTCATCACGTAAACTTCCAGGCACATCTTTCACATTTAGAAATCGCAAGTATGCTCTCTTTTTCACCTCAATCGCTTCTTTAACTTCTTTATTCCACCATGCATTTTTTGGACAAGAACCTAATCGACATTCACCACAAACTTCTTTTGCACATTTAAGAACTGTATCCTTAAATTTGAACCAAACATCATTTATGCTGCATTCAAAATTAAGTTCACATACAGGCAAAGATTCATTTATTTTCTCAACAAACAAATCTCTAACATCCTCATTCTGCAGTGCACTGGATTTCACACGAAACATTTTATTAGTATTTTTCACCCTCATTCTCCAACATTTATCTAGACGTATACGCGATACCACCAAATAATGGTCATTCGTACCCAATTCAGCACCACGCTTCACACGCGTATCTACAACTAAACTTCTCAATCGTTCATCATACAAAATAAAATCAATCATACTCCGTCTATTTTCACTAATATTCTCCCATGTATACAAATGAGCAAGTTTATGTTTAAAGATAGAGTTGGAAACAAAGAGATCACGCTCCAAACAGAAAGAAACTATTTTCCTACCGTTTTCATTCACTCTTGCATCACCAAACTTACCCAATACATTCCCAGACATGCTTCTCTTAATTCCCACCCAACCATTTAAATCACCACATACAATAACTTTCTCACCTGAATCACATGAATCAATAACACTATCTAACAAATTCCAAAATCTATCTTTTTCAAGATCATTTTCGGATTCGGTTGGACCATAAACTGACACAACGAAGATTCTATGAAAGCCTACCTTTAATCTTAGCCAAAGAATTCTCGATGAAGTACAACCATATTCTCTCACAAACGGTTTCATTCGTTCACTAACAAGCACACCAACACCATGCTTCGCGTGTTCATTCTCAGCAACACCCGACCACAAGCAAAACAATCCATCCACTTCTTCCTCACTACATCCTTTCCTTTTAGTCTCACTGACACACAAAACATCTACATTATACACACGCATGACATTCATCAATTCATTTTCTTTACCAGTTAAACCCCTAACATTCCACGTACCAAACTTACATTCATCAAATTTCACCCATTTATTTTTCATTTATCCAAAAGAAATAAAAGGAGGGTTCTCTCGGTAGAAGAGTAGAAGTTAAGGTAGCTTACCAGACTTGTCCTTAACTATAAATAGAAAAAGAAAACAGTTACATTTACACAACTGTCAAACGTCAATCACACCTAAAAACAAAACATAACTCAGCGTTTCTATACACGTAACCAATATAAACAAATAACGATATGAAAGAAAATATATATATAAAAAACTAAACTACTATAAAAATGAAAGATAACACTTATCTTAATAAAACGATACTCGAGAAGTCCAGTGACAAACAGTATATTTTAATCCAACTCCAAAAACCCAGTCAAAAACCAAAATAAATTTCGCACTTGACGGGTGAGTTCTATTTATTCTGTTGTCTATGTGAAATTTATTGTTAAATTAAAAAAAAAAACTCCAACTGAGTACTATAAGTTTTTGATAGAAGCCTATGGAGAGAATTTTCTATTTCGTGCGCGTGTTTTTCAATGGTATACAGGTAAATGGTTTTCTGAAGGCCGAGAGCGCACCGAAGATGACTAACGGCCAGGTCGATCTGTCTCTGTTTCAACTCCACAAACAGTGACCAAAATCAATGAAATTTTGCACGGAGATCGTCGTATGAGCATTCGTATGATTGCTGAGACTGTAAACGCCGATAAAGAAACTATCAGAAAAATTTTATATGACGAATTGAACATGAAGAAGTCTGTGCGAAGTTGGTCCCAAAAAATTTGATCCCTGGCCAAAACCTCGTCCGTCTATAGATCTGCTCAGATTTTCTTGATAGGTTAGATGAAGATCCTGAATTGATGGAAAACATCATCACTTGCGATAAAACCTGGATATGCCAATACAATTTTGAAACTAAGCGAGAATCCATGCACTGGAAAACTCCTGCATCGCCAAGAATAAAAAAATCAAGAATGTCGAAATCAAAATTTAGAGCCATGCTAATCGTTTTTTTCGACATCAACGGTATCGTGATGACTGAAGGGGTTCCAGAGGGTCAAACTGTAAACCAAACTTACTATTTGATAGTTAGGTTGTTGAAACACTGCAAGAACGAGTTCGTAAGAAACGAACGGAGTTGTGGAAAAACAAATCATGGATTTTGCACCAGGACAACGCACCTGCCCAAAACGCGCTGTCTGTGAAGCGTTATTTAGCCGCTAGAGGCACTCCGTACTCGCCTGATTTAGCACCTTGTGACTTTTTTCTGTTTCCGAAGTTCAAGTCTACCTTAAAAGGAACCCGGTTCGAGTCGACGGAAGAGGTGAAGCGAAAATCGGCGGAGCTCCTAAATACTCTTATAAAAGAAGACTTCCAGCATTGCTTTGACCAATGGGAAAAACAAGTGGAACGGTGTGTGGTGAGGAGAGGGGAAACCGGTTCGCGACACGTTGGAAGTAATTAAATGGGAACTATTACCTCCATGCGGCTAACACACCATACTTGGCCCCTTCCGATTACCACTTGTTTGCATCGATGGGTCACACACTTGCTGAGCAGCACTTTGGCTCGTACGAAAAAATGGCTTGAGGAATGATTCGCGGCAAAAGAGGAAGATTTTTACTGACGAAGTATCCACAAATTGTCCGAAAGATGGAAAAAATGTGTCACTAACGATGGAGCATACTTTGAATAAACCATTTTTTATTGTTCGTCAGAATTACTTACATATATAACTGTAAAATCTGAATCTACTGACATTTCAATGTTTTGTCAACGCTAACTAATCTAGAAAATATCATATATGACAAAAATAAAAGTGTCGTTTCACTGGTGATACTAAAATAATAAAATTTATTCTTAATAAATAAATAAAAATAAAATAAATATATCATCACGCCTTCTACCCATTACTGGGTGTTGCACTCTGCTGAAGCAGATCTCGGTAAGTGATATATTTTGCGCGTGAAGTGCGGTTACCAGTCGTCAAATCACGGCCCCCAAACATGTTAGTGGTGGAGGAGCCACAGGGATAGCTTTTTCAAATTATGAAAATTTGTCGCCTGTGGGAATCGAACCAGGGACCTCAGAATCCACAGGCCGACTTCATACCACTGAGCTAGCCATCCCATAATAAATAAAATATAAGTAAATAAATATATCATCACGCATTCAACCCATTACTGGGTGTGGCACACTGCCGAAGCAGATCTCGGTAAGTGATATTTTTTGTGCGTGAAATGCAGTTACTAGCCGTCGAATCACGGCCTCCAGTAGGGGCAGCCACAGGAATAGTACGAATGTGATGAAAATGTATATCGGCAGTGCGAATCAAACCAGGGTTCTCTGGATCAACTGGCCGACTTGCTCCCACTGTATCAACTGTTCCATAATAATAAAACACTTGGTCATTTCATAATTTGAATTTATTTATATGACGACCGTTTCGTTCTTTCGAAAATCTTCAGACTGCAGAAGTCTTTAAATAAATTCAAATTGTGAAACAACCAAGTTTTTTTGTTATTATTAATTATTAACCACGTTTTATCAAATGCCGACTACGAACTCACATGTATTAATTCCTAATTTTTCGCCTACTCTTTTGTTTGCTACAGACGTTTTGGGCAGGTGCGTTGTCCTGGTGCAAAATCCATGACTTGTTTTTCCACAACTTCTTACGAACTGGTTGTTTGTGAAATGACCAAGTGCTTTATTATTATGGAACAGTTGATACAGTGGGAGCAAGTCGGCCAGTTGATACAGAGAACCCTGGTTTGATTCGCACTGCCGATATACATTTTCATCACATTCGTACTATTCCTGTGGCTGCCCCTACTGGAGGCCGTGATTTGACGGCTAGTAACTGCATTTCACGCACAAAAAATATCACTTACCGGGATCTGCTTCGGCAGTGTGCCACACCCAGTAATGGGTTGAATGCGTGATGATATATTTATTTACTTATATTTTATTTATTATGGGATGGCTAGCTCAGTGGTATGAAGTCGGCCTGTGGATTCTGAGGTCCCTGGTTCGATTCCCACAGGCGACAAATTTTCATAATTTGAAAAAGCTATCCCTGTGGCTCCTCCACCACTAACATGTTTGGGGGCCGTGATTTGACGACTGGTAACCGCACTTCACGCGCAAAATATATCACTTACCGAGATCTGCTTCAGCAGAGTGCCACACCCAGTAATGGGTAGAAGGCGTGATGATATATTTATTTTATTTTTATTTATTTATTAAGAATAAATTTTATTATTTTAGTATCACCAGTGAAACGACACTTTTATTTTTGGCATATATGATATTTTCTAGATTAGTTAGCGTTGACAAAACATTGAAATGTCAGTAGATTCAGATTTTACAGTTATATATGTAAGTAATTCTGACGAACAATAAAAAATGGTTTATTCAAAGTATGCCCCATCGTTAGTGACACATTTTTTCCATCTTTCGGACAATTTGTGGATACTTCGTCAGTAAAAATCTTCCTCTTTTGCCGCGAATCATTCCTCAAGCCATTTTTTCGTACGAGCCAAAGTGCTGCTCAGCAAGTGTGTGACCCATCGATGCAAACAAGTGGTAATCGGAAGGGGCCAAGTATGGTGTGTTAGCCGCATGGAGGTAATAGTTCCCATTTAATTACTTCCAACGTGTCGCGAACCGGTTTCCCCTCTCCTCACCACACACCGTTCCACTTGTTTTTCCCATTGGTCAAAGCAATGCTGGAAGTCTTCTTTTATAAGAGTATTTAGGAGCTCCGCCGATTTTCGCTTCACCTCTTCCGTCGACTCGAACCGGGTTCCTTTTAAGGTAGACTAGAACTTCGGAAACAGAAAAAAGTCACAAGGTGCTAAATAAGGCGAGTACGGAGTGCCTCTAGCGGCTAAATAACGCTTCACAGACAGCGCGTTTTGGGCAGGTGCGTTGTCCTGGTGCAAAATCTATGACTTGTTTTTCCACAACTCCGTTCGTTTCTTACGAACTCGTTCTTGCAGTGTTTCAACAACCAAACTTTCAAATAGTAAGTTTGGTTTACAGTTTGAGAATATATATATATATATGTATATATATATATATATATATATATATATATATATATATATATATATATATATATATATATATATATATATATATATATATATAAGAAAAAATAGGAAAAAATTTTACATCACTTGTCTCGTAATTCCACAGAGGTTTTTACAGCACGTTTGCATCAACTTCTCAGGTCATCAACAAACGGCTGGTCAGTTCAGCTTTAACCATAAACGCGCGTTTCGTCCTTCCGGACTCATCAGTATGGTGCGATCATATATCCAACTATGTCATGTCATGTTACCGTTGTAGATAGGTTAACATCAGTCAGTTCAGCTAAGTCGGTATCACAATCCTCTAGTTCCTAGTTGATCTAGTTGGATATATGATCGCATCATACTGATGAGTCCGGAAGGACGAAACGCGCGTCTATGGTTAAAGCTGAACTGACCAGCCGTTTGTTGATGACCTGAGAAGTTGATGCAAACGTGCTGTAAAAACCTCTGTGGAATTACGAGACAAGTGATGGAAAATTTTTTCCTATTTTTCTTATTTATTAAGACTCAATTCCACATCGCAATAGACATTTTGTCTTTTGTTTTATATATATATATATATATATTCATTTGTTATGTTATAAGTAGTAACATTACAATAATTTTTAAAATCAGTAATTTTTAAAATATGTGAAAAACAAAAAGAATTAAAGTTAAAGTCTTCATGACCCATTGTTTCTTCAAAAGTTATTCAAAATATGTCGTTCTTGGTATCAAAGTAAAGATCTCAAACAGGAAACTCTAACAAAAGTGTAAAAAATTATAATAAAACGTTTTTCAATTGTTTTTCCAAATTGGTTGGAACTAGGTTGAATTTAGAACAAAATGACATTTAATCGGTCGTCAATTGTTTTTTCAAAAGTTTAACAAACTATACCATCTTTCTCTAAACTTATGATTGAGTAGTTTCCGGTATTGATGACTTGTTTTGTTTAAGGTTAAGGACAAAACATTTTCACCAATTTAAAATTACCCCTGTGGCTCCCCCACCACTAATATATTTGGGGGCCGTGATTTGACGGCTGGTAACCGCACTTGACGCGTATAAATATATCACTTACCGAGATCTTCTACAGCAGAGTGCCACACCCAGTAATGGGTAAAAGGCGTGATGATATATTTATATTTATTTATTTTATTTTTTATATTTGGGGCATGGACATGTGTTTTTTGCTTTAAAATAAACAGAATATGTTGTGTTTGAGTATGTATATTTTATATTTTTACCCTTTCTTATTATAATACAATATATTAAATTGTTTTTAATAGAAAATATCAAACTTGTCGTGTAATTTATATGAAAAATTTGATTGTGATATTCTCATACGAGAAATTAAAAGTAGAAACGTAGAAAATGACTGAAAGTAATTAATGCAGGTGCCAATAATTTAAATACAATTAATTGGTTTTGTGTAACTACGAGTTACTGTAATATTTTAAGTTAACTTATTTAGAACCTCGGTTCGATTACCACAGTCGACAAACAATTTTCACCACATTAAAATTACCCCTGTGGTTCCTCTTCCACTAACATCTTTAGGGGCCATAATTTGACGGCTGATACCGCACTTCACGCGCATAAATATATCATTTACAGAGATTTGCACCGGCAGAGTGCCACACTAATTCATGAGTAAAAGGGGTGATATATATATTTATATGTATTTTTTTTAATATTATTTAGATAATTATGAATAAAAATTAAAATTTATCTTATATTTTTGGAACGACTTAATTATGTATTGTAAGAAGTAGGAAAAGGATGATAAATTTCGAGCGTTAATTAACGTTAATATTCACGAAATTAAACAAAAGGAAAGGAAAATGTATCTAAAGCTAAAATGGGTGTTAAAAGTTTTAGAATTACAACAGATCTAATTAAAGACGTGAAAATCCAAAATTATTTCATCGTTTTTACAAAAACCCCAACCAAAACACTATTGAGTGAGTACAGTTCAAAAACATGTTATAAAATGAGTTAAAATAAGAAAAAGGAAGAATAAATTACACACATGACAGTAGGAGAGCAAATAGATGTAATTATTTTCCGGTAGTCTCAAACAGCGTGTTTCCGGATAGTGAGTAGATTAAAGCTCGAACAAAACCATCCGCAACAGCCTTACACGTTACACGTACACTATTACACATTACATACACGAAACAAACATATATTTGTATTTTATAATTGTTACCACTACTCCGTTAGTTCAACAACCGTCGTACATTTCAATCAGAATAATTTGTGTGGAAATTAAGCATATTATAATGTATTAATTGTTCTGGTCTTGAGGAGTTAGAAATTCATTTGTTGAGAATAGCTTAAAACAGAGATTCTTACAAGAATAGTTATGTTTGTAGTAAGTGCGCGAAATGAGTGGTTTTTTGTTGCGCGTGAGAATGTCACTTTTGGTCGAGACCGCTAGGTCGAGACAAAAAAGTCATTCGAACACGCCAAAAAACAAGAATATCGCTCACGAAATACAAACAACATTTTTTCTAAAACTGTCAAAAAATAAAAAACTATAATAATTGATTAATTTAAGTAAATTGAAGGAAAAAATTAATAAATATGAATTTGGTACTACTGATGTGTTGTAACTACAGGAACGTGAAAATGTTTAATAAATAAATGAGAGAAACTGTCAACGAATTTTAATTTGTATCATCAATTTTTACATTTAACGATGGATAGTGATGATAGTGATATTCCTCTGCAGTTAATTGAAGCTGTAAGTGTTGCAATTTCGAAGTTATTACCTGTCAAACTACAATATGAAAAGGTATATACTGAATTTCGTAAATGGTGCGCGACTAAAAATATGGTAAAAGTGATTCTAGCTTATCTAGAAGAAAAATCATCAAAATTAAAATCACCTATATTATGGAGTACTTTTTCTATGCTCAAAGCTACATTTTGAATGTAAAGAAAAATATTGACCTACGAAAATGTTACAAAATAGTGCCTAATCTCATAACCAAAGCCGTTGGGTATCAGGAAAAAAATCAAGTCTTAACAAAGGAAGATGTAACTAAATTTATTAAAGAAGATGACGATATAATGCATTTATTGAAGAAGTATAACTGCCGACCGTTAACTTAAAATTGACCGGATGTACAGAAACCCAAATTCCTCAATTCAGTCAACATTTTTAGGTTTGCTAGTTTACGGGGATGGGCATCTGTCAGTCTCAAATTAATGTGCCATTAAATTTTATATTACTTTGATATTTTATTGCAGACTGCGATATTGAAGATATATGTACAATATTGATTGTGAACATGTGTCACATGTGAAAAAAAAAACAAATATCGCGTATCTATAGTGACGTAAAAATGTAATGTTTTTTTGACAGTTGTAGAAAAAATATTTTTTTGCGGCCCCTATGTACGATATATTAATTTATGAAGCTAAATGATCTTCATACAATACAGTGCATTGAGCAATTTAAATAATACTAGAAATAAATTATATATATATATATATATATATATATATATATATATATATATATATATATATATATATATATATATATATATATAATATAAAATAAACAAACAGATAAAACAAGAATGATTTCGAAAAGAAGAAAAAATAAATATGAAAACTAAATTGAGATGACTGAAATTGCTTTTTTTCCACATAACAAATCTAATCTTGGCTTATTTTTTGACAGTTGACTTCATTAGGATCCTTAATTTTTCGATAAAAACAAGGTTTTGCATGGCTATATATCCATAACTAATCGACTTCTTTTGATACAATATACATGGATAGTTCTAGAACATCATATTAGTTTTTCAAATTTTTAAAGATACACAAATCAAATATGTGCGATTTTGAATGACGATCGCCGTAAGCCCCGTGTATAAGAACTCAACTTTACAAGCGAATATATTTGTTCACAGACGGTAAATGTGTTTCATATTTTAACAGGATTATCCCATGTTTACATGCGCCGAGTTTCATACAGATCTGTAAAAAAAATTCACTCTAGAACTACCTTAAGATGGGACCATGATCCACTACAATCGTGGACGGGACCAATCCGTTTTTATTAACACCAACGTAGAAAATGCCATTGGTTGCGAAATATAGTAGAACCGACGCTGCCAATACACTGAGTGTTTGTATATTCGAATTTAACTCCAGTCCAAAAGATAACTAATGTTTAATATTTAAAGCATTAATAGAGCTAGAGATACCAAAAAAGATAATTAGAATATTAAAAACCACACTGCGGAATACGAGGAACAAAGTGAGAGTCAATAACAAAAAGACAGCTGTATTTGAAGTTGAGGTCAGACTAAGACAAGGAAACCCCCTATCCTCAACATTATTTAATTTAGTCCTGGAAGTTATAATGAGAAGAAGCGGATTAAATAGAAATGGACTAATATACGATAGGAAACATCAATGCCTAGCATTCGCTGACGACATCACGATAATAAAATAAATAAATAAATATATCATCACGCCTTCTACCCATTACTGGGTGTGGCACTCTGCTGAAACAGATCTCGGTAAGTTATATATTTTGCGCGTGAAGTGCGGTTACCAGTCGTCAAATCACGGCCCCCAAACATGTTAGTGGTGGAGGAGCCACAGGGATAATAACGAAATCAAAAAAGGAATTACAGCTAACAGTGAAAAAACTAATACAGGAAGCAGAAAAAATAGGTCGAAGAGTATGTACTGGAAAAACTAAATACATGCAGATGTCTAACAAGGGAAATAACCTAAGAGAAGAACTAAAAATTTATACAGAAAAAGGCGAGGAGTATAGTTTTGAAAAGGTTGAAAACTTCACATACCTAGGAGCGAAGATCACATCTAAACGACGAACAGAAGAAGAAATTAAAGAAAGAATCATGAAAGCAAACAGAGCGGTAGGAATGACAAATAAGATATTGATAAGCATGGATGTATCCCCAAAACTACATATATACAAAACCATAATAAGGCCATCAGTGATGTATAGTAGTGCGACTTGGACACTAACTAAGTTGGATGAACAAAAGCTGCAAATATGGGAACGCAAAGTGCTGCGGAAAATATATGAAGGAGTTAAAGATGAGAATCTCTGGAGAAGAAGAATAAATAATGAAATAGAGGAAGCTTACGGGGAACCGAACATTACAACCAACATCAAAATGCAGAGAATAAGGTGGTTAAGACATGTTGAAAGGATGCCGCAAGAAAGAAACCCGAAAAGAGTTATGCAAGAATGCAAGGTGGAAAAAAGGAAAGGGGTAGACCAAAAGAAAGATGGTTGAAAGAAGTAGAAAATTATCTAAACGCGATGGGACTGAAAAATTGGAAAGCCAAAGCAGCAAACAGAGAAGAATGGAGAAGCGTAGTAAACCAAGCCCAGGGCCTTCAAGGCCTGTCGAGCTAATTTATATATATATATATATATATATATATATATATATATATTATTTCTATCCACATTCATTTACAAGATAAAAACTTTGGGACCTCATAAGTAAAACTTACCGTATACACGCATATTTATGTTTAGAGTTACAGGAAACATTGCAATTCTTAAATAAAAATTAAAAAGCAATTACTGATATGAACTTGGTAACAAGCATCCAATAGAAAGCCGTTTCAGGTTGTTTCATATGAAACCAAAAGCAATTTATTGTTTATTTAAGCAAGCACTTTTCCAATTACAAATTATCAGGTAATTCGTTATTTTTTTTAATCTGTTTCAAATTCGGTTAACTCTACTGACACAATGTTGAAATGATATATCATCATCATACTCTTGTATATACCCATTGGCAAAACGTAAAAATATTGACACAAATGAAAAACATGAAACAGGTTAAAATGAGAATTTGTTACACCATCGCAAAATTTGACATATACGTATTTATTAGAAAATAACATTTTCCTGAAAGAAAGTATTACTAACAAAAAATTTAAAAAGTACCTATTTTGTGTGTGTTGATCACAACGTCACAAAATAAATTTTAAATGTGCAATAAACTTTTGTCTTGTTTACATCATTATATTATCAGTTTGTATATGCTTTATGGAGTAGGTGGCTCAGTGGTATAGAGTAGGCATGTGGACTTGAAAACCCCGAGTTCGATTCCCAGAGCCGACAAACTATTTTTACCACGTTAAAACTCTTTCTGTGGTTCCCCTCCACTTACATCTTTGGGGCCCGTAATTTGATGACTGGTAACCACACTTCACGCGCAAAATGTATCACATACTGAGACCTGCTACGACAGAGTTCCACACCCAGTAATGGATAGAAGGCGTGGAGACATATTTATTTATTTTAATTTTATTGTCATCATTAAATCGAATACCTACTAAAGAAGCAAATATAAATGCCGAGTTGATTGGTATCTTTTTTCATTAGTATTTATTTTTGATTACACGTTGTTTTTTCCTTAATACAAATTACTGACAATTAGTAACTTTGTGTCTGCCGTACGAGCTCTGGTACAGATCTGTATCCCAACTGAACAGTAGGGCTCTAAGATCCCTGTTTTTAATACTCGTATGTTTGTTTCTTAATCGTATACTTACTTAACCTATTCATATCTGATGGATTATTTTATAATATACTTTATATTATTTTATTTTCACATTTTTCCCAAAATATTTGATGCATTTTCATTTTTTGTATTATTTATTTTATTTTATTTGAATATTATCATTATTATGGAATAGGTGTCACAGTAGTATCATGTCGGCCTGAGGACCCTGAGAACCCTGCTTCGATTCCCACTGCCGAAAAACATTTTCACCACCTTAATACTACTCCTGTAACTCCCCCTCCACTAATATCCGTGATTTGACGGCTGATAACCGTTCTACACGCGCAAAAATATATCACTTACCGAGATCTGCTTCGGCAGAGTGCCATACCCAGTAATAGGTAGAAGGCGTGATGATAAATTTATTTATTTAATTTTTAATTAATTTTTATTTTATTATAGTATTTTTCTAGAATATTTTTGACGCTATTATAAGAAATAGTGAATTTATTATTTTTTAAGTGACTATGATAAATACGAGTATTGTAAGTATATTGGTAACGGCGCGTTATACATTTAAAATTGTTACTTCACGCCGGGTCGAGATGGAAAGGAACAACACAGAAAGAGATATCTAGCATTAGTGAGTGAGCTAATTGACAGATCTTGATCAAGTTGAGTCAGTCGTAATTCGACTCTTCGTGGGCAGACATGCTATTTAGACTCATTGTTTTTGTTTCAATTCAATTTAAACAATTTTTTTTGCCAATTCTGTATACTCTAGGTAAATCCCAATTGTTAATTAAACACACAATTTTGTAATTGTTTATAACCTGAAGATGGCCACAACTTTGGACGAAAAGTCCATTCTTCAATAAAAAAAATTACAACTTAAACCCTATTCCACTAATCATCTGGGATGGTACGGATACATAATGAAGATGGACTAAAACATTTTAGTTAGGAAAATTACAGAATTCGAAGCATCGATAAAAGAGATAGGAAAGAGAGAAGAAATATAAAGAAAAAATGATAAAAATGGCAAATAGGAAAGAATGGAAAGATTCTCTATAACTTTTATTTTAAGTATTTTCCTGTAAAATTAAAAAAAAACTGATATCACTTGTTATAAGCCTATGTTTGGGTTTTGGATGGACACACTGTATAGATATACATATACTCGCATGTACGAAACCTGATGTGAAAAAGCTTTCTATTATTAATTGAAAAAATATGATTTGATGGAACCCTCGATCTTTCTTTCAAAAATATTTGAAAACTGATTTATGTATCGCAAGCACAGAAAATATTCATCAGTGTTGCGATAATATAATTAAATGTATATTATGTAAGTTATACAGTTAATTTGTACAAAATATGACAGTAAAAATATAAATATGAGGTCATAATAATATGGTCAGAGACTGTAGGATCACGTGAATTAAATTGCATAAATTGATACTGGCTTCTGGATAAAATTTTAAAAACTGATTTTTTCCTATTGGTAGAAATATTGCGTAAATTGATCTTTCATTATTTTGTTTTTACATATGGGTAGTACTATGTGATAATAAGCACTTATACGAAAAGTTACAAAGCAAACAAAATACACAATTTCCATAATAAAAATTAAGTACCATAAGCTTCTGCATTCAATTCGGTCTAAATATCTATTCAGCCTTTAGAGAAAAATAATTGAATTAACGCAAAGGGCGTTTGTGGGCGGTGCCCTTTGAAGATCACTTACCAGTTCGGCGCTTATGTAACCCCCACTCCTCCCTGGTAAACAGTCGCGAGGGGATGGTGGAGCTAGGAAATGTCAGCGCTCCTAGCACCCACGCGGTCGCGACCTGAACTATAGTGCCGGGTGCTCCGCGTTGCGATATTAATTACGACAGTTTGGCCCTGGAGACCGCAGGTGTCACGTGCACTCCAAGATTTGATATTGAAATTTTAATATAACAAGAGTCAAATTTCAAATTATGAAGTACATTATGTTTTAACAAGCCGTTAATATGTTTTTAATTAAATTACATTCTGTTTACCCTGAGTTTAGTACCAGTAATGTGCTCGTAAAAGAAATACAATTGGATGGAACGTAATAAGTAATACAAGTTTTCTTGTTTTACTTATAATTTTGCCGCTGATGTAAAATAAAAATTAAATAATTAGTAGAGATAAGATTTTTTATGTCATCAATCATTACAACAGTCAGGGGCACTCTTAGGCAATTGGCTGCCTTTGTGCAATAGAAAAAATGGCCGCCCCCTGATTATAATAATAAAATAATTATAATAATAGTAGTTAGATACCTAATGTTAATGATTAATTGCTAAGGTTAATAAAAGCTAAAATAAAGGTTAGATATATTATTTCTATGAATAAGGTACATATTGTATTTTACAGACTGTTCAATTTAAGAGCGCCATTATTGCTATCTCGAGAACTATAAGAGGTATAAAGTTGGTTAAATTAGCAAAGAAATGCCATTTTGCAAGTCCTATTACAAAATTATTAACAAAATACGAGGTGCAACATTCTTATTTTAAATGGGAACATTTTTGTTTTATTTGCATATTCGATTCAGCACTATTTTATGAATTCAACGACTGCAAAGTTCAGTACCCTCACATTTAACTATTTTGTGAAAAAAATTATTATTATTTTTTTTTATATTTTATTCTTTTACCTAGTAAACAACCGTGAAGCGAAAAAATAAATCTAAGGAGGGCACCACTTGTATATGAAATTTTAGCGTTAAATTTTAATTTAATTTTTTTCATGATCGTAAAGTGTTATAAAATTAAATATTACAAAATGTTCAAATTTAGAGCGTTCTGGTTAATATAATTTATTAATTTATAACGGTTGCCTTTTAGTGTTGGCTGTCTTTTAATTTTGGTATAACTCGCACGCCTAGTTAGGGTGTCCCTGACAATAGTTAGCGTAAATAGTAGATTTAAAAAACAACAAAATATAATGTACATTTGCCGTATATTAGATATATACAAATGAAGTTAGTTTTAAAACATTTGCCGAAAATACTCATTAAATATTTCGTATTTCTACAATGTACTGGTGCCATAATTTTGAAATTAATAAAAATGTACACACCCAATACTTGCACGCTTTTTATTTTTAGAAAAAATGCTTTTCATATATTGACAGTAGCATTAAGATTGAACATCATTACCTCATTACCATCAGGAAAGAAAAAGCTTGAGCAGGTTAAAAGTAATAGTGTACTCGTATTAAAGAACGAGTATCATAATTGGTATGTTATTCTGAGAAGAACGACTGGGTCACAACGCGCAACGGAGTGGCTCAACTCATCAAACAAAATAATCGACAATTATGAAATAATTTCTTAATACTATTTTTCAATTTTGCGCAGTTTATGGTTTTCTTAAATAAATAAATCGTAGTTTTAAAATTTAGAAAATTTTGTGTTAGTGGGTGATACTGATGTGACGTTTTAAAATTAAATTGTTTGAATTAGAAATTATTAAGTTGAGGTAAAAATGATTATCTTGTACCCCACCTGAAATATGGAAAATTTCTGAAAATACCGTTATCACAATCTTAAAAATATAAATTGTACTGCGCTATTACAGCACTCGAATGGGCTATCAAAGAACCCTTTTGGGTGCTGTAATAGATTTTTTATAGACGTAAAACAGAAGAAATCTTTGTTTTATAAAATCTAATTTTTTAGAATAAAAACTGTGACTTTTAACTATATTCCATGGTTGTCATCTGATTTAAATTGTTACGGGAGGTCAACACGTATTTGGAAAAAACTTTCCAATGCCGTTAAACTCGCATAAGAGCTTTTAGAAACATTCTTTTTATTTTCTAAATTAGATCCACTAATTTTCTCAAATTATTTGCATAAGATTTCACATACACGATTGACTGTGAACTCCAGTTGAGGTTTTAACACGGCGTGAGCACTTAGTTTCTTATATAGAATATATTTTTTATTCACTTTTTGATTCACAGCTTATGAGTATCTTAGAAGCATATCACAAGATGTTAAAATAAACCTAGAAATGTAAACAGGATAACCTTCAGTCGGCGATATATATATATATATATATATATTAAATAAATAAATAAATAAATATATCATCGCGCCTTCTACCCATTACTGGGTGTAGCATTCTGCCGAAGCAGATCTCGGTAAGTGATATATTTTGCGCGTGGAGTGCGGTTACCAGTCGTCAAATCACGGCACCCAAAGATGTTAGTGGTGGAAGAGCCACAGAGGTAGCTTTTGAAATTTTGAAAATTGTTTGTCGTCTGCGGGAATCGAACCAGGGTTCTCAGGATCCACAGGCCGACTTCATACCACTGAAAACAGAAAAAGATGATAAATAGGAATGAATAGAAAGATTGAACAAAAATTTAAACTCAAAGGGAGGAAATCCGACACCCAATTTGGGTATAAGGATTATAGAGAAGAAGAAGATTAACTTTTAGTTGCTGTTGTAATTTTAAATGTTTCTTTATATTTTATCATTCATTGCAATACAAGCAAAGGCTATTAAATTTTATTTGAGCAGCGGACTTGTTAATATAAAGAAATTTATGATAAAAAATTACTAATTGTTTGTTAACTTAGAGAAATAGATTATTATTTTTTTAAATAAAAGTAAACTAGGTAAAATAGTGAAAATAAATAGGGTTCATATGGAATAATTTCTAATAAATCAAAACACTGAATATTATAAAACATCGTCAGATATTATTTACAATAAAATCCCATATCTACTAATTAGTTATCTATCTGTTATATAACTATGTATAATTTTCTGGACTTCTCACAAATAAAATGTAGAGCCTACTCCCCTAGAATTTGAAAGATAATAGCTTTCAATATTGAACACATATAATGATTAGTATCAACAACTGAAGCAAACATGATTAAAAATTAAAGTACCTAATTAGGTAGGTGAGAATAGTCGGGTAAAATGCTACACAATAAATTACAAATTAAATTTCTATTGAGTTAAACATACAAAAATACGTATAAAAACATAAAATAAACATTCTGACAAAATTTAACAATAAAACATGATAATTTTTTGCATTTTTATAATATTACGGAAAATAGTTTACGAGGGTTGCTGCAAAAATTTCGGGAATCTGGTATTTTCAGTATCGCTAGTGAGCTGATACATTTATTTTTGTAATATTTGACATTTTCTAGATTAGCTAGCGTTGAAAAATCAATGAAATGTCAGTTGATTCAGATTTTATGTTCTGTCAAAGATAAAGAGACAGTAAAAAAATGATTTTAAATAGAGAACGTTTTCGCGCGATTATTTTTTATGATTTTAAAAGTAACTTAACACCACAACAGTGCATGGAACGACTTGTTCCGGCTTTTGGTGATGAAGCACCATCAAAAACAACAATTTATCGTTGGTATCAAGAATTTAGGATTGGTTGCACCAGATACAGTGATGATCTTCATGATGGGCGTCCGCGAACTGCTGTTGTTCAAAATAACATTGATGCTGTGCGTGAAATGATAGAGATGGATACGCATATTACATACCGTGATATTTAGTCAACCCTAGACATCGACATGAAACAAATACATACAATACTGCGTGAATATTTGAATGTAAAAAAACTCTGTGCTCGTTGAATTCCGCACAATTTGACCAATGCTCAAAGAAAGAATTGTGTAAAGTGGTGCAAGGATATGTTCAAGAAGTTCATGGCAGGATCATCAAATATGGTATACGACGTCTTCACAAGTGTCGAAACTTGGATTTATTCTTATGAATCTGAAACTAAACGTCAATCTGCTGTTTGGGTCTTTCAAATTGAATTAAAGCCAACAAAAGTTGATCTTGCCCGAAGTGTTTCGAAAAAAATGATCGCTTCATTTTTCGATTTTACTGGACATGTTGCTACTGCGGCATTAGAACATCGTAGAACAGGTAATGCTGAGTGGTATACAACAATTTGTTTGCCATAAATAATTGGCGATATTAGAAAAACCAACATGAGACGACGAATCATTCTGCAACACGACAATGCGAGCTTTCACATAGCAGCTCAAACAGTCGAATATTTGAAGCACTAAAACATCGAATTAATGTCTCATTGTCCATATATCCCAGATGTATCACCTGATGACTTATTTCTTTTCCCTTTAATAAAAAATTAAATTCGTGGTCAACGCTTAATGGCAACTGAAGAAGCTGTTGGGGCTTATAAATCGCATGTTTTGGCTCTATCACTTGAGGACTGGAAAAATGTTTTAAAAACTGATTTGAGCGTATGCAAAAGTGTATAAATGTTAAAAGGGAATATTTTGAAAAACAATAAAGTAACTTGTTCAATTTTTATGTGTTGTTTCTCATACTTTCCCGAAATTTTAGCAGCAACCCTCGTATATTCTTCCTTTATAATGTTAGAGTAATACTTATTTAATCTCGTTAATTTTATTATTTAGTCCGTCTTTGCTTATGCCTTCTCATTTTATTAACGCAACTAGGTATTTACGTAATGTTTGATTGAATATTTATTTACCGAATCATCGGATTTCTTATGTTAGTTATAGTTCATCGTTTGACAAGTATAGTAGTAATGAGGTAGTTAGATATTATGTTAGTGCTTGATAGAGTTTCGAGGAATATTCAGGATAGGTTTAGAGGTGAGTCCTCCTTGCGTATGTGAGTTGAGTTGGATGATGGTATTGTTGAGTTAGCGCAAGTGTGTGCGCTTGTTACGACTGTGGCCGGGTGTGGGTATATGGAGATCCGTGGTTGGCTTCCGATAGCACAGCGAGCAGCTTTGGGCTGTAGCGGAACCGTGACTGGCCGCCAACGTGCACCGAGCAGCTTTGGGCTGTAGCGAAACCCTAGTCAGGCCGCCAACGTGCAGCGAGCAACCTTGTGTGCTGTAGTAACCCTAACCAGGTTATCAACGAGATACGAAAGGATAGCGAATGTTATGTGACTTGATCAGTTTGACCTGTGGAGTATTTGATGGGAATGATTGGAGGTGTGTTCTCACTGAGCTTTAATGCTTAATTAGTATATTCTTTCCAGATGCTAAACCATGAATCTTAGGGCTTTCTTTGGACAGGTATTCTTTCAGTTTAATGGGCTGCATTTTAAGTAAGTACGGTTATATAGATTAAGGTGAAACATGCGGCCTGAAGTTCGTTAATCAACAATTTGTTATAGCGTAAGTAGGGTTTCTTGTGGTCCTAACAAGAATGTGGATCGGTACAGAATAGTGAAAAAAGTATTGGCGCGCGTTTAAAAACTATACAAACTTGAAAATTTTCAAGAAAATTATTTTAAATCACAAGAAATATTTCTATATGACGACAACACAAAAACTAAAATTTAATAAAATATAGTATTTTATTTGATATTATAATAAAAAAAATTAAAAATTTACTTACAATTTTATTTCAATTATACATAATCATATATAAAGTATATTATTTTATAAGGAGTTAAAGTGATACGTTTTGTGCACTCGTCCATCAACTGCAAATGCGACACAAAACGTCAATTTCACTCCACATAAAATATGCTATTTTTTCTTCAAACGCCGGAATATTTACCCATTATGTCATATAATTTCTCTGCCACTCGTGAGCGGCAGGAAAATATTTTCTGCCGCAGGTGAACTAAAGAAATTCCTTGATTTTAACGAGCGTCAGGAAGAGTATTTGACAGAAAAATCAAACTTTAACTGTTTCTATAGAATCTGATATAGTACAGCTTTTTATATACAATTTTTCGCTTTCACCATTATGCCAGTTTATGCCACTTATATATCAATATATTCTAGAGTCATGACGAATTAGAAGTGTCATTTAATGAATGATTTATATGCGTAAAAATATTTACCAATGTCTATAAATGCACCAGAAAACCGTATTTTCCGTCCCACTGAATTAATCAGGTTATTTGAACTCTTTTAAAATTTCTTACTTTCCGTGTTTCTGTGGCATATTCCTGATCGACATGCTTCTTTCTTTTCGTGAATCAACTATTTCTGGAGCAAGTTCTTGTACATAATATTTCTTTACTATTGGAAACACCCATTGAACAAACTCCTCATCAATTTTTATTGTCTGTACTTCTATAAACTGAGGTGTCCAAATAATAAAATCTCATTCCTTTCGTCCAGTTATGAATTTTATTTTGATGAAATTTTTGAGGTTAAAAATGAATTACTTTCTATAACCGTATAATTAGATACTTTTATGTTGAAAATATCGTTTATTGAAAGATAAATAATACAGTTCAATATTCCACATAATCCTGTTCCACTACTATGCTCTCCTAAAACTGAGAAAATATTTTATCATAAAAAAGTACCCATGACTTTGAATATTATAATATAACACGAAAAACAAAACTAAACATATTTCAAACCACAAATTCTGAAATATTCATTTCATGTACATAGTGTAACATTTTAAAATATATCATGAATCATGACAGCTGTCAAAACGCCAGATCATTTTTGCACTGAGTGTACACCAAAGCCTTCTTCAATAGATTAAAATGAGAATTTTGCAAAATAGCTTGAACAAATTCAAATTTCTAAAAAATATTTCATATATTTAATCTCATCCAAATGAACAAACAAGTAGTACTACATAATCTCTAAACATTCAGCTTTTTGTTATGTGTATGAACAAGAATATTTAATCTTTATAATACAAATAAATTAAAATTGAAGTGTAGGGGAGCATGGTATCAAAATTTTAGATCTAATTTTCTCAAAAATGCTAGGAACGATTTTATTTAAAAAATTCTGTATATTTAAGAACATGGTCCTCTATTACTCAGAAAATTTTTATCCTATTTGAATTTACAGTTTTGCAGAAAAAACAAAAAATACACAAAAAAGTCCTGTTTTGAGCCATTTTTCGCATATTTTATTTTTTTTCTCCAGAACTGTAAATTCAAATTAGATAAAAATTTTCTGAGTTATAGAGGACCACATTCTTAACAATACAGAATTTTTTAAATAAAATCGTTCCTAGCATTTTTGAGAAATAAATTCAAATTTTGAGTGTAATTTCTTTCAATATTTGTACACAACATTAATGGTAACTAGTTTATTACCACACTTTGAAGTTTTGGCTTCAATATTATATACAATACTTAATAAGTTTCATTCATAATAAGAATAATATTTCGTTTCAAAGAGATCAAGGCAAATCATCGTTCTGATACTAGTTTCAGAACGCATGGTTCACCTTAATTATAGATATCGCCGCTGCATTTCGTTCACTTTTAAATCACCTATCGTAACAATAATAAACATGGACGTTCGCAAAAAATTGAAAAATATCTTTTCCGGGTTTATCAAGAAAATGTAGTATGGAAAACCATTGTTTGTTTATATCACGGATAATTAAGCCCCGGACAATCTATTTAGTAGCTTATTTTTAAACCTTCAGTCTGATATTTGATTCCACCACTACCAGCATGTGATCACTATCAGTATCCGCTCCTGGTAGACCAAATCATTTTACCACTCCGTTCCTGTATTTGACTTCTAAATCTATTCCCTGAAGACTATCAAGATTATAGCCTTCTTTTGTTATTCTTGAACCATGTGTTTGCTACTATTATTTTGTCCTTTGCAGTGTTCCACAAGTCTCTCTCCTCTTTTATTTCATTTCATTTGAAGACGTGACAGATTATAAATTTAGATAGTTAAATCAAAGTATCAAAAAGGAGTTTCTTTATATTTTTTCCAGCTGTCAATTGAAATTTAGAAAATTTATTCTAATTTTAAACAGGCAGGCAGGTAAAATTTTAATTTTTAATATATATTAGTAAAATTCACTAATTTGAAAAGAATTTCACACTTTTTTAAAAATTTAAATCTAATATAAAAAGTTCGTGACTCTCGTCTAATTTTATTGCCATATAAAGGTTTTAACGGGTATATGATTTTGTAACATAAAAAAAAATATTTCAGTCACATGTTACCTAAACATACTTAGTTCTGGTGTAATAAATATGGATATAACAAATAAAGTTATGAAGATATGTTATCATAATTGAATTTAAAATAAATTTTAACAAAACTATGGAGTAGGTGGCACAGTGGTATCGAGTCTGTACGTCCTGAGAACCCTCTGCCGACAAACATTTTCACCACATTAATACTACTCCTGTGACCTCCCCTTCACTAAAATCGTTAGAAGCCGTGATCGGACGGCTGGTAACCGTACTTCACGCGCAAAAATATATCACTTACCGAGATCTGCTCCGGCAGAGTGCCACATCCAGTAATATGTAGAAGGCGTGATGATATACTCGTATTTATTTTATTTTGTTAACAAAATGAGCGGAAAAAATATTCATAAAATGGCCGATGCATAAAAATTAAATTAAATATTATATAAGTATGTATATCATGTTAATCGAAAAAAAAATTATTACCATAAGTTTTTTTTAAATTACACACAGTATAGTTGAAAATGGAGAAGAAAATCATTTCATCAGTAAAATAAAACTAGCGGTTTACTTTAAATGTCAAAATCAGCGATACAATTTAGAAACCTGCTGCATGTAGCATAAGAAATTCGAAAATGTTCATTTTCTCTTATGTTCAGTCACTGAAAGCACAGACTTTAAATGCGAAATTTAGTCAAATCAGCAAGCCGCAAACCACAAAACAGAATATTACGTTGCGTTGCAAAAGCTTCCAAGTTCCGAGTCAGCACTGGATATGAACAATCGAAATACGATTACAACGGCTCTACCATTGTCGCTACTAGATTCAGCAAATATTACTCCCTGTAACTATATAACGAAATCAACTCGATACGAAATCATAAATTTATATAACGATATTATTTTATTATATTCGAAGTAAAATAAAAAGTAATGCTATATTTGACAACTAGTAGTAATAGTTCCAGCAGTCTAATTTAAATAAAAGAATATATTTTAACATTTATGCACCTTATTACCATGTATCCTATTTTAGATAATTTTCAATCAAACACTCCTAGATTTATATATATATATATATATATATATATATATATATATATATATATATATATATATATATATATATATATATATATATATATATATACATACAGAGTGGTGAACGCAACTCTCGAACATAGGGATTTAACATGTAAAATCACATTTTTGTAATTTCCTGCTTCCCTAATTATTTTAAGCAAAAAAGCTTCGAATAAAAGTTTTAGGGCATAAAATTCTGCATCTAAGCCAAATTAACTTTGCATACTTCGTAACGGCACAAATTAGATTTGAAAATGACAAAAATAGCCTGAAAACCATTGATACCCATGGAACAAAAACAAAATTAAACAAATGTTTGTCGTTTTTTCTGTCAAAATAAATAACATAATGAGTTAAGAAATTATTTTGACAGATTATACGTCAAACATTTGTTTAATTTTGTTTCAATTCCATGGCTATCGATAATTTTGATATATATATATATATATATATATATATATATATATATATATATATATATATATCAAAATTATCGATAGCCATGGAATTGAAACAAAATTAAATAATAATTTCTTTATTTATTATGTCATTTATTTTGACAGATAAAACGACAAACATTTGTTTCATTTTGTTTTAGTTCCATGGCTATCAATAGTTTTCAGGCTATTTTCGTTATTTCCAGATCAAATTTGAGCCGTTGCGCACCATGTAAAATTAATTTTGTTTATTGTATTAGATGCAGAATTTTATTCCCTAAAACTTTTATTTGAAGGTTTTTTGGTTAAAATAATTAGGGAAGCAGGAAATTACAAAATTGTGATTTTACATGTTAAATTTGTCAATCGACGACTGATGATTCTCATAGAAAGCTTGGAAAATCATCTTTTTTTTAGAAAAAAAGTGGTTCTCGTTTGGGGGTGGCTGGGGGAAGGGAAAGGGAGGTTAGTCAAAATCAATTCACAGCTTTCAAAGATTAGACTTTGGGCGACTTCGGAAAAAAAAATTCATCCAATTTGTTTCAAAACTGACAAATTGACAGGGGTTTGAAAAGTGACGTTTTTTTTGGGATTCTTTAGGTGACCGGTTTTTTTTTTTGTGCAATGTATATATATATATATTATAATATTTGTAATATTCATAAAAATAAAGGCTTCCATGAAAAAATTCAAACAATTGTCTACTATCAAAAATATTGCCGTTAATTTAATACAAATACAAAATACAACCATTTAATTAATTCTCACATCAACAACATTATACGTGAGACGCCCATTAGAATAGCTAATTCTACGGGTAACACTACAGCTATGAATTTTACAAAAATTAAAGATCCTGTGCCACTTGCGGAAAAGAAAAACCACGTTTACCAAATTCCATGTGGCAGTTGCGGACAAAGATACATAGGTAAATTTAAACAACCTTTGAAGAAGAGAATTTGGCAACATGATTACCACTGCAGACTACTGGATGAAAACAACAGTGCGCTCAGTAGACACCACTGTCATCTAGGACATAAGTTTAACTTCAAAGAAACCAGAATAGACCATTTTAAAAATTCATTGCGCATGTGCAAACGTTAGACGGAGATATACTCATCTTTGTCTATGATTTGATAAGTGACAGTTCGATTATTTTTGTTGCTTAGTATTTGTTTCTTCATTGAAAAGTAATTAATAATAGTAATTATGACGGATACTATATGATGTATACAGGATTGTAATAATAATTTAAAAAAACAAGAACAGAAGAAAAGAATGAATATGTTATTAAACGAAATCTATCATATTACCATAATTTATAAATAACTGATGAATATACTTCATTTATTTTGATACTACAATAAGTTTTCATTTTCAATATAAACATTTTACTTACTTTGTACTTAAATTAATTTTGAAATATCTCATTCGCCGCCATTTGGCGGCACTAAGTTGTTAGTTCAAAAAATAAACACCTAGGGGTCGCGGACATTTTTAAAATGGTCTATTTTACATCACGAATTTAACTTGCAAAAAAGATTGTTTCTTGAGTCATTGTATATCAATCACAAACCCAATAACAATCAATCTCAAAAAACTATAAATTATAAAACTAATTACGATTCTGTGATAGATTACTTTAAACCACTTCTGAATAATGTTTAAATTAATTTTTCTGGTTTTTCGCTATATTTTTTATTTGTGTCTTATTTTGTAGTTTTTATATTTTGACATTTTTAGATCTTGACAATTTAGACCAATAACTTAACTTTTATTTTTTATCTGATGTGTGAGGTTATGTCACTTCCGTTTTTGTAAAACATGTGACTAGACCATTTTTGTGTTTCTATATATTTTTTGACTACGGCTTTGCCTGTTTATATTTTATTTTATTTACAACTTTTTTCTGGTAATTATTTGTTGATGTGATATTATGTTTAAGTATTTATTTTTATACTTTTTTGTAGTCGCTGATGATGATATGCGTTGCATTTCGAAACGTCCGAAGCTTTATTGATTTAACAATAATAAAATTGTTTAAATTTATTTTTGACCTTAATGCAAACCAATACTACCTAAAATTTATATTTAAAGGTCAACACCTACTCCAAAATACTTTATTACCACCAGCTTTTTTTCGTGTGAGAAATCGTTAATTTTTTAGATGTTTTTCCTTCTTTGTCTGTGTTCAATATTAACGTCAATATTTTGACATTAGACAATTTTGAGGTTATGTAGGATCTTTTTTTTTTCTGGCTTCTTTGGCGGACCAACTACTCAGGTCATATGCCGCCATTACGCCCTGATCTGCGTTTTAGTTGTTATTGTCAACAGCAACGCGAGTTTTCTCTGGACGGTCACCCATCCAAATACTACCCGCGCGCAACGTTGCTTAACTCGCGTTATCGCTTAGATCAGTACCAACGAGTGCAGCCATGGCTGTTGACAAATAGGATCCTTGATTATATGTTTATGTAATTGGTATGTAAGGCCTTCAAAACCCAGAACTTGGTAATAAATACACAGAAAAACTATTAATCTATGTATTCATCAATATAACGTGGACGTTTCGGTTGTAAAATACAACCATCATCAGCACTACAAAGAATTTTACAATTTATAATTGTGTCAAAACATAAAATAAACATATACAGACAATTGTTTATTTTTTCATGGACGTCTATATTTTTCGAATAATACAAATATTTTATTAATTTTTGTGCCCTGAAAAAATACATAAATGAAATGTATTGCTCGTGGTAAGCATTATTTTAAAAGTGTTTTAAGATGTTGTCATGGCAGCAGAAAGTTATACAGGTAACCATGGAATTGCGTTTATAATTAGACTTCCACCTATGGAATGGCGCTAATAGTCCTTGTGTGAAAACATCCATTTTGGGTAACTACAATATCGGCATTCATTGGTTACTAGATTGTTCCTGTAGTTGTCATTTATTTAAATTTCTAATTTTTTTCAGTCTGTCAAAGTGTGCAATTTATTTTTTTATTTTATTTGTGAAATAATTTCATAAAAAAAATTATACCGTCAAGTAATATAAAGTGTTGTGTAAAAACTGCTACTGGCAAGTATATGATTATTTAATAAATTATATGTAGATGAGGACGATATAAGTACTCCAAAATGTAAATGCAAGTATATATTTTCTTGTTTAGGTGTAACAGTTCATCGCTTTCCGAATCCTAGAACCCATATGGATATATTCAAGATTTGGCTGGATATTCTAGGGATAGAAATATTAAATAAAATGGATCCAAAAGAAATATACACCAAGAAGCGTGTTTGTTTTGCTCACTTTGATCCGAAGAACAAAAATGTAGGAAGTTCCTACTTGTATAAAAATGCAATTCCTTCATTAAATCATCGAGGTATGTACGAGTAAAGCATTAAATAACTCAAGCATTGTTCAGAAAGGCGACAATTTATTTTTAGAATATTGCGAATATGATTTAATTTTATCCAAATAATTATATATTATCCACTATGTAAACTTATTGCAGACATCCGAGAATTTCAGTCTATTTCTCCTCGTATTAATGAAATAGGTATTTCACACTGAAACTGTTTGCACATATTCGGAAATTGACATTCATAAAGGTACAATTGATTTTAATATAATTTTTAATATTACTGAAATATTAAAATTTATTGTTTAATATTATTTCTAAATTCATTTAATTAGTGTTCTTTTTTAAATACAATATACGTACTTATTATAAGTGTTGGTGTAGTAATATTTTGTTTTACAAGTACAATAAATAATTTCATATTTGCAGATTCAACTTCAAATACTCATATGGGACTTCTTAAATCCATATCAACTACGCGACAAAAGAATTTATCTCCAAAGGCGAAAAGTTTATATAAAAGTGCAGTCTATTGGAAACGAGTAGCATGTCGTTCCAAAATACGAAAAACCTCTTTTCAAGACATCGTGCCAGACGATTCAAGAAAAATTAAAAGATTATGTGTCTCACTCTCTATAAGAACAGCCCTAAGAGCTATGAATTGCTGTATAAGCTATATGCTTTAAAAAATAATATTAAGAAATTATAACTTCAACATCGATTTTGCATATTGACGTTTGACGAAATTAGCATTAGTGTACACCTCCAATATAATGCAAAGTTAGATGAAGTCGAAGGATTTATCGATAACGGCGTTCAACGACGAACAGAGTTTGCTGATCATGCTCTTGTTTTTATGGCAAAACGAATAATTAAACAATGGAAACAACCTGTAGTATTTTCTTTTTGTAAAGGATTTACCAAAAGTATAAATTTACTCAATTTAATTAAAACTGTGATTGGAGAGCTGCAATCAATTGGCTTACATGTAGTAGCTATAGTGTGTCACTAGGCTAACACTAACGAAGCAGCAATAAATAAGCTAAAAAAATATACTGCGGTAGAAGTTAAAAAGGCAAATGAAGAGTATCAGAATTATTTTTTCCTTATAAATAATACCCAACTTATACCAATATTTGATGTTCTTCATTTGTTAAAAGGAATAAGGAACAATTTGTTAAAAAGAAATTTGGTGTGTATTATTGGCAATGAAAAATTTACTGCTAAATGGGAACATATGATACAACTTTATAATATTGACAGTAAAAACGCCATTCAGCAACTACTGCCGAAAATAAATGACTTCCATATTTATCCAACTACAAAGCAAAGTCAAGTATTTATCCGACGAGTTGCGTCTATTATGAGCCACTTAGGAACGGAAGGTATTTTATCTATTTATTCACTAAATTACGTGTTAGTTAAATTATTTATTTCATTTTATTAGGTTTATTTCACAATAATGAAATAATTTAGTTAAAAACCAGTTAAAATAAAGTAAAATTAACTTTGTCATGTTCACAAGGATTGGATAGAACGGCAATTGAAACTGCAATTTTTTTTAAATTTTGGCAAGCTATTTGATATTTTATATAGCAGTAATATAACCGGCGTTGATGGAAGGCCCTTAACAGCGGCTTTAATAAGCCTATTTGAAATTTTGGAAAGAAGCTTTACATATACTACAGAGTATGACATTTATTGAAAAGGATAGTTGTAGAGAAAATGTACAACCCTCTGTAATTTTTTTTGCTAAAACAATTTGCGGGGTGAAATTATTGTGGAAAAACTTCAGAGATATAAATTAAATTCTTATTAACACGAAATTTTAATCACGACCCATAGAAAATTATTTTGGACTAGTACGCTGTCAAGAAATTAGTAATTCTACATGTTCTTCTTTCATTCAAACTTTTAAAACATTAACGATAAATAATTTCACTGCAAGACACTCAATTGGGTCAAATTATGAGCAGGATTTATTGAAAGGTGCACTGAGTACTTTGCGAGAATTGATTAAAGATAGTAAATTCAATGACGAGATAAAGAAAGTTATTAGCAAATACATACTGCCAGATTTAATAAAAATGTCCAAAGAATGTTTTACTTTTCAAAAAATCTGCCTATTGTACTGGCTTCATATTAAAATCAGTTCGGAAAGTTACAAAAAATTTCAATAATTGTAAGAGTGATGTGTAAACAATTAATTTAGGAATCTAAGATGGATTAATTAAAATGAGAGAATATGATGAGCACAAACTAATAAGCTATCCTACATGTGTTTTGTAAAAATAAAAAAATTAGTAATAAATATTTTTTTAAATAACTTAGAGAAACGAAATTTATAATTTTTTATTAATGAACAGATAAAAGAACATGTTTATTTCACTTTGTTGACTTGCGATCATCATAAAAACATTGTTAAAGATATGTTAATTAATAAATCTGCTCTCTTTATATTGTACTATTACATAAATGAGAAAAACGATATTATTAAAGGGAAAAAAATGTTGATAAAGTAAATAACAGTAAATTAGACAAAAATAAATAAGAAACAAAAAATATGCACCAAAAGTACAAAAAGTTTAAATGTTAAATTAATTATATGTTCGAGGATATTTTAATAACTGTTTATATTGTATATATGTTTCTTATCTTTAGTAGTATATAGTGATCTGTGGTTTTAACTAAAACACCCAAAAACAGTGTTTTAGTAACTTGCTCGTTGTACCAGCCAATACTTTTGACAAAAGACAATTGTTTTAATATTTTCATGAGTAGCTTAATTTTTACGAATATTATAATATTTAATAAATTTTTGCACTTTGATAAAATTCACAAATGAAATGTGTTTTATATCAAAGAGTTTATATTTTTATTCTCTACAACTTTTATTTGTATGTAAAATTTATTGGGAAGCAATGCCCACCAAAAAACTTATATCACATGTTATAAGCCTATGTTTGAATGGACACACTATATATATATATATATATATATATATATATATATATATATATATATATATATATATAAATAAAAATAAAATAAATATATCATCACGCCTATTATCCATTACTGGGTGTGACACTCTGCCGAAGCAGATCTCGGTAAGTGATATATTTATGCGCGTGAAGTGCTGTTACCAGTTTTTCGGCTGGATACCACTGTGCTATTGCCCCGTATATATATATAAAATAAACAAATTAATCATCACGCCTTTTACCCATTGCTGGGTATGGCACTCTGCTGGAGCAGATCTCGGTAAATGCGGTTACCAGCCGTCAAATCACGGCCCCCAAAGATGTTAGTGGAATTTTAATGTGGTGAAAATTGTTTGTCGGCTGTGGGAATCGAACCGATGTTCTCAGGATCCACAGGCCGACTTGATACCACTGTTCAACTAACCCCATATATATATAAATAAAATAAATAAATATATCACCACGCCTTCTACCCATTACTGGGTGTGGCACTCGGCTGAAGCAGATCTCGGTAAGTGATATATTTTGCGCGTGAAGTGCGGTTACCAGTCGTCAAATCACGGCCCCCAAACATGTTAGTGGTGGAGGAGCCACAGGGATAGCTTTTTCAAATTATGAAAATTTGTCGCCTGTGGGAATCGAACCAGGGACCTCTGGATCCACAGGCCGACTTCATAATGTAAAATGCTTTAATAACTGTGCTTGTGGAGGAAAATAAGTAGCCTGATATTCATTCACAATAATAAACTTTACTCAAACCAATCTTTTGCCTCTACTGAAATCTTCTTCAGAATTGCTACAAACGAAACTCAATGATACATTTCAATCTAAAACACTCATATATAAAAATTTATGCTCACAGTAGTCAAAACGATAATAAATATTACATACGAGTAATTAAATAAATAAAACAATCATATATTTATAAAAAATAAAAATTAACATAAAATTTAAATAAAATTATGTATTCAGTAGTCTAAAAGTACAGATTCACCAAAATCAAAATGTGAATTTCATATTTCATGCATATTTATGGAGGCGGCGATTTGATAGCTGATGACCATACTTTATGCGTATCACATACCCAGATCTGCTACGACAGATTACTATATTCATTACGAGGATATTATTTCGACATTCACAGGGAAGCCAACGTGAGATAACCTGTACCTAGTGAGCTCACCCAAGTCGTGATGAAGTATTTATTTCATTTTTTCATTTTAACTAGAACGCATTAAAATTTTCAGACTGATATGTCATTCAGTTCTGTTTTGACACCCATCGAAAGCAAGCAACCTTGAAGATTTTTGAAAACATGGAAAAAAGTGAATTTCGCGTCTTGAATAAACATTATGGGAAGCCAACGTGAGATAACCTGTACCTAGTGAGCTCACCCAAGTCGTGATGAAGTATTTATTTCATTTTTTCATTTTATATTTATGGGATGGCTAGCTCAGTGGTATGAAGTCGGCCTGTGGATCCTGAAGTCCCCGGTTCGATTCCCACAGGCGTCAAATTTTCATAATTTCAAAAAGCTATCCCTGTGGCTCCTCCACCACTAACATGTTTGGGGGCCGTGATTTGACGACTGGTAACCGCACTTCACGCGCAAAATATATCACTTACCGAGATCTGCTTCAGCCGAGTGCCACACCCAGTAATGGGTAGAAGGCGTGATGATATATTTATTTTATTTTATTTTATATTTTACTTGTAAATTCGTTACGAACTGTAAAAGGGAAGAAGTAAGGAAATGACCCCTTGCTGCGGAGTATTTAGAAAATCAAATGAGGGTGATTTTCAGTTCAATAATTTAAATATAAACATGGATCGAGAAGACCAGCGTAAACACTGTGAGGTCGTCATTACATTTCCAATTAACTTAAATTTAAAAGCTTTCAGTTTGAACCTTGAATAAATAATTAAATAATATAATTGATCAAATAAATTTTGACGAAATTAAATTTCAAATGAAATGCAAAAATTTTGATAGCATAAACTGAATTAATCGAGAAGTTCGTTGCATTGTCATTTTAAACCTAACAAAGAAACCACAAGCCCAGTAACGTTATCGTTCATATTAAGACATATTGAAAATATTAATAACAGAATAGCTGTTTATGTAATAAGATGAGCCGTAGTTTACGGCCGAACGTGTGGAAAGTAGATAAATAACACTCCAAGCTTAGAAAAATCTTAAACGGTATAATTATTTTGACTTTTATTTTTTAACATTGACAGGAGTGCACTTTTGTTTATAGTCCAATAAAGTGCTACATTATAGACACTAAACAGGGTCATAAATCTGGTACTGATTGTGGTGCAAACAAAAATGATATTCAGTATGTTGTGTAACTTATTTTTGTATGAATTTTTGTTTTCTTCTTTGTTGTAAATTCTAATGGTAATCATATTACTAGAAACTTTAGAGTTTATGTGATGTGATATATTTAACTCCCACTATCAAAATTGCGATTATTCCTAAATTGAAAAATTCCGTGTAAGCTAAATGATCTTTACAAAAATTTTAATTTTTACAGATTGAATTATTTTTTATGAACAATACAATAATAATATTTGAATATTTATTTAGTTGTGAATAATATTAATAATAGATAAAAATCCAATTATTACATAATTTAATGAGTAAATGCATTACATTTGTATTTATTTATGCTATATTATTATAATTTATCATAATGCAATTTAATATTGAAAAAGGAAATCGAATGATAATTAAATAAATTTCAAAATTTTATACTACAATTTTATTTTGTTCTCTTTTACTGAAATATATAAATTTATAATTCAATAAACAAATCACTTTTGTATCATACAATATCAGGAAGATAAATACGAAAATTGAAATTAATTTTCATTTTCTATAGATTATAATTATTTAACATTTGCTTATACTTGCTGAAAATGGGGTCAAACTATGACTAAATTTCATACGTCATAAATATACTAGCAGTGGCGGCTCGTCAAGAGAGGCAGATGAGGCAGTGCCTCGCTATTAATAACAAATCAAATACTATTTTTTTTTTAATATTAGGGCCGAGATATCCACTTTCTAATAAAGTCCCTAATAAATTTATTTAGCTAATAAATATTTTTTGCAGCCATCCACTACCTTATACATTTTATTTACCTGATAAATATATTTAGTAACTACATATTTTATTATTTAATATAAAACAAAAGATTCAATTGTCTTGCAAATTTATGCATAAAACAAGAACATATTTTCTAATTTTGTATCAATTTCTTATTAAACAGATATGCATTTAAATAATATATTTTTATAGGATGCTACAGCGGTTATTATTAATATTTTAGATGAATTTTGATGAACTATATGAAATTATAGACATGAAATGGGGTAAGTAACTCAGCCGGCTTGTGTATTTGAAAACCTCGATTAGATTCTCAAAGCCAACAAACAATTTTCGCTGCATTAAAATTATCCCTGTGGCTCCTCCACACTATCATCTTTGGAGGGTATGTTTAGACGGCTGGTAACCCCACTTCACGCGCATAAATATATCACTTACCAAGATCTGATCCGGTAGAGTAATGAGTAAAAGGCGTGATGATATGTTTATTTTTATTTATTTTTTGAAATGGAGGATTAGGAAATATTTAATATTTAATGTTCGCACAATGTTGAATGTTGCAAATAGAATTGACACTTTTGATAAATGGGATAATATCGAGTGTTTTTAATAGATTTCGAATCTCAAAAGATATTTTCAACTTATTCTTACTTTTATATAGCGTTTAACACAGTCATATTTCTAAAGCAAGGTTTTTGAATCACGATTAACTGGACAAGAACGTGCATTAAATCTTGCCACTATTTTGCTGCACGTTTCGTTTTTTTGCTTCTAATTCACTGCCTCTGTTTGTTTATTTTCTATTACATTTTTAAATTCTATAGCTATTTCAACTAATAATCTGACTTCATTTATATAAAAAATTTATAGATCTTGAACGTTTTTTTGACATTTTGACAGTTATAACAATATCAAAGAGGTGAAAGTAAAATTACAATTATATATTTATTAAACATTATAAACAACTTATTTCTTTCTAATTAATGATTTTCATAACATTATCCCTCTCTCTCTCTCTCTCTCTCTCTTTCTCTCTTTCTCTAAAAGATGAACAGTGTTGCAATTTTGGTTTATTTATTTATAAAGTACCTAATAATAAGAAAACTAATAAATTGAACTGGATATTCGAGAAATAAATATCTTCCTAATAAATAATTTATTTTGCAAATAACTATTAACTAGTTTATTAGGAGGTGGATATCTCGGCCCTTAATTTATGATTTGTATTATATTTAAATATTTTTCACTCGTTCTTTGGTTTCTAATATAATGGGTAATTTTTAAAAAATATAGATTTTTAAATCAAAATTATTCTAAGAAACAATGTCTCACCAATATTTTAGAGCACATGACACCATTGTATACTAGAATATGAAAGTTGATGTTTAAATTATGAAATGTTTTTGGTTTTTTTTTTCATAGGTTTGCGTACGAAAAAAGTTTGAAAGAAATATGACCTGTATGTATTTTGCTATATCCAAATAACAACACTGGGGTGTATTTTAATTAAATTTTTGTAATACAATATTTTATATATTTAAATCATCTGTATATACAAAAAAAATTACAATAGATATGTCGATTCAAAATCATCACTTCCAGAATCGTCCGAGTTTAAATTTATAATTAGTTAATTAACTCCCTAATCATATTACTTGAATATTTTACGAAAAATACACAATTATTTGTCACAAGTTATCACTTGAATGAAAATTTAGGATATGATAATTATATTTCTGTAGTTTAACTTTTATATTATATTTTATAGCAGTTCCAAGAAAGTATTGTTTATTACTAAGTAGGTACTTTACGGTATGAAAATTTTAAATAAATACGGAGATTATACTGTGATGTACTATCTATTTTAAGCTAGACATGCTAATGTTTTTCTGGAATTTTTGTATGAAATATTTGGCTATGTATATCTGGAAACAGACCCTTGGCTCCTATGAAAAGAAACAACAATCATATGACAATCTAAATGCCAACTTTCATACTCTAGTGGGACTATACCACAAACACACTTCTTATCTATTTTAAGAGTTCTTATTATAAATTATAATTTTTCTTTCTTAATATTTTACACGCTTTTAATAAACCCAAAAATCGAACTCGTGGTAAGTACAAGCAAAGATTTCAAATTTTTATGTAGCCCCTTAACTTCATTTTAATCTCATGTAAATACGTACAACAGAATAATATCAGATAAAAGTGAGAAAAATAATTTATAAAATCTGATTTTATTAGATAAAAAACGTCATAGTGACATATATCTCGACGTAATGAAATCTTATTATAAGACATTTGTTCGAAAAGAAATACGGGCACCGAGAAAAGCAAGCCTTTGTCAGGAACTTATGAACGATAAAAAGAAGCGAACCTTTGAAAGATGAAAACTTTACAATTTATAGGAATTTTTAGCTTTCGTCTTTGTACTTAACTTTCTAAACGAATTTTTCCTGGTTTAATGAACAATATTTTCTGGGTTTTAAGTGAAATTTAGCCAATTTAACCTTAAGACCGCAATAACATTTGATCAACATTATAACTTTAAAAAGATAATTCATGTGTTTTACTTCCCTTCACAGACAAGTATGTAAGAGAGGTACAACATTCTTGCTAAAAATTAGATATTGAATTTTTATTGGATAAGCTAGTTTTGGGTCTCTACAATACGATTTTAATGGATTCGCTAATACACCTGTCTGTATATCTATGCTTATTTAAGGGAATGGTAAATACCTCTCTTTTTGTGTTATTGTGTATGTATGTGTATTTAGTAGGCTGAGAATATATAACTGTAATAATAAATAAGTGAAATTGCTATTCATAGTTTATGGATTTGTTAACTTAAGCATTTTATAATTGGAAGACAACCTATTGATGTTTTTGTTTTTCCAAATAATTTTAATTCTTAAATAGTGCCAAATAGAGAGAAAAGTTTCAAATATTAATTGTAGATATTACGAGGGCAGGGTGAAAAGTCCCTGAAAAATGAAACAAGAAATGATTTATTTGGTCAAAACATATTTGATTGCCCAACATAATCTCCTTGTAGCTCGATACACTTCGTCCAACGTTTTTCTAATTTTTCGATCCCTTCCAAATAATACGATTTTGGCAATCCTTCAAAATAGGCGTTTGTCTCAGCAATGACCTCATCGTTGGAGCCAAATCTCTTTCCGCCGAGCCATTTCTTCAAGTTTGGAAATAGATAAAAATCGCAGGGGGCCAAATCTGGAGAATATGGTGGATGACAAACCAATTCGTAGCGCAATTCATGCAATTTTGTCATTGCGACTGCGAATGCGCTTGTTGTCAACAGAGAGCAAATGCGGCACCCATCTGGCAGATAGCTTTCTCATATCCAAAAATTTATGCAAAATATTCCGTACCCATTCGACTGAGATGCTCATAGCCTCAGCAAGCTCGTGCACTTTAACTCGCCGATCGTCCAATATCATACCATGGATTTTATCGACGATATCTGGCGTTGTAACCCCAATTGGATGACCAGAACGTTCGGAGTCCTTGGTGGTCATACTACCACAATGAAAATTAGTAAACCACTTGTGAATCGTTCCAATTGTTGCGTAATGTTTTTTCCACGCAAGAAATCATTTTAATCAAGACGCGAAATTCTCTTTTTTCCATGTTTTCAAAAATCTTCAAGGTTGCTTGCTTTCGATGGGTGTTTAAACAGAACTGAGTGACATATCAGTCTGAAAATTTTCATGCGTTCTAGTTAAAGATGGTACATCACAAATGTCACATGAGATTTGCAATTGTGGCGCCATCTGTTTTATTTTTCAGGGGCTTTTCACCCTGCCCTCGTAAAGCTCTCTTTATACTAGAGAATATAATATAAAAGGCAAGATATCCTTGGTAAAATATTAAAATTAAATCAGTGGAGGTTTCGAGATATGTTCACGTCTCCAAACGTTCACTGATTTAATATTTTAACAAGGATATCTAAAGTCTTTTTATATTACATATAATATTTTTGGATTCTACCATAATAAACATTCACACAAGAGAATTAATATAATTTTTTCAGCCGTCCATTTTAACAAATAGTTGAATACTATATATTTAAATAGCATATTTATTTCCTATTCCAATGACGAATTTTTACTAAGCATCTTTATAACGTTATAGATATTGAATTACCATTCTGAAATAGATATTAATGAAAATCTGGATGCTTTATTTTTATTCAAGTTTCTTTCTAACTCGACTATACTGGCTTTGGATTCTCATTTTGACGTCATTTTAATTTTACTGTCTAATATAGTCATTAATTTAGTAACTGAGAAATATTTATTTTTTAATACACTAATAGTTGGCCGTCCAAATATCGCAAATAATGTTCTCGGGACAACAAACCGAGGGATCAGCATCTTCATATCATCTGTCGATGCAGCCAATGGAACAGAATACATGTAGTGTTTCAGAAACAATAGAAGATTGGAAAAATGCCTTCCTAGCAGCTCGAAGTGAAATAAGAATGCTGAGAGAATTAGTTATGAAACTTCAACCAACAAGAAGCCAAAATAAAAACCCAACTATTCAGGAAGAAGAGAAAACACATCTACATATAACCAAGGAAACAGAATGAATTCTGCAAAAAAATAAAAAGCGTAAACTATCAGAATCAACAAATAACACAGGTAAGCAAAATACGAAACAAGCAGAATCCAAACAACCCAAACCTCCACCAGTAGTCGTTAGAGAAATAGAAGATTACGGTAAGTTAACTACCGAACTAAGAAACAAAAACCTGGCATTTAAAAGCAACATGCTAAATAATAATCAAATCAAAATTAACGTAGAAACGGCTAACGACTATAGAACTTTAACTAAAATCATGAATGATAATAGACATCAATGGCATACCTATGAGAACAAACAAGATAGACCAATAAGAGTAATAGCTAGAGATTTACACTACACATGCAAGCCAGAAGAAATAAAACAAGAATTAATAGAGAAAGGGTTTAAAATTCAAGATGTAGTTAACAAAATCAAAAAAATCTAAGAAAATGGTCAAGACAAATCAATCCCACTTCCTATGTTCATGTTAACCTTTCAGAATGATGAAGATATCAAAAAAATCTATGGTATAGAATTCCTGTGCCAAATGAGAATTAAAATAGAAGCGGTAAGAAGCAATAAACTAATACCCCAGTGCAAGAAATGTCAAAGGTATGGCCACACACAAAAATACTGTGGCCATGAAGCCAAATGCGTAAAATGTGCAGGCGATCACCTAACAGCGGTCTGCACCAAGACAATAACTACTAAACCAGTATGCGCAAATTGCAGCGAAAATCATCCCGCCAACTACCGAGGATGTACTATTGCAAAAGAACTTCAAAGAAGAAGAGACATGATAACTAAAACAAAAAATAATATACAGCAAAATAAAATAAATGTGTTTACCGACAAAAAAATAAATGAGAACCTATCATACGCCAATGCAACTCAGATTAGCTCTCAAAAAGAGAACAACCTTGCACATCCTCCTGAATCAGAACAAGTCTTACTCATGAGGATGATGCAGACTCTTACAACAAAATTCGATGCGCAAGAAAAAATCATAAACCAGCTCTCTCAAAGGCTGACTAAACTAGAACAAGGTATTAATGCCCAAAGAATCTAAAATGGACAAAAAAGACATACGAATTGCGACCTGGAACGCCAATGGCCTCCTAAACAGAAAAGAAGAACTTCAAGTTTTTCTCGATACACAAAATATTGACATATGTGCAATTTCGGAAACACACTTGACAAAAGAATCACACTTAAAAATAAGAGGATATAAAATATATCACACAATCCATCCTCAAAACAGGACAAGAGGAGGAAGTGCTATTATAATAAAAAATTAACCACTATGAAGAACAGCATTATCAAAGCGAAAAAGTACAACTGACAATGGTCGGAGTAAAAGCCACTAAACAGAACTTGACAGTTGGTGCCCTCTATTGCCCACCAAAACATAATCTAAAGAAACCAGATTATAAACTCATACTTCAAAAACCAGGGCAAAGATTTATTGTTGGGGGCGACATAAATGCTAAACATACAGACTGGGGCTCCAGATTATCAACTGTTAAAGGAAAAGAACTAGACAAGCCATACAAGAAGTAGGATGTAATTATCATTCTACCGGCAAACCAACTTACTGACCAACAGATAGAAACAAGGTGCCTGACCTGCTTGACTTCTTCATATAAAAGAAAGTGTCACCAAATTTTATAAAAATTGAAGAAAACTTTGACCTAAGCTCAGATCATTCGGCAATAATACTGACACTAAGTGAAAATATAATAAAAAAAGAGAACAGACCTGCCTTAACAAATAGAACAACAGATTGGGAAAGTTCTAGACAAGACATTGAAAACAATATAAACCTAAGCGTACAAATAAAAACTGAACAACAACTGGATGAAGAAGCAGAAAAATTCACCAAAATCATACAAAAAGCAGCATGGAACAATAGTAAAGAATACACCTATAAAACTATTGGCAACAACTATCCGATGGAAATAAGAACACTAGTTAAAGAAAAAAGAAAAGCAAGAAGGAGGTGGCAGCAATCCAGAGATCCGAGAGATAAAAATTATTTAAATAACAAAACGCAAAAACTAAAACGCGAAATTGAAAAACTTAAAGAAGACTCAATAAATCACTACCTAATGCAACTAACACCATGCAAAGAAACAGAATACTCGTTGTGGAAAGCAACTAGAAGAATAAAAAGACCAATAACTCAAATACCATCTATCAAAATGAAGGATGGAAATTGGGCACGGGATAATAAACAAAAAGCAAATACTTTCGCAGAACACCTTGAAGAAATATTCAAACCAAATGAAGAGCAAGTGAATATCCCACTGCAAGAAACAGAAAACCATGATAATATGCAAATAAAATTTGCAACACCAAAGGAAGTAATGAACGAAATAAAAACTAACATGAATCCCAAAAAAGCCCCGGGCTACGACTTAATCACTGGCGAAATACTAAAACAACTACCCAGGAAAGGTATCATAATGCTAACATACTTAATAAATGCAGCACTTAGACTAAAACATGTACCGAATAGCTGGAAGATTGCAGAAGTAATCATGCTACAAAAACCAGGAAAACCTCCCAACGAAGTAAAATCTTATCGACCCATTTCTCTCTTACCAATAGTGTCCAAATTGTTTGAAAAAATACTCCTGAAAAGAATAAAACCAATAATTGAAAACAAAAACATTATTCCCAATCATCAGTTCGGGTTCAGACAAAAACATTCAACCATAGACCAGGTACATCGTATCACGAATGTCATAGAAAAAGCTTTAGAAGATAAACAGGTGTGTTCCGCTATATTCCTTGACGTGGCGCAGGCCTTTGATAAAGTGTGGCACAAAGGACTCATACATAAATTAAATAAATTGCTACCTAAACAATATGTAGAACTCCTGAGATCATACCTAACTAACAGGCTATTTAGAATAAAACAAGAAGATGAATATTCTGACCTAAAAGAAATAGAAGCAGGGGTGCCGCAAGGTAGTGGCCTTGGACCCATCCTATACCTACTTTACACATACGACATACCTCAACTTGATAACGTTACCACTGCTGATGACACAGCAATACTAGCAGTTGACACAGAAATTGAAAATTCATCAGAAAAAATACAAGAAGCATGCAACGAAATCAACAGCTGGACAAAGCAATGGAGAATAAAACTGAATGAGATGAAATCTATAAACATAAACTTTACGAACAAAAAAATAAGACAACAACCGATAATCAAGATCAATGATAATGATATCCCATATGAGAACACCGCTAAATATCTAGGTATGACGCTAAATACCAAACTACGCTGGAAAGAGCATGTAAAAAAGAAAAGAGAAGAATTAGGTTTAAAATACAGGAAGCTATACTGGCTGATAGGACGAAATTCACAACTGTCCGTACATAATAAAATAGTAATATATAATCAGATTCTAAAGCCAGTATGGCTATACGGTATCCAACTCTGGGGGTGTGCTAGCCAGTGTCATATAAGCAGGATACAAACGTTTCAGAATAAAGTACTACGCAACATAGTGAATGCTCCGTGGTACATACGCAACAACGACATCCACCGAGATTTAGGTGTGAACGACGTCAAAAGCGAAATCAAAAGATTTGCAGCTAAACATGAAATCCGGATATCCAACCACACCAACCCTGAAGCCAGTATTCTAGTGGACAACGAAGGACTAACTAGAAGGCTGAAGAGAAAAAAACCCTACGAGTTAATGCATTGACGTATAATTAAGTGGTAATGTTAGTAGTACTTCAAAGCCAACAAAAGGTACTACTGGTCATCAATGGATGAACTGTAGCTTATAAATTTTATAGTTTTAGATTAGAAAAAATTAATAGTTATTCTCATGACTAGTTTTAATTCTTGTATAAATTCAATGTAATTTATGAATAAAAAAAAAATACACTAATTGCAGTTTTTGTACTTTTAATTTTAGAATTTATTGATAATAATAATTTTTTGAGGGTTCAATATTATTTGATCATGAAATGCAGCTCGACACTAAGATAACTTTAAAGAACCAGATATAGGGTTTACATTTTAAAGTACTTATCTAGTACTGCAGATTACTTGAATATAGTAACGTGAAAAATGTAAATCGAGCTTCATTGGCAATATGTCACCGGACAAACTTTATATTTTATTCCTATGTTAAAATAAACGTCCTTTAAGAAGCAATATTTGATAATCCAATTCTACAATTAAGTGTTTATTAATCATGTCAAAACATACGAAACTTCTAACAAAAAAACTTAATTGTACTGTGTCTTAGCTTATTACATACAATATTTTTTTATCTTACAATAATAACTTTTACACTAGAGAGTTAATAAAAACTTTTCAGACATACATTTTTTGAGATATGAAATGAAGTTACAGTTTTAAAGATGAAAATCATAGTTGAAAATTACATATTTAAATAGCATACCTATTCCCTATTACAATGAGGCAAGGCTTTCCTTCACGCAACAATCCTTCAATCATATTTATCCATTTATTCATAGGTCGTCCACGTAATCTTTCACCCTCAATTTCACCAACATATACCTGTTTTACCAATCTCTCATTTCACATACGTTCTACATGCCCAAACCATCTCAACTGATTTATACCCACTTTTCTAACTGCATTCTTCTCAATTTCACACTCATTATACATCAATGTATTCCGGACACGATCTCTTCTACTCGCAGTATTACAGACAATATTCGATGTGAACACACGTGTAAATTTCGACTCTGTGTTTAACTGATTTTGCTGGTGGTTTTTTCTTGAGATATTATTCTGGTTTTATATCAGTGTGTTAAGCTCATTTTTTGCTAGTTAATGGTGTTATTACTTTCTTCATAAGTTCATTGCGGGGTGAGTTATCTTCAGTTCCAGTTTATTTTATTCTACTGATTTTGGTTTACTTCTCACTCCGCTTACTTCTGGGAGGTCTGTACCTGCTTGATCAATTAGCTAAGCGTCAGGCATCTTACTAACTTATTCCAATTTTTTGGCTAAATTTAGTTACTGGGTGTACAGTTGTAATTATATATACAGGGTGTTGTCTCATTCTGTTTATATTTCTATATCCTATACTCACTTTCGCAATGGGTGATGTGTGTCATTGTTGTAATAAAAAAACGGCGGATCATCGGCTCATCTCTTGCTCAGTTTGCAAAAAAAATTATGGTTTAGTATGTGTTGATATATCTGCAGATGAGGCAAGGAAAATACGCCTAGGTAATTCTGGCTTAAAATGGAATTGTCCAAATTGCGCTAACATATCCAGTGATATTGATGGTCTCAAAGCAGTTATCCTGAGTTTACAAAATGATATTTTAGAACTTAAGACATCTCTTGCAGGTAAAACTACAACGCCGTCACCCATCGTTTTTGAAGAAATCATTCAGGAACTTGCAGAACGTGAAAAACGATCCTTTAATATTGTTATTTTTGGTTCTGTTGAAAATAATTTGATTACAAAACAACAGCAATTAAACAATGACGTTATCTTAATAACAAGTATTTTAACTGAATTAGATGTCGATTCCTCTAATATTAAACCATTTAGACTCGGTAGATATGATCCAAGTAGAACTGTCTCTCGCCCCATTAAAGTAAAACTTCAATCTAAAAATGATGTAATGAAGGTTTTTAAAAACTTAAATAAATTAAAATTGAAGGAAAACTTGTCAAATATTTCTATTTTCAGGGATCAGACAAAGCGTCAAATAGATGCATATAAGTTTGTAAAGAGTGAGCTAGTGGAACGTAAAGCAAAAGGTGAAGAAAATATTAAAATAAAATATGTGAATGGTATTCCTAATATTGTGTCGTCGGAAAACTAAAATTGCCCAATAGATGTTCTGTTTCGTTAAACTGTTTCTACCAAAATACTAGGGGTCTTAATACTAAATGTGATTTGTTTTATGTTAACTGTTGTGCTACTGATTTTGATATTATTATTCTGTCTGAAACTTGGCTGAATGGTTCTGTAAACAATTCTGAATTATTCCCTTCAAATTTTAATATCATCAGAAATGATAGAAAATTTTCCATTATTGAACGCTCCAGAGGTGGTGGAGTTTTAATTGCACTAGCAAATTATATTAATTTTAATATTCTTGATTCTTCACGAATAAATTACTTAGTTCCGTTGATTGATTTTGCTGCATGTAAATGCTATTTTGAGAACTATTCGTTTGTAATATGTTCAGTTTACATACCCCCGGACATTAGCTCTAATGACATGGAAATATTCACGGATACGCTTCTACTTTTTCTTATGAATGAATCTGTTTTATTAATTGGTGATTTTAATCTACCGAACTTATTCAATGCAACAACAAACTGTGTAAAATCTTCTTGTTTTCAGAACTTTTGTAATTTATTAGATTTAACACAATATAACTTTATAAATAATGCTAACCAAAATAGACTTGATCTTGTTTTGTCTAATTTAGTGGGTACCATTAAAGTCGAGAAATCTGACTTTCCTTTAGTAGCTGAAGATGCTTATCATCCTGCTCTGTCAATGGATTTGGAATTTTTTATTAGTAATAAATCCTTGAGGTTTCCCTCCGCTACTAATATTCGCTATAATTTTCGTAAAGCAAATTTTAACAAATTATATGAAGATATTTGTGAACTAGATTGGACATGTATAGATCAATTTCAGAATGTGGATAACGCTGTTGACAAATTTTACGAATCATTATATGCGGTCTTTGATAATTCTGTTCCAAAATTTTGTCATAAATCTTCAAACTATCCATCCTGGTATACACCGGAAATTAAATATAACTTAAGAAGTAAATCTTACTATAGACGAAAATGGGCTAAATTTAAACAAATAACTTACTTGAATGAGTTTAAACGACTACGTAGATTGCTGAAGTGTCAAATAAATGAGGCGTACAATTCGTACATTCGAGAAACAGAAGCAAATATTAAAAGGAATCCTGCCGAACTGTGGAAATTTATTCATTCAAAAAACGGCAGTACTCGCATTCCTGGAAAACTTTTTGATGACAATAATTCTGAATATACTTCTCCAGAAGATATTGTGAATGCATTTGCTAGACATTTTTCTGATTTCTTCTTAATAAGCTCATCTTATGTTGCTCCAGATAGTGTCAGTAATCATTTGTATTTCACAATTGATACTATTCAGGAAAATGATTTAGTGTCATTAATGGCTTCATTCTCCAATAAAGCTACAGCTGGAGATGATCAGATACCAAGTTATCTTGTGAAGGACGCAAGATTTATTTTGGCAAAACCTCTTTGCTCTATTATAAACTTGGCAATTAAGTCAAGCACTTTTCCTGCGCGCTGGAAGAAATCTAGAATTACTCCAGTCTTCAAAAAAGATGACAGAACTAAAATAAAGAACTATCGTCCTATTTCCATTCTTAATAATTTTGCTAAGGTTTTTGAAATGATTCTATACAATTTGATCTACAACAACACAAGATCTTTTATATCAACAGATCAACATGGCTTCATGAAAGGACGATCGACGACAACAAATCTTGCCTCATTTACACAATATGTTTCTGAAGTTGTAGGTAGGCGTGGTCAAGTTGATGTTGTTTATACTGACCTTTCTCGTGCCTTCGATTCAATTGACCATGGACTTCTGTTAAATAAAATAAGTGCTTTTGGAGCATCGCCTTCGCTAATTAAACTGTTAAGTTCATACCTTTGTAACAGAATTTGTTATGTTTTTTATAACGGATTTCCATCTTTTGAATTTGTAGCGACATCTGGTGTTCCGCAAGGATCGAATTTGGGACCTCTATTATTTATTTTATTTATAAATGAGCTATTAGAATCATTTCATTGTCCTATTCTCGCTTATGCAGATGACATTAAAATTTATCAAGACGTTTCATCTCAAAATGATGCTACTTTTTTACAAACGAACATAAATAATATGATAACCTGGTGTGAAAGTAACAGACTTCATGTAAATATTGATAAGTGTTGCATAGTCTCTTACACACGTCGTTTAACGTCTATTGACTTTCCTTATCATATACATGGTACACCTCTATGCAAAAAACTCTCAGTAAAGGATTTAGGTGTCACTTTTTGTTCTAATTTTAACTTTTCTGAACACATGCACAATGTCTGCATGTCAGCAAGTAAAACCCTTGGTTTCGTTATAAGAGTATGTAAAATGTTTAGTGACATAACTGTTTTAAAATCTTTATACTTTGCTTTCGTCGTCAGCAAACTCGAATATGCCAATTTAGTATGGTATCCTTACTATAATTATCAATGTCTTGCTTTAGAGAGGATACATCGTAGATTCTTGAAATATCTATCTTTCAAAATTGATAAAAATTATCCAGAAAGAGGAACTGACCAAAATTTACTTCTTTTGCGTCATGCAATGTCTTCATTATCATCTAGAAGAGAAACGTTCAGTGCTAGATTTCTTTGGATGTTGTTACATAACCATATTGATGCACCTTATTTACTTTCATGCATAAATTTTCATGTTCCACGTTTGGTATCCAGGTTTACCATGACTTTCCATCCACCAGCTGGTCATTCCGACATTATTCGGCGCTCACCCATCCATACGATGTGTCGAAATGCTGATTATCGTTATGAAGACATCTTTATTTAATTTATTTATATTAATTTTTTTCTATAATTTATATTATATTCGTTATTGTTTGTATTTTTTGAATATTTAAATTTAAAATTGTTTTGTATTTTGTCCTGTAATTGGATTTATCTGTTGGGCAATAAATATATATTATTATTATTATTATTATTATTATTATTATAACCACAAACACCTCGCAAATACATCATTTCCACAGCAGTTATACGACGTTCATGTTTCTTCATCCATACATAATATTTTCTAGCATACATTAATGTAGGCACTAAAACACCATTATACACACTCAATCGAGCATCTCTGGATACATTCACATTTCGAGCAAAGGTACCCAGAGCACCAAATACCTTGCATCCCGCAGAAACTCTTCTTTCAATTTCACAAACAATACATTCATCCGTAATACCCAAATATAAAAACTCATTCACTTGACTCAATCATATTTAAATCTTAGAATCATTTTTCTCAATTGCTCTTCAGATTCACCCATAACAACAACATCATTCGCTTACGCTAATGCAGGCACTACACATCCATGTACAAATTAAAGAGCCACGGAGACATCCCACAACCTTGTTTCACGCCAATATCTATACAAAACCAATCACTCAATCTATCATTAACTCTCACCGCAGCCTCACTACCAACATACAACGCACGATAGCCCCCAACTAATTACCATTTATACCGTACTGTAGAAGTACATTCCATAATGTCTCGCGATGAATACTATCAAATGCTTTTTATGATCGAAAAAGCTACAGAACACCTTCTTGTTCTTAGCAAATGACTTTTCAATAATCATACGAAGAGAAAACAATTGATCCACTCACCCTTTCTCAGGCAAAAACCACCTTACATATCGCATAGCTTGGAGATTGTTAAGGTTCGTAGCTTATGAATAAGAATCTTCCCGTACAACTTCCCTATCACACTCAGCAAACTTATCGCACGGAAATTAGTACAGTCACTCGAACTACCTTTACTTTTAAATAAAAGACAAATGATAGCACGTTTCCAATTAACAGGAGCCACACACAGTTTTAAACAAAATCAAAACAAATAAACTAACCAATCAAATAACTTCTCGCCTCCATACTTCAACATCTCAATCGATATACCATCCAAACCGGGAACCGTACCATTCTTCAGACGCATCAATGTGTAACTAACACCACTAAATTTTCACTAACATTTTCACTACAACCATTCGGTCTCTTAATGCTACCATATAAAATTCTACAGTACTCACATTATCTATTCCTAACATCTGATTCATTCCAACTCAACATCCGCACTCTTAATCGCTTTCACTGCCCTTACATTGCCACCTCTCAATCTCCTTACGCTCAACCAAAACATTATTTTATTCATACTAAAATCATTAGTCAATCTTTCACTTATCAAATCATCAAAACACGCCTTACTTTCTCTTAACACATTGATTTACCATCTTGTACTCCAGCAAGTATTCATCACTTAAACTTCCAGGCACATCTTTCACATTTAGAAATCGCAAAGATTTATTTATTTTCTCAACAAACAAATCTCTAACATCCTCATTCTGCAATACACTGGATTTCATAGAAAACATTTTTTCGGTACCTTTCACCCTCATTCGCCAACATTTATCTAAATATATACGCGATACCATAAATTAATGGTCATTCGTATCCAATTCAGTACCATGCTTCACACGCGTATCTACTACTACTTCTCAACCGTTCATCATACAAAATAAAATTAATCATACCTCGTATATACTCACTTGTATTCGACCATGTAAACAAATGAGTTAATTTATGTTGAAATGTAGAATTGGAAACAAAGAGATCACGCTCCAAACAAAAAGAAACTATTTTCCTACCGGTTTCATTCACTCTCGCATCACCAAACTTACCCATTACATTTCCAGATATACTTCTCTTAACTCCCACCCAACCATTTAAATCACCACATATGATAACATTCTCACCTGAGTCAAATGAATCAATAACACTATCTAACAAATTCCAAAATCTATCTTTTTCAAGATCATTTTCGGATTCAGTTGGGCCATAAACTGACACAACGAAGATTCTATAAATGTTTAATCTTAGTCAAAGAATTCTCGATGAAGTACATCCATAATTCCTCACAAACGGTTTCATTCTTTTACTAAAAAGCACACCCACACCATGCTTCGCATGTCCATTCTCAGCTACATCCGACCACAAGCAAAACATTCCATCCACCTCTTCCTCACTACATCCTTTTTAGTCTCACTTACACACAAAACATCAACATTATACAGACACACTACATTCATCAATTCATTTTCTTTACCAGTTATACTCCTAACATTTCACGTACCAAACTTACATTAATCAAATTTCGCCCATTTATTCTTCATTTAACCAAAGAAATAAAAGAAGAGTTCTCTAGGTAGAAGGGTAGATGTTAACGGTAGCTTACCAGGTTTATCCTTAACCAAAAATGAAGAAAGTAATCAATTACATTTACACAACTCTTATACAATTGTCAAACGTCAATCACACCTAAAACAAAACATAACTCAGCGTTTCTATGCACGTAACCAATATAAACAAATAACAATATAAAAGAAAAAATATACTATAATGAAAACGTTATAAAGATCGACTAACGTCATCCATCCTGATAATTCTTAACAAAATCATAAGAAACTAGTGCAATATTTTAAATGACAATTTAAAAACAAACGGTATTGAAACACAAATCTTATATAAGAATATATATATTCATGTATTGAAAATAATTATTTTTCATGATCAGTCGTTTTAAACATCAAAAAATCTGTTTAAAATCTTTGACTTTCACCTACATTAGGTTTTAAAAGCTATATTATAACAATTCCGATAGGAAGAAAGTTGTCAAAGATATGTCAAATGCTGATTCTTCATTTAATAATTTATTTTAAACAAGAATATACAAATAATGGACCGCTTTTCCTCCTAAGTGCTGTACGAGTGATAAATTAGTACATAAGTCATTAATTTTTATTATTAATTTACAATTTATTAGACAGTACTGGAAATACTAAATCTCTGAAATATCTGCGAAGTCAAAGAAAAATATTATCTTGTCATCTCCAAAGAAGCAAGGGGCAGTACAATTTAAAATTGAATACATGCAACGTAGAAACACCCTAAGTTATTCATCTAGTTATATTTTTTGATGACTTCAGTCGATGTTTATAGCGTTTTGAGTATATAAAAAACTAAACTAATATAAAAATGTCTAAAAGAAGTTCGATTAATTTTTGATAATAAAATTACTGAAATAACTTATTCTTATTGTTTCTACAATATATAAATTTATCGTACTTTATTTACTCAAGCAAAGAAGAATGAAATTCATAAGCTACTTAATTAACTACTCTTGGCATTATTGAAATGAGAAAAAATGTAATCAGGTAATTTTCAAGTATTTATATCATTTAAAAAATTTAATTTTATATTATCCCACAACAAGGGGCAACTAAAAAAATATTTTAATTATAGTAATCTAGGCATGTTTTGGAAAAAAAACATAGTTAAATTATTGTATTAATGTGACAACTTTTGTTTAATTTATGGTTGAATTCTGTGATAAATCTGTAAGTTTATAGATTCTTAAATCTGTAAATAATGAACAAAATCGCATCAATATTTATTGTCTTGGTTATAATTCACTTACTTTTTAAATCTAGCAACGAAATACGTTGTTACTTTCCTGAAAATATTGAAAATATAAATGATAAAAAAATTGTAATGAAGGCACAAGTGTATGCCGAAACGTCAAATTTATGCATAAAAATTATAACATACAGCATTTCGAGTAATTTCCTATTCCTAAAATGAGATGTGTATGAGATCTATTAGAAAGTCAAATTATAAGTTCCTAGACCTCTAATCAATACACCCCCGTACTTCATGGTCATGGTGCAAGTTTTAAATAAAATGATATATGTTTTATATTTTATATATTTCAAATATAAAATAAATACATCATCACGCTTTTTACTCGATAGGCTGTGGTACTCTGCCGTAACAGATTGCGGTAAGTAACATCTTTTCGAGTGTGAAGTGTGGTTTCCAGCCGTCAGCTCACGGCCCCCTAGGATGTTAGTGGAGAGAGAGGCATAGGATATACAAAATAAATCTAAAAACTGGTAAAATAAAGTGTACATATTACTAAGTTATTCCGCGAGGTTCGTCTCGAGAAAGATACCCAATACATATCAGCCATTACTATTCAATAGGCCTTCAGTTCTGTATATGTAGGCAGATAGAGTATGTGGGTGCCATGTAGTATATATTTCAGTGGTTTAAATTTACACAGGGACGGATGGACTGAGTAGGAATATTTTGTTTTCTCCTTACAGTGTATAAAAATATAAATATACCAAAATATCAACATGAAAATGAATATGTGTTAAAAAATATCTTCATTGTATTAAATACTATAACAGCACTATTATGATATAAAATTGAATAATATTTTAAACGGAATGAAAAAAAGAGAAAAATATAACAGGTGTTTGCGAGGCGCTGTTCTTTGGGCCAGATTAAACTTGAAGATTTTAATTAATAACTACACTTCAAAATCCATTACCGGTCATCAAAGGCCGTTATTGTGGAGATTCGATCATGTGAAAGAGTACGCACCAGTGGACAGCACGGGCCAGCGACCACGCAGGTAATACAGGCAACCTGCTCTGCCTTCATCACCGCCTGTGTCAAGTGTCCTGTTATCAAAACTAAAAATATTCAATCACGCTATTTATATTCATTCCGTTTTCACGATTGAATTACTCGTACTAGGTGCCAGACGCAAGAAGCTGTATAAAATAAAATATTTTTATCTGAGCATCCGTTATACGTTATAGATATTGAATTACTATTATTGAAAATATGGATGCTTTATTTTTGTACGCGATTTAATTTTAATTCGCATTCCGTGTTTTTCGAAATGTGAAATTAAAAGCCATGGCTAATGGTAAAGCCAGGTTTATATTTTTAAATTACTAGATTTAAAACCAGTTATCTGTTTGTACATTATCAAGTAAATTTTGCCGACGCCGGAATTTGAACAAATGACTCTTTAATTCTAGCATACTTTCTTCCTAACTCGCCAACGCTGGCCTAGGCTTCTCATTCTGACGTCATTTTTATTGAAAGTCTAAAATAACCATTCATTTAATCATTGATAAATATTTACTTTAAACAACACTAATAAACATAATTGCACTTTTTGCGCTTTTAATTTTAGACTTTACTGACAAGAGTTTAACTTTATTTGAACATGAAATGCAGCTCGACGCTAGTAGTTAAGTCTTTAAAGAACTAGAAATGGGGTTTACATTTTAAAATACTTATTCAATTATACATGAATTTAGTTACTTTAAAAATATAAATCGAACTTAATTTGCAATATGTCACTATACAAAGTTTATATTTTATTTCTATATAAAAATAGGTAAATTTACTCTAAGAGGCAATATTTGTTATTCCGGTTCTTCAATTATGTTGTCATTAATCATGTCAAAATATTCGAACCTTCTTGCAAACGAAGTTAATTATACTGTATGTGTTGACTTGATGCTGATATAATCATATTATATGGAAAATAAGTTTTAAGCAAATACAAACTGGCTAGCAAACAAATGTTTTAACAATCCACATAATTATGAGATAGCAGGAACATCTACATTTTACCATATACCTTATTTAGTACAGATTAATACTTATATGATTATTTTTTTAAATTTTAAACTAATTACCTGACCAATATATACAATACAGCACGGATATTTCAAATACAAAATCTAAAGGTGTCACTCATTCCAATTTTAGTGTAATGAAGTCATTGTTTTCAGAACAATTATGCAAACGCAAAATTTTATAATCTACCTAGATTTTCAAATATTTTTACAACAGAATGTCATATACCTACCTTGCAAATTAGCTTAAAACATCTTAACAACCCAACTAAGTACTCCTTAATTTTCTCAACAACTACATAACAAGAAGTCAGCGGGAGTCACAAACTCTTGCAACTTTTTTTCATGGCGGTATAGTCGCCATTTCGCGCTCCGTTAATCATGGACTCCTAGTGGCGTACTCGCTGCAAGGCGCTTTGCGAGGACTTTATATTTGCATAGAAATTTACAGTTACGAGCGATACTCGGTATGATGTGATCCCAATGCGATCTTGTTGCATGATTTATAGCTGTATCCCCAAGCAAGTATTACACCTCGTGGGAAATATACGAGACGGTATTGTTTTCTTGTTGTACTTGAAACAGGCCGAATCGACTATTATTATGAATAAAATAATTGTATTTTTGTCATATTTAAACTACATATACTTAGCTCAATGAGTCGAACTATTACATACGAATATATATATATATATATATATATATATATATATATATATATATATATATATATATATATATATATATATCGATTTATATTTTAATAATTTTGTTCTCGAGATTTTTTCTTGTTGTGAACTTCAAGTTTTATTTTTATTAACTTATAACAATAGCGATATAAAAGACGATAGATTTGTTATCCAAGAATAAATAATGTAAGAAAATGAAAAAAAATAGATTGAATGGGTGGTATGAGTTATGACAGTGATATAAAAAAATGTATTTGAACATTCTATTTCATAGAGACATAATGAATAATACTAGACAAATTATTATGGAATGATAGACAAGTAAAATGATTGCTGATATTTAATCCTATTCAAACAAAATAACAGCTATTCCTTGTAGACCGAAGGTCCTATGGGTCTATGGATTCCCATTTGATATCTGATGTTTAGTTTTTATCTAACTTTCATGAAATAAAAATTTCTATGAGCGTCACGCTAGATGGCCCTCTACATCAAATCTTTTAAAAATTTCGTGTAAAGTTAGTGCTAGGTTTGTGCTTGTTTGTTCTAGATTCCTAAAGTTTGTTCTATTCATATACACATGTTATTGACAGTTGACTTGGAGAATCTAACGTGACACTACAAGAAAACCTACCTAATCTATTCAGTTTAAAAAAATATATTTTTCCTTGAGGAGTTAGTGTTAGATTTGTGCTACTTAGATAAAAAAAAATTAAGTTTGTTCTATTCATATACACATGTTATTAACAATTGCATTGGGGAATCCAGCGTAACACTAAGAGAGAACCTACCTAATCTATTCAGTTTTAAAAAATCTTTTTGTATGAGGAGTTAATGTTATATTTGTGCTGCTTAGATACAAATTTTTAAATTTTGTTCTATTTATATACACATGTTATTAACGGTTGAATTGGAGATTCTAACGTGACACTAGGAGAGAACCTACCTACTCTTTTCAGTTTAAAAATATCTTTTTATATGAGGAGTTAGTGCTAGGTTTGTGCTGCTTAGATACAAAAATTTAAAGTTTGTTCCTGTCATATACACATGTTATTAACAGTTGACTTGGAGAATCTACCGTGACACTAAGAGAGAACCTACCAAATTGATTAAGTTTTAAAAAATCTTTTTGTATGAGGAGTTAGTCCAGATTTGTTCTGCTTAGGCACAAGTTTTGAAAGTTTATATTTTTCATATACACTTGTTATTTTGTTTTATTTGATGAATGTAAGTTTGGTACGTGGAATGTTCGTGGAATGTTCGTGGTATAACTGGGAAAGAAAATGAATTGATGAATGTAATGCGTATGTATAATGTAGATGTTTTGTGTGTAAGTGAGACTAAGAGGAAAGGCTGTAGTGAGGAAGAGGTGGATGGAATGTTTTGCTTGTGGTCGGGTGTAGTTGAGAATGAACGTGCAAAGCATGGAGTAGGTGTGCTTGTTATTGAAAGAATGAAACCGTTTGTAAGGGATTATGATTGTATTTCATCTAGAATTCTTTGGCTGAGATTAAAGGTAGGCTTTCATAGAATCTTCGTTGTGTCAGTTTATGGCCCAACTGAATCTGAAAATGATCTCGAAAAAAGATCGGTTTTGGAATTTGTTAGATAGTGTGATTGATTTGTGTGATCCAGGTGAGAAAGTTATCGTATGTGGTAATTTAAATGGTTGGGTGGGAGTAAAGAGAAGCATGTCTGGAAATGTTTTGGGTAAGTTTGGTGATGTGAGAGAGAATGGTGGAATGATGAAGTAAAAGAAGCGATTGAGGAGAAAAAGAGAGCATATTTGCGTTTTCTAAATGTGAAAGATGTACCTGGAAGTTTACGAGATGAATGCTTACTAGAATACAAGAGGTTAAATAAATGTGTTAAGAGAATTGTAAGAGAAAGTAAGGCACGTTTTGATGACTTCATGAGTGAAAGATTGACAAATGATTTTAGTATGAATAAAAGAATGTTTTGGTTGAGTGTGAAGAGATTGAGAGGTGGTAATTTAAGAGCAGTGAAAGCGATTAAAAGTGTTGATGGTGAGTTATTATGGAATGAGTAAGATGTTAGGAATAGATGGTGAGTATTTTAGGGCTTTATATGGTAGCATACATGGAGGGAATGGTAGTTGTGAAAATGTTAGAGGAAATGTTAGTGGTGATGATTGGGATATAGATGAGAGTGATGTTAGTTTTGCATTGATGCGTCTGAAGAATGGTAAGGCTCCTGGCTTGGATGGTATATCGAATGAGATGTTGAAATATGGAGGTGAGAGGTTATTTGACTGGTTAGTTTATTTGTTTAGATTTTGTTTAAAACGGTGTGTGGCTCCTGATGATTGGAAACGTGCTGTCATTTGTACTTTATTTAAAGGCAAAGGTAGTTCGAGTGAATGTACTAATTGCCGTGCGATTAGTTTGCTGAGTGTGGTAGGGAAGTTGTACGGGAAGATTCTTATTCGTGGTTTTTTGCCTGAGAGAGGGTGTGTGGATCAATCTCTTCGTATGATTGTTGAGAAGTCACTTGCTAAGAACAAAAAGGTGTTCTGTGGCTTTCACGATCTTAAAAAAGCATATGATAGTGTTCAACGAGAGACTTTGTGGGATGTACTTCTACAGTACGGTATAAACGGGAATTTGTTGGGGCAATTCGTGCGTTGTATGAAGGTAGCGAGGCTGCGGTGAGAGTTGATGGTAGATTGAGTGATTGGTTTTGTATAGATGTTGGTGTGAAACAAGGTTGCGGGATGTCTCCGTGGCTGTTTAATTTGTATATGGATGTGTTGTTACGAACGGCGCTGAATGGGGTGGATGGTGTACACATTGGTGGTAGTGTAGTGCCTGCGTTAGCGTATGCGGATGATGTTGTTGTTATGGGTGAATCTGAAGAGCAATTGAGAAGAATGATTCTAAGTATAAATGAAGTAGGAAAAGGTTTAAATCTGTTATTAAATGTTGTTAAATGTAAAGTGTTAGTGTTTGAGAAGAGTGATTTGGTGACAGACTGCAATGTTTCGGTGAATGGTGTGAAATTGGGTCAATTGAATGAGTTTTTATATTTGGGTAGTGTGTTTTCGAGAGATGGACGTATTGATTGTGAGATTGAAAGAAGAGTATCTGCGGGTTGTAAAGTATTGGGTGCTCTGGGAACCTTTGCTCGAAATGTGAATGTATCCAGAGATACTCGATTGAGTGTGTATAATGGTGTTTTAGTGCCTTCATTGATTTATGGTAGTGAATGTTGGGCGTGGATGAAGAAACATGAACGTCGTATAACTGCTGTTGAAATGAGGTATTTGCGGGGTGTATGTGGTTATACTAGAAGAGATAGTGTCCGGAATACATTGGTGTATGATGAGTGTGAAATTGAGAAGAATGTAGTTAAAAAAGTAGGTATAAGTCAGTTGAGATGGTTTGGGCATTTATAACGTATGTCGAATGAGAGATTGGTGAAACAGGTATATGTTGGTGAAATTGAGGGTGAAAGATTGCGTGGGCGACCTATGAACAAATGGATGAATATAATTGAAGGATTGTTGCGTGAACGAAAGTTTCCGAGTACGAGAAACAAACGTGCTTGTATGAAAGGAATTATGAATGTGGATGAAGCTAAAGTGGTGTGTCAAGATAGGAACGTTTGGCGAAGATTAATTGCGGAATGAATCTGATGATTTAAGAAGTGCAGGAATTTTGATTTTAGTTTTGTTGTTTAGTAATTTCATTAGAGTGTTTATCAGCAATTGTGTAAAATTCACTTTCAAAAACAAGCGCAGGGACGACACTCCCTTCGTTTCTGATCTTTTTTATTCGTTTTCTGATCTTACATTGAGTGTTTAACTGCAATTGTGTGGAATTCACTTTCAAACACAAGCGTAGGGCGACACTCTCTTCCTTTCTTATTTTTTAATTTGTTTTCAATTCTTACGTAGAGAGTTCAACTGCAATTGTGTGTAATTCACTTCCAAAAACAAGCGCAGGGCGACACTCCCTTCCTTTCTTCTCTTTTTGTTTCATTTTCAGTTACTGTATTGTGTTGACTTTTCTTTCATATACAATTGCAGGCTATCACTTTCATCTTTTCTAATCTTTGTAGATTCTATGTTAGATTCGTTATTAGATTCGTTGTTAGGAGTAAGCATGGATAATTTGAGATGTTTTATTCATGTGTTATGTACGTTGAAGAAAGAAGATAAATGATAAGTGAATAGGAGTGATTGGATGGATGTGATTGAGGGTTTTTTTATGTAAGAAATGATTTCGAATGTGATAAATAAATGAGTTTATATGGAGTGATCTATGAAAGTGGTTGAAGTGAGGGTGGTGGGTTTGAATGATAATGTTTGACGGGGGCTGATTGTTTGTTTATGTTATGAGTGAATGTTTTATGAGTGATTTTGGGGTTCGTGCTACCCCATTTGATGGGATATAGCGTGAAGATATGTATGTATGTATGTATGTATTTTGTTTTATTTTTATTAAAAATAAAATAAATATATCATGACGCCGTCTACCTACTACAGAGGATGGCATTCTGCTGTAGTAGATCTCGGTAAATAATATATTTTTGCGCGTGAAGTTCAGTTACCAGCCGTTCAATGACGACCCCCAAAGATGTTAGTGGACTGGGAGCCTCAGGAGTAGTTTTAATGTGGTGAAAATCTGCGAGCGCCCATGCTGCTACTGTAGAATTGGATAAATAGCGTGATGATATATTTATTTATATTTCATTACTTCATCAATTATTAAAATTACCCCTGTGGTTCCCCTCCGCTAACATCTTTGCGGGACGTGACTTGACGGCTGATAACTCTATCACACCCAGAGTAATGGCGAGATGATATATTTATTTTAATATTTTATTTATTAATATTTAAATTAAATATAACACATATTATGCTACCATTAGGTACATTTTCATAATTAATTTCATCTTATAATATTTTTTTATTTGTAATTCTGTTAAACAGGACAATAATTAAATTTAAATTATAGGGGGATTGCAGCTTATGGTAAACATTACAAGTACCTACTCAAAAATAATCGTATTTATGAAATATAAGGTGAAATTAGCGAGATTTGAACTCGTGAACTATTGCTTATTTTTATATCCAAGAATATATTACTGCACGTATTTAGTGCAAATATTTATTTATTTATTTACGTTGGTCTGTACATCATGAACTTAATCCCAATTACAGTACAGGATCTGAACTCACCGAACCGTAGTGTGCTAGTACATACTTGTATATACTAGTATTTCTCTTAAATGGGATTGGAACTCGGGATTGCCGGATTCGAATGCGGTAACGCTATCCATACCATCGTATTACCAGCTTTCAAAAAAATCAATATCGAATAAATAATAAAACAATGTAATATTTAAAAATCAGAATTTGTATCGATTTTCTTGCACATAAATTGCAAATAATAAGGATAGTTTGCAATGTATTCTTATACTTAGTATCATAAAATTTTAAATGCACTTTTAACGATATCTTTTCAAAGCTTTGCGTCATTAATGAACAAAATTGAAAGTGCATCTATCAGAAAATGCACTTTACTTGAGAGGCAATACGGTGAAATATAATTTACTTATTTAACTGTATTAGGAAAGAATTTCTCTATTTATTACATTCAACTGCTAAGCGTTAAATTAATTTCAAGTATCCTAAAAACTGGAAAAAATTTCAAAATTTTTTAATACATTTTGTGAGCGATCGTTGTGTAAATTTTTCATACTGAAATTAGCTCCAGATCGAAAATCTGACTTGATCTTTTGAAATGAAATATCACTGGTATTAAAAATGAGACTTATTAATATGTACAATACTGAATTTTTAAGCTCAAAGTTCGAAGTAATGTAATAAACATACAATTTATTTTAAAAATCTATATACTAAATCCGTAGGGCATATCTATGTAACGAGTGTTCAATAATTCTTGGCATCCTGGGTGGCTATGGACTGTGCAACATATGTCTGTACTTTATTCATACAATTTAACCTTAAATAAAATGTCAAACGTCATTCAAAATGAGGAAAGTGCAATTTCGTTTTATTTCGCTGACTATTGTGAAATAAGACATCACTATAAACGTTTTTTTCTAGGACTGCTATGAAAAGTTGACATTTATACTTTCAGTTATCATCGTAAAGTTGATGGTTACTGAGTAACAAACAATAAAATACTTTACCGCGTGTCTTCTATAGCAACAAGCGGTAAAATACTTTACCGCTCGCTTAGAAAAATATGAATTATTGTTGAAATCTTAATTTATTGAAACAATACTTACAAAATCTAAAATATAGGTTAGATTAATTTTTACACTTTTACACATATTATACATGAAGTTAGCTGCGCTATGATTTGAAGTTGAACCTGAACGCAGCTGAGCAGCAAAGCCAACTTAATGAAGATGAGGAATGTTAAAATTTAAATTGCAGTTTTGACAGTTTTGTATTCCGGAACTTGAAATGGAGTTTGATAAATTTGAGGATAAATTAGATTCTATGATATTCTCATTAGAATTTTCAGTTAGTACGCCGAATACTTTGATTTTCCTTATTTGTTAAAATTTGATGCGCTTTGTCAACTTTATTTTTCATGCTATCATCAACATAACCTTCTGCAACTGTTGACGAACGCCAACCTCCATGGGGGTTTAGGGTCATAATATCAGCTCCGGAATTCGCCAATATTGTTGCAGAGGATCTTCGAAAAATAATGGCCGGTAAACGAATTCGCATCAGACAAATTAAGATATTGTGCAATGTTAAATGAAATTTTTCCTAAAGTGTTCATTCCAACAATTTGTGCGGTACATTTTGCACGTTTATAATTTACGAATAATTCCCTAGATGCTAGATTAGAGGGCCGATGATCAACATATTTTCGAAAGATTGACAAAAGATCCATTGAATTTTGATCAACAACAATGAAAGTTCACTGCACATTAGCTTTCGAATCAGGAATCTTGACAATTGAAATTGATCCACTATCCTCAATATCATCAATAGTCATTTTCACTAATTTGTCACACCGACATGCTCCAGCAACACCCAACATAAGAGCAACTTTCATCATGAGGAAGTGATCGTCTGGGGCTTCAGTCAGGAATTTATTTATTTCAAGTCGTATTAAAGATTTAGACTTCTTTGGTCTATAACCAACTGATTTTTGTTTGAAAAAAGCTGTTAATTTCTTGAATATCATTCTTAACTGCTAGTGTTGATTTTATCATTGAATAAATGAACCAAAGAGAAAACGATTTCATTACTTTAGAATTCTCCAAAAAGTAAGAAAGTATAACTTTTTCGCTATAATTCTTGATTTTTTTTACCTTACACCATTCGATGGAGAGGTTATAATTGTTTTCGTTTAATGCTCTTGATTTTGCAGGTAATAAACTCAAGATAGCATTTTGCGCTTTTTCAAATATATCTGGAGGAGTGCCGGAAAATCACTTTCATCACTATTTTCTAAGATTTTTGAGCACATTTTTATTTATGTGTGAAAATTTTGTCACAAACAATGATTGTTGACAACAGAATTTTGTAATTATTTACTTGGATACTGATATCGTCATGTTACATACAATACAGAAATTGGCGGAACAAGAATTAAACTAGCCCAATATTACTTTAAAAAAAATTTTAGTAAGTAAAGTCTTAGAAAAAATTATATGTGGGCCTCAAGCGTAAAGTATCTTTATTGCTCTCACTCTATTGCAGCACTCGCTTCGCTCGCGCTTCAATTACCGAGCACGAGCAATAAAGATTCACTTTACGCTCTTAATACACAAATAACTATTGTATAGATTCACCATGGTTAATTACCCACCTCTACAGCCTAGACGGTTTGTCTGACTGATTTGAAACTTTTTTTGTTTGATAGAGTTCAACTAGGGCGACGTACTTTTTATAAATTCATAATTTTTTGGAGAAAAATCTATTAAGAGTGTGCTGGCTTTGTATTTTTTAAGAAGAACGTCTACGATCGTTTCGATATTTGTCGGTAGACATGTCGCATTTTTAATTATAAATTACTTAAATACCACATTTCTGAGTAGTTTTGATATATTTTACGCTTATTGAGGGGACGTTTTTATAATAATTACATATCTCAAGTATGTATATTTAAAAAGTAAATTTCTGACACTTCACTATGAAGTTGGTTTGAAAACAAAACGTCAAATTGAAAAGTTTTATGACGTATACAGGTAAATCCAATCAAATTTGTCCTCGGTTATAATATATAGTAAAACTAAGCACATTTTGTTCACGGCAATGTACATTAAAAAAAAAACACAAATAATTTTGACACTTTTTATCGAAAGTACTTGAAAACTTATCGTATTTGGTATAACATGAAAGTTCTTTTGAAGGACACGCATGTAGAATTAAACATTTTCAATCAGCAATTGTTTTAGTGAAAGTACTTCAAAACCTGTCGTGTTTCGTATCAAATAAAAAGTCTTTTGAAGAGCTCACGTGTGAAATTGATTTTCTTCAGATCGGCAATTGTTTTAGGGAAAGTAGTTTAAAACCTATCGTGTTTGGTGTCAAATAAAAGATCTTTTCAAGGGCTCGCGTACAAAATTGAATATTGTTCGATCCGTAATTACCTTAGTAAATAAAAGCACATCAAAACCTATCGTGTTTGGTATCAAAAGAAAGATTTTTTCAATGGCTCGCATGCAGAATTTATCGGCAATAGATTTGGTGAAAGTGCTTCAAAACCTATCGTGTTTGATATTAAAAGAAAGGTCCTTTGAGGAATTTTCGTGCTGAATTAGACCTTTTTCGATCAGCAATTGTCTTAGTAAAAATGGTTCAAAGCCTATCGTGTTTGGTATCAAATAAAAGGTCTTTTGTAGGGCTCGCGTACAAAATTCAAATATTTTCGATTTTCAATTATTTTCGTGTTTATATTATATTTTATAATCTATTGTGTTTAATACCAAATTAAATTTGCAGGACTCGAGTCCAAAATGGATATTTTATCGATCGGTAATTGTTTTAATGAGAGTGCATCAAAACCTATCATTTTTGGTACCAAATGAAATGTCGTTTAAAGGGGTCGCGTGCATAATGGGATTTTTTTATTGTCAATTAATTTAGTGCAGGAGCTTTGAAACTTATCGTGCTTGGTATCAATTAAAGATCTTTAGAAGGATAGACGTGCAGAATTGAAAAGTTTTACATCGGCAATAATTCAATTTATATTGTGTCAATTGTCTTACAGAAGTGAATATATATACTGTTAATTCAAAAACGAGCCAAGGGCGTTTAAAAAGTAAAATCAGCTCAAAAGAGTCACCATATTATTTTAGGCAAAAATAATAGTTTAAATAAATATTATAGATAATTATTTAGTCAACAGATTATGTATTTGACATTTGAAAATCAAGGTTACTTTTTTTTAAATTGATGGTTAGAACTAGAACTCAAACATAATTACAAATAATTGTATGACATCTTAACTATCAAAAAAAGTTTTTGTATTTTACAATATCATTTGAATAATAAATATTCTTATTGCAATGGAACGTTTTGCTCATGAAAGAGAGCTACAAATTATAAAATGGTTCTATACGAGGCAATGTTTAAAAAAATTCGAGATTAATTAATATTTTTAACGACATAGTCGTATTTTAAGTAAATCTACAATAGAGAGATTTATGAAAAAATTAGAAAAGACTGGTACGATTCATTTTAAGAAACAAGAAAATAGAAATGTTTCCTATAATCATAAAGAAAATGTCCTGGTTTTAATTGAAGTAATCGCTTCAGAAATTGGATTCACAACATTTTAAGAAAATACAAATATATACCATACAAATTCCATTGCCACGGAAACTTTTACCAGATTATTTTGAAAATCGCACCACCTTTTGCGAAGTTATTATGGTGAAGGCAAACGCAGATAGAAATTTCCTAAGAAATATTTGTTCTTTTTTATTTCGTTTCTGTCATATTTATTTATATAATTACCGTTACTGGCCACAGGTTAATCCTCATAAAATTTTGGAAACTAATACACAATACATTCAGAAAGTAAATTTGTGAACTGGTATACTTTGTTCGAACATTATTGAACCTTTTTTAATTGAAAAATTTAATGTAGATCCATACTTGGATCTTCTAATACAAAATGTAGGGCCTAAGATAGAAAATTTAAATATTGAAACTATATGGTTTCAACATGATGACTGTACGGCTCATTATGCTCAAGAAGTACGAGATATATAGACAATACTCCAATAATTGAATTGGTCGAGAAGAAAGAATTAATTGGCCTGTGTGAACACCCGATTTAACCCCATGCGACTTATTTTGTGGGGCCATTTGATGAATATTATTAACAGGCAAAGATTTTAAAATATTGAAGAAATGGAAAATGTAATATAAAATGACTGCAGAAATATAAATGCCAGTCAAATGCACAATATCAGGGGGAGCTTTTCTGATAGAATTGGATATTGTTTAGCACAAAATGGTGGAATATTCGAACAATCAATGAAATATAATATTAATTCTTGTTTTTTTTATTTTATTAGTTATTGTTTATTCATTAAATAAATTCTAGAATATTGTGTTGATTTATATTATTTATTAATTAATATTTATTATTGATGTGATATTAGAAAATAATAATTTTCTTTGTGTTGCAATGCAATCTCAATAAATTAACAATAAAAAAAAACCTGATTTTTCTTGGTTATGAAATGTCAAAAATAAAATCTGTTCGCTAACTTAGATGCATAATTTAATTTTCTATAATATTTAATTTGAAGTATTTTATCCTAAAATAATATGGGGACTTTTGCGCAAAGAAAAACAGATTTTACATGTTAATAGCCTGTGTAAACAGAATGTTCAATTTAGTTGTGCCACCATTGCTATCTCGAGAACTATAAGAGCTACAAGGTTGGTTAAATTAGCAAAGAAATACCGTTATCTATGTGTATTACAAAACTATTAACAAAAAAGAAATTCAAAATACGGGGTGCAATTTTCTTATTTTAAATAGAAATCAATTGTTTTCATTGGCTCATTCGATCCAGTATTTTTTTCTGAATTCAACGACTACAAATTTCAATACCCTCACATTACAAATTTTTTGACAAAATTGCATATTAAATTGACACTAATTTAATTAAAATAGGATAGGAATCAGCGGGCTATGACAAAAACAAATGAAAAATCGTATTATTTTAGTTTGTTTGATTCATTATTATACACTAATACAACTATTTTGTTAAAAAATAAATAAATTGTATTAGTCATTTGTTTCTGTTAAAGCACGCTGCTTCCTATGCGATTTAAATTATATTAACGTTAACTTTTGTCGAAAATTTTGTAATATAAGGATATTACACTTTGTAGTTGTTGAATTCAGTAAAAATACTGAATCGAATAAGCAAATAAAAAAGACAGCTTTCCATTTATAATCAAAAAGTTGCATCCCATATTTTGAGAACCATTGGTAAAAAAAAATTAGTTAATAGTTTTGTAATACCCTTATAAACCAGTATTTATCTGCTAATATAACCAACCTTATAGCTCTTATAGTTCTCGAGATAGCAAGGGTGACACAAATAAATTGAACATTCTGTATATAAAAATAGATTTTGTTTTATATCAAAGAAAAAAAAAATTCCCAATTAGTATTTTCATTGATCAGGTTACATTTCACAATATATAACTACTATATTAATTGGTATACATAGTAACAAAACAGTGGTAAAGTACTTCAAATTTATTTTTTATAAGTCACACATTGATAAAAATTAAATTTAGAGTATAATTGAATAAATTTAATTACGATAAAACATATATCTACTACATAAAACAAAGTACAGTGGTAAATATATAAAGAAAAGATAAAAAGTGCAAGATATCTATCGACCTTTGCATCTTATATTATTTGATATTACTTCAAGTTCAATTAACATTTATAACCTTATAACATGCAGTTCAATGTTGCGAATCGATATATAAAGTACCTACCATTTGATGACCTAGAGTTTAATAAAGTTGTGATATTTGCTGGTTTTTACAGAGTTGAACAAGTATTTATTGCTAGCGTTGCAGTTCCAGCTATAAATGCAAGAGCGCAGAAAGTTCCAGACTCGACGAAAGGTAATGCACTTTATGCAGTTTGTGAACTGTGCATTACACGATCACGATACAGGCTGTGTATGTGTATGTATGTACGTGTGTGATTCAAGTTCCACACACCAGGCAGAGAATGTTATCGGAGTAAACGTGCATCGAGCAACCCTACCTCTGGTTTGCGATAGAAATGTTATCTAAATCAATTTTGTCAAAATATATTTTCCTACATAGTGACATTGAATAAGTTTATATGGACCCCCTTAATCGGATTTCAAATCAAATCGGATTTAAGCAAATCTTGACCGCTTAACCAGAAAATTTTAAACGGGTTTAATTCTATCGAATTTAATGTAAATTTAAATGGATTTATTACTGACATTGTCGACATAGCAACATACAACATGACTGTTCAGCACAGGCGACCTTTGGCCTAGGCTAAGGAGGCAATAGCCTAGGGCCCAAAAATTTTAAGGCCCGGATTCAAACTTTTAGTTTATGCTTGTTTTGACTATTTATTTTTATGATTTTATGTTATATTTTATATTAGTTGTAGTGAATTTTATTTCATTTATATTGGCAGCCCATCAATCTGTCATTTCTGTTAGCGAGCGTCTTTCAAGTAATTATATTACATAAACGAGGTGTGGCTATTAAAGAATGAGACTGATGCTATTTTAGCAGTTTATTTTGATTCCATACCTATTCACTTATTATCACTTTCAATATACACCCCTCCACTATCCCTACAATGTTCCATGCGAATCTTCCATTGTTCGAAACAGTGCTAGCAATCATCTTCTGTCAGCTCCTTCAGAACGCAAGCCGATTTCTCTTTCAAAGCTCAAATCTGGTTGCTACTAAGGCAAATTTCTCCTTAGGAAACAGATAGAAGTCGCACGGTGCTAGATCTGGCGAATAAGGTGGATGGCCCAACACTGGGATGCTGTACTTGGCTAGAAATCTCTTGACAGACATTGCGGAATGAGTCAACGTATTGTTTTGATGAAGAAACCATGACTTGTCCTTCCACAATTCGGGTATTTTTTCAATAAATTATAAGTTTCAGTAGCAGTTTTGCCAAGTTTCATGTGAAATTTCACGACAATTCGTTGCTCTACTAATGTTGCACTTTTTTCGGCGAAACAAAAAAAAAACAACTCTAATTATAACGAATGCTACGGCTATACGGATTTTTTTACAGAAGTGAGATATACTGCATTCGAAAGAGAAAGCTTTACATTAAAAAGCTGACGGTCGCTGGTGTTTGGCGCATGCGTACTTCGTCTGTAGCAGCGTAAATCTCGTTATTTAATAGCCACATCTCGTAAATAATAGAAATATATAATTTTATCCCCGAAATAAATATTTTGTCTAGGGCCCGAAATAAATATTTTGCCTAGGGCCCGAAATATTTTAAATCCGCTTCTGCTGTTCAGGACAATTTTGACATAACGTTCAGTACGGTTTTTGCTGTGACCTCAATTTATTTAAAATAGATAATACAGAACTATTAATTTTAAGTTTACTATTATTTTTTTTTTCATTACCTACTATTAAATTTTTGTTTATAAAGTCGATTAAGAATCCGATTTTATATACAATCCTGATTGTTTATATAGTTTTTATTAATACGATTTATAAACCTATATCCACTTCATCATCCAATTTAGGTTCTCAATATAAACTTACTCATTATGATGTAAGTAACTACAGAGTAGCTAGTACGAATGTAGATTGTAATTTGTGGGAAAACACGTTTGCTTTGTAATAAATGGAATGGACAAACATATTAAATGACATTCATATTTGACGTGGATTCGTTTTTTTTAAAGATGATTGTTACAAAACGTTAGATTTAATTTAATAAAATTGTTATAAGTTAGTAATTAATTTGACGTTATGTTATCTGTTTGTATTATATTAATTTATAATAAAGGTTTATATAAGGAATAATACCGATCTTAGCCAGTAAACAGTTTTCTTATATTAGTTTCTGTTCGTCAGCTGAGGAGTAAAGTTATGCGACAATTGAGTTGGTAGTGATCAAGTCACGGTGGATAGTGTTTGATTAGTGTTGAGTTGGTTTCGGTAGTAAGATGAGTTAATTAATCTAGAGCACGTTTGAGAGCATGATTGAGTTGAGTTGAAGTGCTAGCAGTCTGTCCATCGCGAATTGATGTTTTAAATAGCGGACGGTAATGGCTACAGATAGTTATGTAGCTGCCAACGGCAGTAGCTGGATGCTGCAGTAATCGTAGATAAGTCAGTGATCGCCCACGATAGCAGCGCTGAAGGCTGTAGTGACCTGGCTGGCCTTCGGGCGTACGGAGTGACCGATGAGTAGTCCCGTGAACTGTAGTGCCTACAGATGGTTCTGTAGCTGCTAACGGCAGCAGCCGGGTGCTGTAGTGACCACAAATAAGTCTGTGGTTACCCCCGGTAGCAGCGCTGAATGCTGTTGCAACCATGCTGACCTACGGGTGTTGGAGATTACCCTCATATATGAGTGATGATTTAAGATTTGGTATATTGATGCCTCATTGCGTCTGTTACTTATGGTTTGATTATTACAGGCATCAGATGGTTTACGCTCGCGCTAGGTGATTCGCGGACTATGTTGCTCCCGATTTACTTTTGTTCCATTGATGTTTACTTAGTTTTGCGAGTGCATTTGTTTTGTGAATCTAGTTGAGGTGAGTCTTATTTATACAGGTGATCAAAAGGAATTGTTGTAGTTGGCAATACAATTCCAGAGATCTTCTTATTCCACAGTTGGCACAACGTTAGATAAAGGCGGAAATGCTATTTGACATTTCTAATAAATACAAATAGGTCTGACAGCTAATAGAAATTTGACTTTTTAAGTAATAGAAATACTTCAGAAATAAATGTAATAATAAATGTACTTAAATTTAAATTTTAAATGTCACTGTCAACAACATGAAATTAATTTATGTATCAGGCTTACCAATTTCAAGTAGTTTTTTTTATTGCCAACTGTAACAATTCCTTTTGATCACTCTACCTTTGTTATTAAAGCATTTGTGGGTACAAATGCAGTTTGAATTAGTTATTCTACACATTTATTGTATAAAAATACAAATAATTGAATATTTCCAATATTCCGATAGAAAGAATTATCCTTCTCATTTTTCCATCGTGACATGATTAATATTGATATGAATTTACTTCGACATTCGAGAAAACCACAGGTTATTTTGGACGGTTTATGGCCATAAAAGTGATGATTTAATACCAGAACATCGCCTGAAAAAAAAGTTTTTTCTTAAAATTGATCTGTTTTTGCAGAAGTTGAGCAAGTATTCATATTTCGAATTAAAATTTCAGAAAACATTTACATATTATTGAATTTTGTATTTATTTTATTAAATATTTGATGATATTTGATAGTGTAACCGAAATTTGTAGGTATCGAGTTCATTTCATTTCTGTTAGCTAGAAACCAAATAGCTCTTGTTGAGATCTAGTACATGACAGATAAATAAATTGAAGTTCGCGGCTTGATATAGAGTGGGCAACAGTAGACTCACAATTTTTTTTTATGCGATAAATGCACTATTATTAGAGTCTTTGCAATATATTTCTACTAGTATATTTTACGGACATTTATTTAGTAGAATGTACATCAATTTTTTAAATTGTGAATTGGGAAGAAAAGTAATAATTATCTCCTCGTTATTTGGATTTGTTTGAATTCATCGTTTGACCATAGGAGATGACACTTCTCTAAAAAACCAAATTAGTTTTTAAATGTTGCATCTTCCATTATGTAATTGTTATAGGACACTTATTTAATCTTTCGACTTAATAATGAACCAAACCAAGATTCGAAACGCCGTGATTACTGTTAGTATTAAATAAAAGCCAAGAAGTCAAAACAACAAGGAGAAAATTATTACTTTTCTTCCCAATTCACAATACTCTTCACGGCTTAATTAATCTTTTCCCTAATTCTTTTAAATAGAAAATATCCACAATCATACCATGATCAACAAAAAAACAGGTTAACACTGAAACAAATTCATAAAGACATATTTTCTAGAAAAAAAAATGATAAAGGAATATGTGTTAGTTTTATTTCTTTTTTTTCCATCAGTACTTTATATGAATAATTTTGCTTATGTAAAGTTTCATACCGGAAATATAATGGGCAATCAAAACAATTTTATGTTTAAAAGAGTAATAAAATAATAAAAGTTAATCTTAATAAAAAAAATAAATTTTAAATAAACCAGTATTTTAGAAAAAAAATTAATTGGTACTAACATGAATAAATATGTAATTAATTTCAATTAGTCGCATTTAATTTAGAATTAACAGACTAAAATTAATTATTTAATCATGTTACGAGCGTAACTCGGCGTATGTGAATAGACGTGAGTAAAAATTATTATTCGTGAACGTATGTGACCGTGAATTTTCTTTGGATAACTGTTAGTTTAGTGTTTAAATAGTTATTTTTATAACAAGTGCCGAAAAAGGCTCGTTACGTGCAAATCTGTACGAGCACGTAACCTTTTTTCGGCACGTCTTATAAACAACATTTTTCCTACAACTGTGCGATTTAGTAAATCACTAAAATACTATCCAAATTTATAAAATTTTAATGATATTACACGAGAACGATGTTTTACGGCGTTGCTATGGTTTATTTGTTGATTGCTTGCACATTGTTCTACATTATTTAAAAATATTTTACTAACGTCAACATAATTTCTTTAAAATCGTCTAGATTGGAATAGTACGGTGAGTGATTCTTCTTTATCATAAATACCTCCAAAGATAATTGAAGCTCCGGATAATGCTATGTTGCATCTATTTTCGACAATGACAATCAACCTGCTGCTGGTACTTCTAAAGCCTCCGAAATTGTTGTCAATAATATTACTGTTAATAATTTGAACAGGTACGGAAGCAGTCAATGTTTCTTTAGACAATACAAAAGTTTCCACTTTACATTGTCAATATAAGCAACTGTAACAACTATGTTAATAATATACACAAACAATAAATATTATGTATTTCACTTACTTAAAACCATCCATCGATATATTTTACTTTGTTCAGTTCTTTTTATTAGTTGTGTACAGATTACATATACTGCAATTTAAGGTTATGTGTATAAACGTCAAAATATAATACTGCATATTTATTAGCGCTGGCTCACCGCATCTTCTTCTTCCATAAGCGTCTGTGGCCAAAATATGAATTACGCACTTGGCGCGAAATTTAAATCGCTCTCAAAAAACTTTTTTTACAGTTGCGTAATGAAGCACTTTCCGCACTAGTGTTTCTTTGCTTTCAGAAACGCACTTGGTCTGCATTCATCTACTTTCCATACGTAACCAAGGCAATTATAGTTACGTAATAACAAAAAAATCTCACAGTTGTAGGAAAAGTACTTTTTCTAAGAGTAAAAGTGCATTCACAAATGGAAATAATTTAAATTTAAGTTTAAGAAGGCATTCACAAATCAAACTTTATTGTAATGCGATGCACTGTTTGAGTAATTGTACAATTGTCAAATTGAAGCCTACATTATTATAATAACCTGTGCCACGGTCAAATTCTATAATTTTCTCGGACTTTTAAATTTTTCTTGTTTGCAACTGCCTGTAAATAAAAGTATATCTTGAATAAAGACGGATATTATATTTCTACATCGTTTATTTTCATTTGTCATTTTTTTTGCGTCATGCTAAACTGTAAATTAAAGTTTGGACACCGCAATGTCCAACTTTACGTTTTACATAAAAGAAAATAAATAAATATATCATCACGCCTTCTACCCATTACTAGGTGCGACACTCTGCCGTGGCAGATCTCAGTAAGTGATATATTTTCAGCGTGAAATGCGATTACCAGCCATCAAATCACAGCCCTCAAAGCTGTTAGTGCAGTTGAAGCCAGAGAAAATTGTTTGTCGGCTGTGCGAATCGAACCCGGGTTCTCAAATCTACAGTCCGACTCGATACCACTGAGCCTCATTAGAAAAATTTAATTTTGAAGTGTGAATTGTTTCAAAATTATTTTCATTGGTCAAGTTTTTGACGCGATGCTAAACTCTGAACTAGAGTTTAACTTTATGTTTCGGGTTTAAGAAAACCATATTCAGAAGTGCGTATGGTGTCATAATCTAATATGATATCGAGGTCTGTAATACTAAAGTTTAAACCTTAAACTTCAATCTAATTTTAGTTTGTGAATGCACCTTAAGACTGCTTGATGTTATAATAACAGATTGTTATTAGGGTAATGACTCAGAGGTATCAAGTCGGCCTGAGGATCCAAAGAACCCTGGTTCAATCCCCACAGCCGACAAAACATTTTCACCAATTTAAAATTACCCCTGTAGCTCTCACACCACTAACGTCTTTGGGGGCCGTGATTTGACGGCTGGCAACCGCACTTCACGCGCATAAATATATCACTTAGCGAGATCTGCTTCGGCAGGGTGCCACACCCAGTAATGGGTAAAAGGCGTGATGATATATTTATGTATTTTATTTATTTGTTTTGTATTTTAGAAACGGAATTTTAATTTCAACTAAAATGTAATGCATGTGATTTCGAATAAATAAATAAACAAGTAGATTAATTTTATCTATCTCCCTATTTTCTATTTCAATATGACTTTAAAAAGACATATACCTGGCTTGTATACAACAATTTAATTCAATTAGTATAAATGGTAGGAACACCCAACCATAAATAGATATTCTGATATCTTCTTTTTAGTAGTAACTAATTAATATTTATAATTATCCTCCATATTAGAGATTAAACAATTCTATGAATCTAGCTGTTAATGTATTAATTTGTATTTATCTGCCCACATCCGACTATATTCTAAATATAATTTACGGCAAAGTAAGTATTACTCACGTATCATCACTCGCCATAGTAAATGTTTAAATAATATACTATACATATACTCGTAAAAATAAATTATTCCTCGCATGTGAATCGTGACCAACTTCTTGCATCACGAGTCGGAATTCATTTAATGAAAATATGGTGGATGCGCTTGAGTATTTATAGGTTTATATAATAATTTTTCTAGCAAAGTATTGTGTCTTGTAATTGTTTTTCCTGAAGATATTTGACAACCTTAAAAGTTAGTAATACTGATTCAATGTATTACAGTAAAATTCTTAATACAAGTAAAGAAGAGTAGAATTTTATAAATTTATTTTTATTATTATTACTATTTTTTATTCAAGCAAACTCAACTGCCAGCATTATATGATGCCTCGCTTATCCATTGTCGTTGGTTTGACAAGGGTACGCGCATTTTTATTTAGATAAGTATCTATTTTTTTTGTCTATTTTTATATTTAAAAAATTACAAATCTTTGACTTTGATTTAATCTGCATAAAAAAGTAGTTCCTTTCTCGTTGATTTATTCTACACCATATTATTCATGTAAACCATCTATATATATATAAAAAATGAATGTTTGATTGTTTGTTCCGTATGCGTTTCTATATTATTCATCCGATTACGATGCAATTTTGGTAAGTTGTTGTGCGCACACGCCCGCGAATGTTTCTGACTTAGTACAAGTCCAGTCGGCCATCTTGAAACAAAATGGCCGCTAGCTACCCTGAAAATTGCTGCACTGATTCGATTCAAATTTGGTATAGGCATAGACGAGAACTAATCTTAACATATAGATAGAATAAAGCTTCAGTCCGCCATCTTGTAACAAAATGGTCGGTAGCTATCCTGAAAAGTACTGACTGATTCGATTAAAATTTAGTATATGCATAGACGAGAACCAATATTAATATATAGATATAATAAAACTTCAGTCCGCCATCTTGAAATAAAATGACCGCTATCTATCCTGAAAAGTACTGCACTGATTAAATTCAAATTTGGTATAGGCATAGACGAGAAACAATCTTAACATATAGGTATCATGGGCGTCCGCAGGAAGAGGCAAGAGGGGGCGCGCGCCCCCCCTTGGATATTAACTAGTGTGGTGACCACGACTCTCTAAAATTGGACTTTAACATGTAAAACTATATTTTTAATTTCCTGCTTCCTTAAATATTTGAAGCAAAAAAGCTTGTAATAAAAGTTTTAGGGCATAGCATTCTGCATCTGAACCAATAAACAAAATTAATTTTGCATACTTTGTAACGACACAAATTAGATTTGAAAATGACGAAAATTGCCTCAAAACTATCGATAGGCATGAAATTGAAACAAAATTAAACATATGTTTGACGTTTTATTTGTCAAAATAAATGAAATAATAAATAATGAATTTATTCTGACAGTTTTGACAGATTGAACGACAAACATTTGTTTAATTTTGTGTCAATTTCATAGCTATCGATAGTTTAAAGACAATTTTAGTCATTTTCAGATCTAATTTGTGCCGATACAAAGCATGCAAAATTAATTTCATATTTTATGCCCTAAAAATTTTATTTGAAGCTTTTTTCTTTTAAATAATTAGGAATTAGGAAATTTAAAACAATGTGATTTTACATGTTAAAGTCCTATGTTCAACAATCGTGGCCACCACACTGTATATGTATATATAAATTAAATAAAAATTAAATTATAAGTTTAAAGATAATAAATTCGAGCTGAAACTGAATTTCCAGCAGTATTCTTAAGGCCAGCTAGCGACATGTTCCCCATCGTAACGATTGAGTAATCTAAGTTTAAGTATACACAGACACAAAATATTAGAAAATAAAAACTGTAAAACTGCTAAATCGGCATTTATTGAAGAAATGGTGCCAAGTTATGGAAGAGTTATTCAAAAATTGTCCTACCTCTTCAATTCAAACCCAGACGACAAAGACTAGTAATTTATTTCACAAATTTAAATATTTTTTTATCCATTTGTTATGCGTAAAAAAAATATTTTAGAAATTTATGTATATTTGAGAGTTTTTGCGACTCGCCTCCCCCTGGAAAAATGTCTGTGGACGCCTGTGATAGATATAATAAAGCTTCAGTCCGCCATCTTTAAACAAAATGGCCGCTAGCTATCCTGAAAAGTACTGCACTGATTCGATTCAAATTTGGTATAGGCAAAGATGAGAACCAATCTTAACATATAGGTCAGTCCTATGCCATTCGAATTCAAACGTTTGCAGTTTCTGGTACGACTCGCATTTGCAATGACCATCAACAAAGCACAGGGACAATCGCTACAAGTGTGCGGAATAAATTTGGAAAATCCATGCTTCTCACATGGACAGCTTATGTGGCATGCTCACGCGTCGGAAAATCTTCTGATTTATTCGTGTACGTCCCAAAGAGAAAAACGAAAAATATTGTGTATCCAAAAGCACGTCAACAAACACAATTAAACACAAACACTTTCTTTTTTTGAGTTGCAATGCAACGCATACCAGGTATTCGCATTAAAAACGAAGTCGCGGGTAATAGCTAGTATTTTATAAATAATAAAATATTAACTTTGTTTTCATTATATGTTCTGGAAGAATTAATATATGTTCATGATTATATGTAGACCTAAATAAAATTTTAACAACTTTAATGCTACTGTTGATGGTGATAGACTGATAATGCAAACTGGAATGGTTATACATTACCTTCGTACACATAAAACCTACTTTTGAAAAGGGGGTATATTAGACTGGTACTAAATTTTATAATTGCCCAAAATTTAAAAAAATTATGTAAAAATTATTTTCTGACACTACAACCTTGTTACAGTATGAATATGTATTATGAGTTAGATTTTACAGACATGTAAAATGATGTCAAATGATTTTTTGTTAATTTTATTATTGATGTATTGAATATTTACTGTGTAGTGTACTGCATTGAGATGATTTTTTTTCCCTATACATATTTGTATTATGGTACACGGAAATAAATATATTATTATTATTATTATTAAATACAGTCTTTATCATGATCATTTTTAAAGTGTTGGAATTTAGTACGTACAGTAAAAAGATGTTTTTCTATATGAGAAAAAAATTACAATAGTTTTTTATATGTACCTAGTGCGCAAAGTGGCAGATCTAAATCTATAAATTCACAAAAGTGGCAAAAGCACTTTTTGTGCATATCATACACACAATATTTCATATATTAATATGAATTACAATTTTATCACAGGGTAGGTGGTATAGAGCCGGCCTATGGATTTAAGAACTTCGGTTCGATTCCCACAACCATCAAACAATTTTCAACACATCAAAATTACCCCCGTGTCTTTCCCTTCACGAACTTCTTTGAAGGGCGTGATTTGACGGCTGGTAATCGCAACGCATGCGCATAAAAAAATTAAAATATATTATTTACTGAGATCTGCTACGGCAGAGTGCCACGCCCAGTAATGCGTGATGATATATTTACATTTTTTAGTTTACAATTCTATCAGCGTGGGGAAATTTTATTTAATACTCGTTTCCCATAACCGAAAGTAACGTTCATTTACGCTGTTGTATGTAACGTAAATTATTGTTATGGTACAAAAATAGATATTTTAAGCATAAAAAAAATTATTCGCACTAATTGCCGTATTTTGTAACTGATCTGTTAATTGTTAACAGTCTGTTAAAATTTTTAATCAAAGATAATAGACAGCACTGATATAAAACGTTTGACACATCTATTTCCATTGGTTAAAATATTTAACGGATCATACAAAATTAGTACTTTGCACAAACATTGAAACCACACAAACAGATTAATTTAAAAACTATTCTATTTTTCAATTTTCCCTTTAATTTGATTTTAAAATACTTATAAAATAAAAGAAGTCAGATATATTTTTTGTAAATATTTAATGAAGTTCATTTTCATTTTACAGCATTTATTTACGAGTATGCGCCGTGTAAAGTGGCTTGATAATTTCATCATTTTTTAAAACGACAAATAAAGTATGTTATTTTTAATTACGTTTTTATTTTCTTCAGGAATATTAAAAATGTAAATAGCAACAGAAATAAAATATTAATTAGGATACACCAAAAATGGATTATTTTTCTCTCACAATTTTTTTAATTTAATTTAATACTAAATAATGAAATAACTAAAAAATTGGGCTACTTCATAACTGCAGAAATAAAATTGGAAAATTCACGAAATTACAATTTTATAGTATACTCCATTCCCTGTGTGAAAACGATTACGTCACATTCGGTATCCATGTGATTCAAGATTTTGTACTTACATTGGTATTGGATTGATATTTTTAAAACATAACCTAAAATTTAAATGTCAGAGTAAAATATTTATTACTGTATAAAATTTAATTAATTTATAAATGAAACCAAATACTGCATATATTAAATAATAACCAAGTATAAATTTATCTTATCCCACAAAATACCTACCTTATTGAAATATGTAATTTTGTAAAATAAAACTCAAAGAAATATACATTTTATATGTATTATTATTGTATATAAATAAATAATATATGAAAATACAAAATACAATGCACATTACCTCTTGTACTACAGTTAAATTAATTAAAGGTTCTCGATTATCTAACTCCAGCGCAAAATAATCATTAAGATGACAAACGCATTTCTTCATATGATTACCCAAAATTTTATAAGCCATTTCTTATTTCTCAGTCTTTATTTATGTATCAAAAATGTCACAAACTTAGAAATGACAGGCGAGAAAATAACAAAATCATGGCCATAGGTCTCTATTTTTATTTTATAAACAAATGTGAACAAAGTAAATATAAATTTTCGTATTAGTAAGAACTGTCATACGTTTTCATTAAAATAATTAATGTGATAGAACGTGTTACGTTAAAATAAAAATATTCTTAAATGATAATAAATGTTCAAACAATTCTCCGTTTTGTGCTAAACAATAACCTAATCTATTGCAGAAACGTTGCCGAACATGACTTAGTTGTCTATTATTTATTTTTTGACATTCTTGTGTTATAGCACATTTAAGTTCTTCTATATTTTGGTCTTTTTTATAAAGAATAGTTTTTAAATAACCTCATAAAAAAAATCGCTCGGAGTTAAATCAGGCGACTATGCTGGCCAGTTAATTGGCCTACTTCGTTCTATCCAGCTTTCAGTAAATGTTTAGTTCAGATATTCCACAATTTCTCTTGTGCTATGTGCAAGGCAGCATCATGCTGGAACCACACTTTTCTTTATTTGTTTCGTCAATTTCTGGCACAACAACATTCATTAATGAATTAAAATATGACTTTGAATTTACTCTTTCAATGAAGACCGGGCCAATGATTTTATCCCCCAAAATTCCTGCCCATACATTTACAATTTGTCGATATTACGTCCGAGACTCTATAATATTATGTGAATTATTTTGGGAGCAATATCGGTAATTATGACCAATGGGTTCGCCATTCATGGTAAATGTGCATTCATCTGTGAATAAAATATTGCTTAAAAAGTCTTTATCAAAATTTGACTGTTGTACAGAGTAGTACAAATAAATACCTCATCCCACTGATAGTGGTAATACTCTAAAATTATTGATGTAAACTAAATTTTGGGTTTAACTTTGAAATTACAATTTCTTTATAAAAGTTAAATAAAGTCGGTATTTAAAACAATCAGCATTTCATTTGAAATTCTAATATTAGAACTACTAAATCTTCCTTCTAAACTAAACACCTAATTATCCAACAGATTCCAGTATAACAAGAAACTAATTTCGTTCTCGAGTCAAACAAAAACTGATAGAATCCATCTTAAAGTGAGCTAAGAAGAACAAACGGTTCTCAACAAACTTCAGTTGCTCTCTAAATTTGTTGAATTTCTCTATTTAGAGAGCCATGGGAAGATTCAGCGTTCGTTTATCGCAGTCGCCTGTGGAAACAAGAACAAGTGCCGCCTGGTATTAATGAAAGTGATACGGTGCCGGGAGCAAGAGCAGGACTAAAGCGGTACACGCCTCGGCTGTTAGTTCACGGGTAAGACGCCAAAGTGCTCGGCGTCGGCTGCTGCCGTGAATGACGCTGGTAGTTTTATTTGCTGCTCTGTCTCCAGTGTAATGGGAAAGTTTCGTAGTTTGTATTGAACATTTGTGGCACTAATGCTCCTCAAGATTACGCTTGTTTATGCGCCTATCAATATGGGCTTTACTTCCCAGATGGAAAAAGGTAGATGATACCTCATGACATTTTATTATTAATATATAATTGTCCATAACTATATGAATAAGAATTATTATTGAATAATTTCGGAGAATATGGAAACTTTTAATTTGTTTGAAATATTTTTTGTATTCCGTTTTTGTGAAAACTATAAAACTTCTGTGGATTGTCTGTTATGTTATATTTATGATAACGCGTATATTTATTTGCAAAAAAGTAGATATTTATACACAAAAATAATAAATTTGTTACGACAGGTGATTGAAATGAAATGCAGCGGCGATATTTATACTTAATTTATATAACCGTACTTACATAAAATGCAGCCCAAAATACTGAGAGAATACATGTCCTAAGAAAGCCCTAAGATATCTATTCACGGTTTAGCATCTGGAAAGAATATACTAAATAAGCATTAAAGCTCAGTAAGAACACACCTCCAATCATTCACATCAACTACTCCACATCAAGTACTCCACAAGTCGAACTGACCAGGTCATATAACATTCACATACTTGGCCAAGTCACACAACATTCACTAACCTTTCGTATCTCGTTGGTAAACCGGGATAGGGTTACTACAGCTCACAAGGCTGCTTGCTGCACGTTGGCGGCCAGTCACGGTTTCGCTACAGCCCAAAGCTGCTCGCTGACGTTGGGAGCCAACCACGGATCTCCATATGACCACACACGGCCACAGCCGTAACAAGCGCTCACACACGCGCTAACTCAACAATACCATCAACCAACTCAACTCACATACGCAAGGAGGACTCACCTCTAAACCTGTCCTGAATATTCCTCGAAACTCTATCCGGCACTTAACACAAAATCTAACTATCTCAATACTACTTTACTTGTCAAACGATGAACTGTAACTAACGTAAACCATCTGACGATTCGGTTAATAAATATTCAATCAAACATTACATAAATACCAAGTTGCGTTAATAAAAAGAGATAACATAAGCAAAGACGAGCTAACTAATAAAATTAATGAGATGAAATAAATATGACTGTGACAAATTTAAATAACTTTTTCATATATTTACAAATGATTCAGTAAAATAAAATGTATTGCATACACGCAGTATTATGTAACATATAAATCGGATGGTTAATAATATTATATGAAAAGGAAAAAGGATCAACAAAGTTCTAAATCTAAATATGGTATGGCATCTATTTAAACATAAATTATTATATTGACCTATTATGTTCTATATAATTTCGGTTGACTTATTTTATTATTTCATGCCTAAATATAGCAATATATATATAAAATAACAAATTAAGTTCAACTTTATGTAAATATAGTTAGACTGTGAATAGAAGAGTTGAATTCTCTCAACAGTAATATTAATGTTTTGTGATTAGAACCAGAACGGAAAATACAAATAAAAATTCAGCACATAAGGTCACGTCCCCGGGACCGATATTTGGTTCATACATAATCTATCAAAAACTATTACTATATTGTAAATAGCAAAATTGTAAATGTGATTAAAACGAAACTCTTATAGGATATAAATATATTACTATATGTTAATTGTAGGATGAATCTAACGATTATATATTACACAGATTCGTGCTACCGAATTTAGTGGAATATAACATGTTGTTATATATGAAATTAAGATATGGTGGATTAAGTTTTTATTCATTACAAGAAAAAAATTTGAGTAAGATTATTATTTGTGTAACAAGAAATATCAGATCAGTGTTACATATTCTTGTTATGGCCAAAACGACCCGGTTGTTACCATTACGTTATTTATATTTGTTTAGTTATAAGATTTGTATTGAATTTTGCTAATGGATAGTGAAATTTTTCCTATATAAATATATTTACAATTTACAACATACTATTTACAAAAATTATTTGGGTTTAAAGTGAATTTTTTGAATTTGAAATTAAGTTTTTAGTTTGGAAGTCAACTGTTTTAGATTTCGTAATCAAGTCTATAATTTGGAAGTCGATAGTTTGAGATTCTGTGTTCAAGTCTATAATTTGGAAGTCGATTGTTTAAGATTCTGTAATCAAGTCCTGTTCTCTTCCAGAAATTAGCAATGATATAAACTTTGAAGTTACTCCCTACTAGAGGGTTTTTACCCCCGTTAGTAGGCGTTCTTGGATTTCATTGGTCACGTATTCAAATGTGTTTTGAAACGCACAAAAATATGTTTTTGGTTTCTTTAAACGCGTCAAAATTTAGTGTTGAAGCTAAGTGGCTAAGTCTGGATAATATCTGTCAATAGTTAGAATTTGGAAAAGTGAGTTTAAAAATGTGTGAGCAATAAAAATATATTTGGGTTGACACTAACATGATTGTAGGTTTTAGAGGAAAATTAATAATAATAATAAATAAAATAAATTAGTCTAGATGACTTTCGAACTAAAACTGTTTAAAGTGGTTGACATAAATAAATTTGAATACAAGTTATGTGAAAATAGGAATTAGGAATTAGGTTACATAATTAAGAAAAAGTTATAAATATAAAATACTTAAATCTAACAAAGTAAATAACAATAATAATAATGATAATGAAATAAAAGTAATAATATAGAATATAATATAAAATTGATTAAATATAAGTATAATAAAAGAGGGTTATAGGCGGCATGACATTCTATTAAAATATAAATAAGCATTAGATGGCAAAACAAAACACAATAGTTAAAAATGTGATTTTCCTCTTCGCTGCAAAGATAAATTGAGAAACATTTCAGAACATTCATCGTAGATACGAACGAACGAGTCGACGAAATAAAAACTTTGAAATTCGAGTCCCATTCGTTTTCGAGCATCGAGCAGCAAGTCCCTGCACGCCGTTATCGCTGTTTACTATCGGCCGCGACTGTCAACTTCCTAAATTCCCCCGCAGGGAAGCACGTTGGCAACAATGTTTCTACTGTTCGGGCGTGTATGAACCGTTATCTCTCCTACGCCGTGTCCATTATGCGTCGCTGTGATATGAAGCCATCTGGCGTGGGTTAGGAAAAATATACATACGTGTGTGAGATGAACGATATTAAATGAAAATGAACTTTTATACATTATTATTTTCTGAAATTTTCATTTTGCAAATGGCAGGTTGAACATTCATGAAAAGGTTAAATGCTGAAAGTCCTAGATTTAATCTCGTTGGCATCCAAAATCGAAAATCGATTTCTTGAATTCATCAGTTTGTCTTGTAAGCGCAAATTCTATTCTTTCTTGTTTAAAAGTAGCATATTGTACAAGCATGGTTGGTACGCATGCGCTGGAAACAAGTACTGCAATTCATACGAGTGAGAAATGCTAAAATATTAGTAAATAAGTAATTATTAACTTAAAAAATAAGATTTATCTTTGCAAATGTGTTGAAAAATCTGCCAAATAATAATACAATTCTTTTCCTTTATTTTATTATTTTCTTTCATAGTAAAGCTATCTGTTGTCAATCAATGGAACTTCACCTGATATGTTAGAAGTGTGCGTTATGTTCAACTTTCTATAGTAATTTATAATGTTGTTATGGTTACTTTTATACGTGACTTGTGTATTAAGAGCGCAAAGTGAAGCCGAAGGTGAGAGCTACAATAGGTTAAGAGGAACAAAGACATTTTATGCTTTTTCTACGATTGCATCTTGAATTATTAAAAGAGTTAAAATAAAATCACTAAAAATAAATTCGTTCTGTCAATACAACAAGTTTGTTTTGTTTAAATCTGTTTCGCGTATTTCTTTTACGATTGCTCCACAAAAAGCGTCAACTTGGTGGTTGACAAATGAAAGCGTAATGAGCTCCTGTACCATAATCGAAATAACAAGAATGAAGGATAAAAATATAAAATATATATTGAATAATAGCTATTAGTGAAAAAAATTGTTAAAAAAAAAGTTTAACATCAGAGATATAAGCGATTATATATATAGTGACATCACACGTCCGAAGGTTCTCATCGGCCACAAGTATTTTCGCACGGTAAATACTCGTAAAAGACATATGCGGAATAGAAGGTAACTAATTATGACATCTCAGCACTGGTTTTTCAAACTGTTCGCCGTTTGCTGGTATGTACGTATTCAACATATTGTATAATTTAATTTCATGTTCTCGGGCTTGCAACTTTTATAAAATATGATTTTCAACATAGTAAGATTATTTTTCAAGAATTTAATGATATATCATTTGCACTCTTTGAACGAAACAAGTTAAGTACCACTGAACCGAACTTGGGACCTCACAACTTCAACACAAAATTTAAAAAAAATCATATACTTGTAATATACAGAATTTTCAATCTACGTTTTTACAGATCGTCATAGTTTATCATGTAGTTTTATATATATATATATATATATATATATATATATATATATATATATATATATATATATATATATATATATATATATATATATATATATATATATATATATATATATATATATATATATATATATATATATATATATATATATATATATATATATATATATATATATATATATACGAGCCCTAACAACTATATGTTCGGACGGTCAGCATTTTATTATAAACAGTTGATTCTATGAATATAGTTATATTCAGAATGGATCAGTGTTACATATTTCTAAAGATATGACTATAATGAAACTATTTTGAAGAAAACAAATATTTTTATTAATACGAATAACTTATAGTCTAATTTGCAACAAAAAATCATGAAACTTGTCTAGCAACTAAATGTTCGGACGTTTAATAATTAATTTTCTTTAAAACAGAGTGCTATGATTTAAACAAAATATAATGGTTGCCAAGTTACTATGAGAGTCCTTTGTTATTGTTTCTGTTTATTAAAAAATATTAATACAACAATTATGGCTCGCGGTGTACCGATAATGCAAAGATTCGTGAGATAATTATCACAAAATACCTTGAAGGTAAATCAATGTTTAAAATAGTAAAACGTCTTAATATGGCAGAATCTACGAATGTATTGATTGGTCATTGAACTGAAATATAAAAAAAAATAACTGGTAGCATTAATATACCGAGAGACCTCAAATGATAGTAACATCTCGAAATAAAAGAGTTTTGATTAAAATTTGCAAGAATTCTAGACGATCCACATTACGCGAGATTACCGCTCGTTGAAACATGGAATTAGGCATACATATTTCTCAAAAATTTTGTAGGAAGTGGATTATTAAGTCTGGACCTAGTTTTTATATGGTACGTTATAGTTACTCACAGTTTAGTTTGAACATTGAAACAGAGTTTCTGTAAACCAAGGAAAAACCATTATTAACAGGGACACAAAAGAGTGAAATGCTTGGACTGAGCCAAAGAAAGGATTTCCTGGACCAAAAAGGACTAGAATAAAGTCATCTTTAGTGACGAATCAAAGTTTAACGTGTTTGTAGAAGATTATCGGAAACTGAAGCATTTCACAAGATTGTTCAAGCTACCTGTAAAATTTGCAAAAGTTCTGATGGTTTGGCACTGCATGTCAGCAAAACGACTGTGAACTATGCACTTCATTGACGGAACAGTAAAGTCAGAGAAATATCAACGGATTTAAAAAAAATTACCTATTTCGTACCATCTAAGATATATATATATATATATATATATATATATATATATATATATATATATATATATATATATATATATATATTAAATAGGTACAGGAGCCCATTGTCAAAAGTCGAGAAAAATAGTTATTCTTTTATTAAATGCGCGAAATGGATTTTTTTTTGTTGCGCAAGAAAATGCCATTTTTGATCAAGACCGCCAGGTCGAAACAAAAAGGACATTCGAATGTGCAAAAATAAATATAAGTATCAACGATTTTCAAATTTGACATACCAATGAAAAAAAAACACTAATTTCGCGTACCCATAGCGATGTAAAAAAGTCACATTTTCTTGACAAAAATACTTTTTCCTACAACTGTGCGATTTATTTATTATTCCGTAATTAAAATTGCCTTGGTTACGGGTAAAAAGGAGACAAATGCAGACCAAGTGCGTTTCTGTAAACGAAAAAGCACTAGTGCCGAAAGTAATTTATGTTTTACGCAGCTGTCAAAATAAAATTTAATTGAGAGCGATTTAAATTTCGCGCCGAGTGCAGAAATTCATATTTTAGCCACATATCATACAATAGTTACTTTCTTTTGCTCGCTTATGCAAGAAGAAGGTACGCGAGCAAACGAACAGTAAATATTCAGTGGTATATTCTGATCTGTACACATCACATTGAACAAACAAGAAGTATATATATATATACTGGCTAAACACCCCAAGATGGGGTTGAGCCACTTCTCTCGAAGCCCTCTCAATCCTTTGTTATTAGGGGGGATCACTCCCTATTTCTCTCGCTTTGTTATTTCATAATCTCATATAATTTCATATAATATATATATATATATATATATATATATACATACATATACATACATATACATATACATATACACACATACATATATTTCTTTTTTATATTTTTGAGCTTATTTGCTTCCATATTTCCCTGTTATACGTTTTAGCTCTCCAGTTATAAATTCCTGCAGTGAGTAGGTCTTTCTGGACTTCTCGCATCCAGGTTGATCTCGGTCTTCCTCTTATTTTCCTTCCTGGATCCCATTCTAGGATGGAGTATACCATTTCCTCTTTTCCTGCCCTCCATACGTGTCCTAGCCACTTTACTCGTTGTTGTTTTATCTTCCTAACTATGTCTTCCTCTATTTCTTGCTCTATTTCATAATTCATTCTTACTCTATATTCATTGCCATCTTTAATTGGTCCCATTATCGTTCGCATTATCTTCCTTTCTGTTATTCTTAGTTGTTCTTCTTCTTTTTTTGTCATGGTAATTGTTTCGGCGTCATACATCAATATTGGCCGTATCATACATTTATATATTTTCATTTTAGATGTTTTCGTTAGTATTTTATCTTTTAATAGGTCCTTATACATATAGAAAGCTTTGTTCACTGAAAATATTTTTTCTTTGATTTCTGTTTCTCTATCTCCTTTATTAGTTATCATTACTCCTAGGTATTTGTATTTTTCTACTTCATCGAACTCGTGTTCTCCAGCATTATTTTTCTGTTGCTGTTTCCCTTTCCATTTTTCATGAACTTCGTTTTGCTTTCGTTTAGTTTCAATCCAAGTTTTTTACTTTCTGATACTATTTCGTTTAATATCTTTTCCATTATATCTCTTCTTTTTGCTATAATGACTACATCATCGGCATAGGCTATTATTTGGCTGCCAGTTGTTCTAATTGTGTTCCCGTTTACTTTTCTTGTTATGTATTCCAGAGCCAGATTAAACAAGGTTGCTGATAGGGCATCGCCTTGTCTCACACCTTTGTTTATTTTAAATTCACTTGTCTCTCCCTTGTTGGTTCTTATGCTGATTCTTGATTCGTTCATTGTCATTTTTATTAATCTTCGCAGTTTCGGTTCTATTTTTAGTTCCTTGAGGGCTGTCATTAGTTTTCCTCTCTTAATTGAGTCGAACGCTTGTTGAAAATCTATAAATAGCATCTCTATATTTATTTTTGCCATGTGCGCTTTTTCTACAATCTGTTTGAGCGTGTGTATTGCGTCTATCGTTGACTTCCCTTGTACGAAACCGCATTGATATTGACCAACTTTATTTCTTGCCGACTTTGCCACTCTCGTCTGTAATATTGTTGACAGTACCTTGTATGTATTGTTGAGTAGCGTTATACCTCTGTAGTTTTGGCATATTTTTGTGTCACCTTTCTTATGTATTATCACTACTTGTCCCACTTCCCATTCTTGCGGCATCTCCTCTTCTCTCCATATCCTGGCTATTAGTCTGTGTATTTGCTCATGCAATTCTTCACTGCCATATTTTAGTAGTTCCATGTCAATTCCGTCCTTCCCTGGGGCTTTACCATTCTTACTGTTTTGGATTACTCGCTTGACTTCATCTAACGTCGGTTCTTTGACTATCTCTTCTCCGCTTCCTTCTTCAATCTCCTCTAACTCCTCTTCTTCGTTATCTTCGTATTCATTTATTGGTTCATTTAGTAGCTCCTTGAAGTGCTCCTCCCATATTTGATTATATTGCTGTTCCGTTTCGCTCAGTTTGCCATTTCTGTCTTTTATACTGTTTATTTTTATTCTGTTCACAAATTTTTGCTTTTGTTGTTTTATTTCTTGGTAGAATTGCCTTGTATTATTGTTTCTTCTTTTTGCTTCTATATTTTCCATCTTGCATTTCATCCATTCTCTTTTATTTCTCCTTATCACATTTTTACATTCTTTCCTTATTTTATCATATTCGTCTTTATGGGTTCCTTCTTTAGTTTGTATCCATTTAATTCTTGCTTTTGCCTTTTTTTCGGATATAGCTCCGCATTCTTCATTGTACCAGTCCTTTCTTTTGTTATTTTGCTTTAAACCAATTTTTTCTTCCGCTGCGTTTATTATGCTGTGCTTTATCGCGTGCCATTCTTCTTCTACATTACTGGTATCTCCTTTCTGTATAATGTTCAATTTTACCTTTTCTGCGTATTTCCTTCTTTCGTCTTCCTTGATTAGTTTCTCTTTATTCCATTTTCTTTTCCCATTTATATTTTTTCTGGCTATGTTCAGTTTTTGTCTTATTGTTGCTGTTACCATATAGTGGTCTGTATCTGCGCAAGCACCTCTATATGTTCTCACATCCATCATCGAGGTTTGGTGTCTTCGGTTTATTAGTACGTGATCAATTTGTGAGTGAAATCTCTGATCTGGTGTCGTCCTCGTTATTTTGTGCTGCCATGGATGTTCGAACTTTGTACTGCTTATGATCAAGTTTGTACTAATTGCAAAGTTGCATAGTCTCTGGCCATTATCATTTGTTGTGTTATGTATCGTGTGCGTTCCTGCTACCTCCCTAATATATTCTTCTTTCCCTATTCTAGCGTTGAAGTCACCAGTCACTATTATTATATCTTGTTTTGCTATTTCTTCCATCTCTCTTTCTAGTCTATCATAAAATTTATCTTTTTCTTCTTTCTTACCGTTTTCTGTAGGTGCATATATATTTATTATTGATATGTTAAATGGTTTAGCTTCAACTCGCAGGTACGCCATTCTTTCGTTTATTGGTTTGAACTGCAGTACTCTATCTCTCATATTGTTCATTATCATAAAAGCTACACCGTACAGCCCTTGTTTAGCATCTCCCGAGTAAAATAGTGTGAACTCTTTCTTGTTTATTTGCCCCTGTCCTTTCCATCTTATTTCCAGCAATGCAGCTATTTGTATCCCGTATTTTCTTAGTTCTAAGCTTACTTCTATCATTTTTCCTACTTCTAACATAGTCCTTATATTCCATGTACATATTCCGTGATTTTTATTTTTAGTGCGTTTTTGTTTTTTATTTTTATTTACATCTTTTCTCGTTCTTTCAGATTCATGTCCTTTTTTAAATCGTTTTTTGGCTCCTTGTAAGATTTCAAGTTGCCGCTTTCATTGCACCATTCAAACCATTCATCATTTATTTTAATTTTTCTGTATCCTATTTTTATATTTATATTTTTGTTTTGTGTTCTTGCTTCTTTTGCTTTCATTATTATTTCTTTTTGTATTTTTTCTTCTTCCTAAAAATTGTCAAAAACACAAATTTACATTGAAATTGCTTCTTGGCACAATATTTGGACAATTTTTCTTTATTCTAATTGTTTTTGAACGCCATAATCGTATACAGAAACTTAAAAAACCTAAAAAGTTGACAAAACCTAAAAAACGGCAAAAAATAGGATTTTTTCCACAATGACAGCCGTTTTGACAGTTGTCAAGTATCCTAATCATGTTTTCGCTATCATATTTGGATTCAGCGATGTCAAATACCTTATATAAGTCGAGTTGGGGTCAAAATATTGAGAACTAATCGAGTTATACCTTGTAATACCCGCAAGTATGTAAATCCCATGTTAATTCCCATTTAAACTTCAACCGTCTTGGGGCACGGGCTAATGTTAATATTTTCCAACGAGACTTGACACAAATTTTTTGTTTATTATAACCTTTCGTTTTATCCACCTGGAGCGAAGAAAAAAAAATTTAAAAAAATTAAGGACCACCCTAATATATATATATATATATATATATATATATATATTGACATAATGTTAAGTGGAAACTTTTGTACTTTCTAAAGAAACATTGATTTCTTCCGTACCTGTTCATATTATTAACAGTAATATTATTGACAACCATTTCCGAGGTTTTAGCAGTACCAGCAGCAGATTGATTGTCATTGTCAAGAATAGATCCAACATAGCTTGATCTGAGGCTATACACTTATCTTTGGAGGTGTATATGATAAAGAAGAATCACTCAGTGTAGTATACTCAGTCCAACCATAAGTAGACAAATTCTGCCGTATTTAAGTCAATGCAGTGTTGTGAAGTAGAAAGAGTTAGAGTAACTTGATGGTGAGGCGGGTGCGCGGCAAGGAGCGAGTACCCTTTGATGTTATGCGAGTTGCAAACATTTGTGTATTTATTTTTATATTCAAATACTTACTTTTCATACATCAAAGTAAAGGTTAGTTTTTGACATATTAAGTGTTTGTATACGCACGTTTATATTTAAATAAATAAAATGCTCGCGTCTGATAACTGTCATCAACAAAAACGCAACCCGCATAACACCAAGTGGTACTAGCTCTTTGCCGCGCATCCGCCTCACCCACCAGTTATTCTAACCCTTTCTACTTCACAACAAACGCCGTTGTTCTCTGTCTACGTATGATTGGTCTGAGGTAGTATTTCAATTTAGAGCTCGACAAACCAAAGTAAACCCATGGCTGGAATGCGCATTCACTCCACCCATTCGGTATATAACGTATGACGTGGCTCTATTTTGGCGCGAAAGTTAAATATATAGTCTCAGTGAAAACACTTGGCCGCCGCACCATGTACAATATAAGTTTTTTTTTATGCAAATTTATTATTAATGTATTTATTTATTAAACTATCATAATTATTATACTTTTATACTTTACAAATTAAAATTCAACTTTTGACACTGTATGTATCGACGATAGTAGCGTCCTCTGAAGACACTCCTCTCAGGGTTTTAATTTGGTTTGTCGAGCTATAGACGATTTTGAAGACATTACCTTGAAATTAGTGAAATACTAGCGGTCGGCCTGGCTTTGCCAGGCCTCACGCTAGGCTCCGCGAACACTGAAGTAGAATTCACTTCAGTAAGACAATTGACACAAGAAAAATTTAATTATTACGAATCTAAAACAATTCGGCACATCTGTCCATCTAAAGACCTTTTAATTGAACTAATCACAATAAGTTTCGAAGATATATTACTAAAACAACTGACGCTCGAAAAAAATCCAATTCTGCACGCGAGCTCTTCAAAAGACTTTTCATTTGATACTAAACACGATAGATTTTGATGAATTTTCACTAAAACAATTGGGTATCGAAAAGAATTAAATTTTGTACTCTAACCCTTCAAAAAATCTTTTTTTTTTGATACCATTATGAATCACTTTCTTTAAAACAATTGTACATTTTGCTAAACTATTAAAAATCTTTTGGACTCATTTCTAACAACATTCTACATTTATATTTTATAAGTATATGAAGTCAATTGAAATTTTTCTTTAAACTTTTTTGAAAAACTGTTGGAAATCGCTTCAAAATATTTTTTTTGCATTGTTGAATGCTGCTTTAAATTTAATTTTTTTTACTGTATATTATTTCCATGACAAATTTTGCTTTGTTTTATCATATACTTTTAAAACCTATTTGTCAAATTGTTGTCTTGACTCACAAATTTTATATGAATATGATATCATTTGAAAACAGTTCAAAACATGTATTCTCAATCTTCTAATACCTAAATCTATTTTCAAAGTTTCTGTAACTTGTCTAGAAATTGAAATAATTCTATCAGAAAATTCTATGCGTACCAAATTAGTTTTGATGCAATGTCACAAAAACAATTACCGATCGAAAAAATCTATTCTGCATGCGTGCCCTTCAAAAGACTTATTAGATACCACACACGATAGGTTTTGAATCACTTTCACTAAGACAATTGCCAATCGATAAAATTCCAACTCTGTACGAAAGCCCTGCAAAAGATCTTTCATTTGTTATCAAACACGATAGATTTTGAAGCACTTTCACTAAAACAATTGTCGATCGAAAAGTATTTAATTTTGTACGCGAGCTCTTCAAACTATCTTTCATTTGATATGAAACATAAGTTTTCAATCACTTTCACTAAACCGATTTTCGGTCGAAAAAATCACCAATTTTATATTCGAGCCCTGCAAAAGGCCTGTCATTTATTACCAAATACGATAGGTTTTGAAACACATTTACTAAAACAATGGACGATCGAAAAAAAAATAAAAATTTAATACGCGTGCCCATTAAAAGACCTTTTATTTGATACCATACACAATGGGTTTTGAAACACTATCACTAAAACAAATTTTGTATGGAAGTTCTTCAAAACACCTTTTATTTGATAGCAAACACGATAGGTTTTGATGCACTTTCAATATAACCATTGACGAACGAAAGTACATATTTCAGTTTTTCACCCAAGCCCTCAAAATACGGAATTCTAATCCGGAGATCCTGAGTTCGAATCCCACGCCAGCTAGAAATTATAATAACAACCACTCTGCGACTCGGTGAGTCCGCTCCCTGTATTGTAATTGGGATTCATGTCTTGTTGTACAGAGTAACATAAATAAATAAATAAAAGACCTTTCATTTCATACCAAACACGATATGTTTTGAAGCACTTTAACTGAAACAATTTTTTATCGAAAAAAAGTTTTTATGCTAGCCTTTCAAACTACCTTTCATTTCATGCAAAACACGATAAGTTTTGAAGCACATTTGCGGAACGCAAAAATAAATTTTGCATGCGAGCCCTTAAAAAAACCTTTTATTTAATACCAAACGCGGCATGATTCGAAATACTTTAATTTTGAAACAATTGACAGTCGTAATATTTCATAATTTTTTTTTCTATTTCATATAAAAGTTCTTGGAAATCACTGGATAAATACCTAAATCAATTTTCAAAATTTTTCTAATTTGTTTAGAAATTAAAATAATTCTATCAGAAAATTCCAAGCGTATCAAATAAGATTAGTTTTGATGCACTTTCACTAAAACAATTACCGATTGAAAAAAAAATCTATTTTTCACGCGAACCCTTCAAAACACCTTTCATTTGATACCAAACACGATATGTTTTGAAGTACTTTCACTAAAATAATTGCCAAACGAAAAATATTTAATTAAATACGCGAGTTCTTCAAAAGACTTTTCATTTGATACCAAACACGATAGGTTTAGAAAAACTTTCACTAAAACAATTGACGATCGGAAAGTATTATATTTTGTACGCGAGTCCTTCAGAACACCATTCATTTGATACCAAACACGATAGGTTTTGAAGCACATTCATTAAAACAATTGCCGATCGAAAAGTAATTAATTGTACGCGAGTTCTTCAAAAGACTTTTCATTTGATACCAAATACGATAGGTTTTGAAATACTTTCACTAAAACAATTTACGATCGGAAAGTATTATATTTTGTACGCGAGACCTTCAGAACACCATTCATTTCATACCAAAATAAATGTTGCATGCGAGCCCTTCAAAAAACCTTTTTATTTGATACCAAACGCGGCATGATGCGGAATACTTTAATTTTAAACAATTGACACTCGTAAAATTTCATCTAGTTTTTTTCTATTTCATATAAAAGTTCTTTCAAAACTCTTTTATATGATATTAAACACGTCATTATACAGAATACTTAAAATTTAAAACAATTGACGGGCGCAAAGTTTAATTTTTTTATTTCGTCTGAAAGTTGTTCTAAAGCCCTTTCATATGATATCAAACACGATATGATTCGAAACACTTTATGCTTAAAACAATTGACGGTCTTAAAATTTCAATCAAATATGTGTTTTATTTCCGAAAACATTTTGCTTAACTACCTTTTTTTTTATTTCATCTGAAAGTTCTTCTAAAGCTCTTTCATATGACACCAAACACGGCATGAGTCAGAATACTTTCAGTTTAAAACAATTGACAGTCGTAAAATATCAATTAAATACGTGTTTTTTTCCGAATACATTTCGCTAAACTATTAAAAAAATCTTCGAACGTCATTTCTGATGTCGTTCCATATTTATATTTTATATATACATGAAATCAATCGAAATTTTTCACTAATCTTTTTGAAAAACTATTGGAAATCGCTGACATATTATTTCTGACATTGTTTATTCGAGTTATCTTGTTTTTTGCATTGTAGCGTTCATTTTTTGTTATTATTTTATATTATTACCGCGGGCAAATTTAGCTTTGTTTCACTATGTACTTTTAACAATTATTTGTTCAATTTGACGTTTTACTTTAAAATTTTTATACAAACATGAAATCAGTTGAAAACTGTTCAACACATGTATTCTCAATCGAAAAATATTTAATTTTGTACGCGAGTACACTAAAAGACTTTTCATTTGATACTAAACACGACAGGTTTTGAAATACTTTCACTAAAAAAATTTACGATCGAAAAGTATTATATTTTATACGCGAGCCCTTCAGAACACCATTCATTTGATACCAAACACGATAGGTTTTGAAGCACATTCACTAAAACAATTGCCGATCGAAAACTATTTAATTTTACGCGAGCTCTTCAAAAGACCTTTCATTTGATACCAAACACAATAGGTTTCATGCAAAGACCTATTAATTGATGCCAAACACAATAGGTTTTAAATCTGTATCACTAAAACAATTGCCGCTCAAAAAAATCTATTTAATCCGCGTGCCCTTTAAAAGACATTAATACCAAATATGATACGTTTTGAAACACCTTTACTAAAACAATGGACGATAAAAAAAATAATTAATTTAACATGCGTGCTCTTTCATTTGAAAACAAACACGATAGATTTTGATTCACATTCACTAAAACAATTGCCGATAGAAAAAGTACTTTCGTTAAAACAATTGTCGATCTAAAAACTGTCATGCTGTACTTACACTAAAACAATTATCGATTGAAAAAAATCTAATTCTTTACGCCAGTCCTTCAAAAGACCTTTTATTTGATTCTAAACACGATATGTATTGATGCACTTTCTTTTAAACAATTTGATACCAAACATGATAAGTTTTGACGTACTTTAACTAAAATTGTCACGCATCAAAAAAGATCAATTTTTACATGCGAGCCCTTCAAAAGACCTGTTATTTGACAATAAATACGTTAGCTTTTGTATCACTTTCAATAAGGCAATTTCCGATCGAAAATATTTCAATTTTGCACGCGAGCCCTTCCAATGACCTTTCATTTGATACCAAACACGATAGGTTTTGAAGTACTTACACTAAAACAATTGCCAATCGAAAATATTTTAATTTTGCCCGCGTGTCCTTTAAAACAACTTTCATACTATACCAAATTCGATAGATTTTGTAGCATTTTCAATTAAATAATTACCGATAGAAAATTTGGGAGTTCTCAAATAATTCTAATTCTAGTTACCTGGTTTTTCTAAATTGTACTTTGCCGTGTACAAAATTTGCTTGGTTTTACTATATATTTTTACCGAGAACAAATTTGGTTGGGTTTGTCTGTATACTTTCTAAAACTTGTCAATTTGACGTTTCGTTTTTAAACCAACTTCGTAGTCGAAAGTGTAAAATTTACTTTTTAAATACACATATTTGAAATATGTAATTATAATAAGAACGTTCACTCATTTTCACAATATGCGTAAAATATTTCAAAACTACTCACAAAAATTTAATATTTAAGTAATTTATAATTAAAAATGCGACATGTCCCCTGACAAATGTCAAAATGTCAGCAGATGTTCTTAAAAATTTCAAAGCCTCCATGTTCTTTATACTTTACAAAACTTGTCAATTTGACGTTTTGCTTTAAAACCAACTTCATAGTGGAGTGTCAAAAATTTACTTTTTAAATACACATGTTTGAAATGTATAATTATAATAAAAACGTCCCCTCATTTCCACAATATGCGTAAAGTATTTCAAAACTACTCACAAAAGTTTCATTTTTAAGTAATTTATAATTAAAAATGAGACATGTCCACTGACAAATGTCAAAATGACGTTTGATGTTCTTCTTAAAAATTTCAAAGCCTCCACACTCTTAGTTGATTTTGCCCCAAAAACGCATGTTTTTTCAAGTTTTATCGCACATCATGTGCACGAAAAATCTGAGACTATCAAAAGGCACTCCCCGTGATTGACCTCTACCAAATAAAAAAAGTTGCAAATAAATCGGATAAACCGTCTAGGCTGTAGCGATTTACAAATGGGCGTGATGAATCCATATAAATATACAAATATACCTTCTCAAAATAGTATATAGGACTAGCGGTCGCCCTGGCTTCGCCAGGCCTTACGCTAGCTCCGCGGACCCTGAAGTAGAATTCAATTTTGTAAGACAGTTGACACAATATAAATGCAATTATTACAAATCTAAATCATTTCTGCGTATCATTCCATCCAAAGACCTTTTAATTGATACTAAATACAATAGGTTTCGAAGATCTTTCACTAAAACAACTGACGATTGAAAAAAATCCAATTATGCACGTGAGCTCTTCAAAAGACCTTTCATTTGATACTAATCATGAAGAATTTTGATGCATTTTCACTAAAACAATTGAGGATCTATAAGTATTAAAGTTTGTACGCGAACCCTTCAAAAAATCGTTCTTTTTGATACAAACGCGATAGGTTTTAAACACTTTCACGAAAACAATTGTACAATTTGCTAAACTATTAAAAATCTGTTGGACGTCATTTTTTATAATGTTCTACATTTATATTTTATATGTACATGAAATCAATTGAAATTTTTCTCTAAACTTTTTTGAAAAACTGTTGGAAATCGCTGAAATATACTTTTTTGCATTGTAGAATGCTGCTGTCAATTTTCTTTTTTTTTTAAATGTATATTATTACCGCACACAAATTTTGCTTTGTTTTATTACATACTTTTAAAAATTATTTGTCAAGTTGACGTTTTGTCTTGAAATTTTTTACGCTAGCCCCTTCAAAAAACCTTCCATTTGATACCAAACACGATATGTTTTTAAGACTTTCACTAAAACAATTGACGATCGAAAAGTAATAAATTGTGTACGCAAGTCCTTCAAAATATCTTTCATTTAATACCAAACACGATAAGTTCAGAACTACTTTCACTAAAACAATTGCCAATCGTAAAATGTTTAATTTTGCACGCGATCTCTTCAAAAGACCTTTCATTAGATACCAAACACGATAGATTGTTAAGTACTTTCACTGAAACAATTGCCGATCAAAATTAAATTAAATGCTGCACGAAAACACTTCAAAAGACATTTCATTCGATATCAAACACGATAGGTTTCAAAGCAATATCACTAAAACAATTGCGAATCAAAAAAAAAATAATTTGCACGCGATCCCTTTAAAAGACTTTTTATTTGATACCAAAAAATATTTTATGTTTAAAACAATTGACATTCTTCATTTTTTTTTATTTCATATAAAATTTCTTCCAAATTTTCATATGACATTAAATACGGCATTAATCCGAATATTTGAAATTTGAAACAATTGACAATCGAAAGTCTTAATTTTTTTATTTCGTCTGAAAGTTCTTCTAAAGCCCTGTCATATGATATCAAACACGATTTGATTCGGAATACTTTAAGCTTAGAATAATTGACGGTCGTAAAATTTCAATCAAATACGTGTTTTATTTCCGAAAACATTTTGCTAAAATAACTCTTTTTTATTTCATCTGAAAGTTCTTCTAACTCTATTTCATATGCTCTAGCATTTCTTCAACTAAAAGTTGCACGAAAGGCATGAGTATTCGCCGAGTGTTTGTAGCTGAATTGGTTAGAGCAGTCACCATGCGAGTGAAAGGTTCTGGGTTCAAATTCCGGCGAACGCTCATTGCTTTTTCAAAAACTAACTTTTTAATTATTTTATCTAAAGGTTCGTCTAAAGCCCTTTCATATGATATCAAACATGGCATAATTCGGAATACTTTAAGTTTGAAATAATTGACAGTCGTAAAATTTCAATCAAATACGTGTTTTATTTCCGAAAAGATTTTGCTAATCTATTAAAAATCCGTTGGATGTAATTTTTGATAGTTCCACATTTTTTTATAGAATTTATTAAGTTTGAAACAATCTATACATAGGGAATTAAGCCGTTTAGTATATAAGACTAGCGGTCGCCCTGGCTTCGCCAGGCCTCACGCTAGCTCCGCGGACCCTGAAGTAGGATTCACTTTTGTAGGACAGTTGACACGCGAGCTCTTCAAAAGACCTTTCATTTGATACTAAACACGAAGAAATTTGAAACATTTTCACTAAAACAATTGAGGATCTAAAATTATTAAATTTTGTACGCGAACCCTTTAAAAAATCTTTATTTTTGATACAAATGCGATAGGTCAAATTTCAACTTTTTTATTTCATTACAATTTTCTTCTAAAGCCTTTTTATACACCAATACTTTAAGTTTGAAACAGTTGATGGTTGTAAAATATTTTTTTTTTATTTCATTTGAACTTTCTTTCAAAACTCCTTCATATCACACCAAACTCGGCATGACTCGGAATACTTTCAGTTTGAAACAATTAACAGTTATAATATTGAATTTTTTTCTTTATTCCATCTACAAATTCTTTCAAAACTTTTTTATATGACATTAAACCCGGCGTGATTCCGAATACATTAAATTTAAAACAATTGACGGTCGAAATATATATATTTTTTATTTCGTCTGAAAGTTCTTCTAAATCCCTTTCATATGATATCAAACACGATATGATACGGAACACTTTAGGTTTAAAACAATTGAAGGTCGTAAAATTTCAAATACGTGTATTATTTCCGAAAACATTTTGCTAAACTAACTTTTTATATTGTTTGTTTGTAGATATTATAAATAATTTTTGAAAAAGCAATGAGCGTTCGCCGAGATTTGAATCCAGAACCTTTCACTCGCATGGTGACTGCTCTAGCATTTCTTCAACTAAAAGTTGCTCGAAAGGCATGAGTATTCGCCGAGTGTTTGTAGCTCAATTGGTTAGAGCAGTCACCATGCGAGTGAATTTTTTTATAGAATTTATTAAGTTTGAAACAATTACCTATCGTAAAATTTCAACTTATATATCATCTGAAAGTTCTTTTAAAGCCCTTCAATATGACACTAAATACGGTACGATTCGGAATACTTTAAGTTTGAAACTATTGACAGTCGTAAAATTTCAACAATTTTCATTTTTCTGAAAGTTCTTCTAAAACCCTTTAATATGACACCAAACACGATAGGTTTTGTTTCAATTTCACTAAAATAATTGCCGATTGAAAATATTATAATTTTGCCCACATGCCCTTTAAAATAACTTTCGTATTACCGATATAAAATTTAAAAGTGATCAAATGATTCCAATTCGAGTTATCTGGTTTTTCTAAATTGTACTCTGACGTGGATAAAATTTGCTTGGTTTTACTGTATATTATTACGGGAGACAAATTTGGTTGGGTTTACCTGTATACTTTATATAACTTCTCAATTTGACGTTTGGTTTTAGTGGACTGTCAAAAATTTTCTTTTTAAATTCACATATATAAAATGCTTACTGATAATAAAAACGTTCCCTCATTCCCCCAATATGTGTAACATATTTCAAAAGTTGTCTACAAAATTAAATACTTCAATAATTTTTAATTAAAAATGCGATATGTCCACATACAAATGTCAAAATTAGAGTAGGTGTTCTTTTTTAAAATTTCAAAGCCTCCACACTCTTTGTCTGTATATTTTATAAAACTTGTCAATTTGACGTTTTGAATTAAAACCAACTTCATAGTGGACTGTTCAAAATTTTCTTTTTAAATACACATATTTGAAATTTGTAATTATAATAGAAACGTCCCCTCAGTCCCCCAATGTGCGTAAAATATTTCAAAACTACTCTAAAACATTTAATATTTAAATAATTTATAATTAAATATGCGACATGTCCACAGACAAATGTCAAAATTACAGTAGATGTTCTTCTTAAAAATGTCAAAGCCTCCACACTCTTAGTTGAAAATGCATGTTTTTTCAAGTTTTCTCGCACATCATGTGCACGAAAAATCTGAGACTATCAAAAGGCACTCCCCGTGAGTAATCCCTATCAAATAAAAAAAGTTTCAAATAAATCGGATAAACCGTCTAGGCTGTAAAATTGTTAGACTGATCGTGATGAATCTATACATAGGGAATTAAGCCGTTTAGTATATAAGACTAGCGGTCGCCCTGGCTTCGCCAGGCCTCACGCTAGTTCCGCGGACCCTGTAGTTGAATTCACTTTTGTAGGACAGTTGACACAATATAAATTCAATTATTACAAATCTAAAACATTTCTGCATATCTTTTCAACCAAAGACCTTTTAATTGATACTAAACACTACAAGATTTCGAAGATCTTTCATTAAAACAATTAACGATTGAAAAATATCCAATTCTGCTCGCGAGCTCTTCAAAAGACCTTTTACTAGATACCAAACACAATAAGTTTTGAAGAACTTTCATTAAAACGATTGATGACAGGAAAAATCCAATTTTATACGCGAGCCCTTCAAAAGACCTTTCATTTGATACTAAACACGAAAAATTTTGAATCATTTTTACTAAAACAATTGAGGATCTAAAAGTATTAAGTTTTGTACGCGAACCCTTCAAAAAATCTTTCTTTTTTATACAAACGCGATAGGTCAAATTTCAACTTTTTTATTTTATTACATTTCGTCTGAAAGTTCTTCTAAATCCCTTTCATATGATATCATACACGACATTTTGCTAAACTAACTTTTTATAAAAATTTGTTTATTGGCACAATTGTTTGTTTGTAGATATTATAAATAATTTTTGAAAAAGCAATGAGCGTTCGCCGGGATTTGAATCCAGAACCTTTTACTCGCATGGTGACTGCTCTAGCATTTCTTCAACTAAAAGTTGCACGAAAGGCATGAGTATTCGCCGAGTGTTTGTAGCTGAATTGGTTAGAGCAGTCACCATGCGAGTGAAAGGTTCTGGGTTCAAATTCCGGCGAACACTCATTGCTTTTTCAAAATCTATCTTTTTAATTATTTTATCTAAAGGTTCGTCTAAAGCCCTTTCATATGATACCAAACATGGCATAATTCGGAATACTTTAAGTTTGAAACAATTGACAGTCGTAAAATTTCAATCAAATACGTGTTTTATTTCCGAAAAGGTTCTGTGTTAAAATTCCGGCGAACGCTCATTGGTTTTTCAAAAACTAACTTTTTAATTATTTTATCGAAAGGTTCGTCTAAAGCCCTTTCATATGATACCAAACATGGCATAATTCGGAATACTTTAAGTTTGAAATAATTGACAGTCGTAAAATTTCAATCAAATACGTGTTTTATTTCCGAAAAGATTTTGCTAATCTATTAAAAATCCGTTGGATGTAATTTTTGATAGTTCCACATTTTTTTATAGAATTTATTAAGTTTGAAACAATTACCTATCGTAAAATTTCAACTTTTTATATTTCATCTGAAAGTTCTTTTGAAGCCCTTCAATATGACACTAAATACGGTACGATTCGGAATACTTTAAGTTTGAAACTATTGACAATCGTAAAATTTCAACTTTTTTTAATTTTATATGAAAGTTCTTCTAAAGCCCTTTTATATGACACCTAACACAATATGATTCGAAATACTTTATGTTAGAAACAATTGCTTATTGTAAAATTTCAATTTTTTTCATTTATCTGAAAGTTCTTCTAAAGCCCTTTAATATGACACCAAACACGATAGGTTTTGTTGCAATTTCACTGAAATAATTGACGATTGAAAATATTATAATTTTGCCCACATGCCCTTTAAAATAACTTTCGTATTACCGAAAGAAAATTTAAGAGTGATCAAATGATTCCAATTCGAGTTATCTGGTTTTTCTAAATTGTACTCTGCCGTGGATACAATTTTAAATACACATATTTGAAATTTGTAATTATAATAGAAACGTCACCTCAGTCCCCCAATGTGCGTAAAATATTTCAAAAGTTGTCTAAAATATTTAATACTTGAATAATTTTTAATTAGAAATGCGATATGTCCACTGACAAATGTCAAAATGACAGCAGATGTTCTTCAATATTTCAAAGCCACCATATTCTTTATACTTTATAAAACTTATCAATTTGACGTTTCAAATTAAAACCAACTTCATAGTGGACTATAAAAATTTTTCTTTTTAAATACACATATTTAAAATGCGTAATTATAATAAAAACGTTCCCTCATTCCCCCAATATGTGTCAAATATTTCAAAAGTTGTCTAAAATATTTAATACTTGAATAATTTTTAATTAAAAATGCGATATGTCCACATACAAATGTCAAAATTAGAGTAGGTGTTCTTTTTTAAAATTTCAAAGCCTCCACACTCTTTGTCTGTATATTTTATAAAACTTGTCAATTTGACGTTTTGAATTAAAACCAACTTCATAGTGGACTGTTAAAAATTTTCTTTTTAAATACACATATTTTAAATTTGTAATTATAATAGAAACGTCCCCTCAGTCCCCCAATGTGCGTAAAATATTTCAAAACTACTCTAAAACATTTAATATTTAAATAATTTATAATTAAAAATGCGACATGTCCACTGACAAATGTCAAAATGACAGTAGATGTTCTTTTTCAAAATTTCAAAGCCACCATATTCTTTATACTTTATAAAACTTGTCAATTTGACGTTTTGCTTTAAAACCAACTTCATAGTGAAGTGTCAAAAATTTACTTTTTAAATATACACATTTGAAATGTATAATTATAATAAAAACGTCCCCTCAGTCCCCTAATGTGCGTAAAATATTTCAAAACTACTCTAAACCATTTAATATTTAAATAATTTATAATTAAAAATGCGACATGTCCACTGACAAATGTCAAAGTGACGTTTGATGTTCTTCTTAAAAATTTCAAAGCCTCCACACTCTTAGTTGACTTTGCCCCAAAAACGCATGTTTTTTCAAGTTTTCTCGCACATCATGTACACGAAAAATCTGAGACTATCAAAAGGCACTCCCCGTGATGAATCCCTATCAAATAAAAAAAATTGTAAATAAATCGGATAAACCGTGTAGTCTGTAAAATTGTTAGAATGAACGTGATGAAATATATATATATAGGGAATTAAGCCGTTTAGTATATAAGACTAGCGGTCGCCCTGGCTTCGCCAGGCCTCACGCTAGCTCCGCGGACCCTGAAGTAGGATTCACTTTTGTAGGACAGTTGACACGCGAGCTCTTCAAAAGACCTTTCATTTGATACTAAACTCGAAAAATTTTGAAACATTTTCACTAAAACAATTGAGGATCTAAAATTATTAAATTTTGTACGCGAACCCTTTAAAAAATCTTTCTTTTTGATACAAACGCGATAGGTCAAATTTCAACTTTTTTATTTCATTACAATTTTCTTCTAAAGCCTTTTTATACACCAATACTTTAAGTTATCACACCAAACTCGGCATGACTCGGAATACTTTCAGTTTGAAACAATTAACAGTTGTAATATTGAATTTTTTTCTTTATTCCATCTACAAGTTCATTCAAAACTTTTTTATATGACATTAAACCCGGCATGATTCCGAATACTTTAAATTTAAAACAATTGACGGTCGAAATATATATATTTTTTATTTCGTCTGAAAGTTCTTCTAAATCCCTTTCATATGATATCAAACACGATATGATACGGAACACTTTAGGTTTAAAACAATTGAAGGTCGTAAAATTTCAAATATGTGTGTCATTCCGAAAACATTTTGCTAAACTAACTTTTTATAAGAATTTGTTTATTGACACAATTGTTTGTTTGTAGATATTATAAATAATTTTTGAAAAAGCAATGAGCGTTTGCCGGAATTTGAATCCAGAACCTTTCATTCGCATGGTGACTGCTCTAGCATTTCTTCAACTAAAAGTTGCTCGAAAGGCATGAGTATTCGCCGAGTGTTTGTAGCTCAATTGGTTAGAGCAGTCACCATGCGAGTGAATTTTTTTATAGAATTTATTAAGTTTGAAACAATTACCTATCGTAAAATTTCAACTTTCAATATTTCATCTGAAAGTTCTTTTGAAGCCCTTCAATATGACACTAAATACGGTACGATACGGAATACTTTAATTTTGAAACTATTGACAGTCGTAAAATTTCAACTTTTTTTTTTATTTCATATGAAAATTCTTCTAAAGCCCTTTCATATGACACCCAATACAATATGATTCGAAATACTTTATGTTAGAAACAATTGCTTACTGTAAAATTTCAACTATTTTCATTTTTCTGAAAGTTCTTCTAAATCCTTTTAATATGACACCGAACACGATAGGTTTTGTTGCAATTCACTAAAATAATTGCCGATTGAAAATATTATAATTTTGCCCACATGCCCTTTAAAATAACTTTCGTATTACCGATAGAAAATTTAAGAGTGATCAAATGATTCCAATTCGAGTTATCTGGTTTTTCTAAATTGTACTCTGACGTGGATAAAATTTGCTTGGTTTTACTGTATATTATTACTGGAGACAAATTTGGTTGGGTTTACCTGTATACTTTATATAACTTGTCAATTTGACGTTGTGTTTTAGTGGACTGTCAAAAATTTTCTTTTTAAATACACATATATAAAATGCTTAATGATAATAAAAACGTTCCCTCATTCTCCCAATATGTGTCAAATATTTCAAAAGTTGTCTAAAATATTTAATACTTCAATAATTGTTAATTAAAAATGCGATATGTCCACATACAAATGTCAAAATTAGAGTAGGTGTTCTTTTTTAAAATTTCAAAGCCTCCACACTCTTTGTCTGTATATTTTATAAAACTTGTCAATTTGACGTTTTGAACTAAAACCAACTTCATAGTGGACTGTCAAAAATTTTCTTTTTAAATACACATATTTGAAATTTGTAATTATAATAGAAACGTCCCCTCAGTCCCCCAATGTGCGTAAAATATTTCAAAACTACTCTAAAACATTTAATATTTAAATAATTTATAATTAAATATGCGACATGTCCACAGACAAATGTCAAAATTACAGTAGATGTTCTTCTTAAAAATTTCAAAGCCTCCACACTCTTAGTTGAAAATGCATGTTTTTTCAAGTTTTCTCGCACATCATGTGCACGAAAAATCTGAGACTATCAAAAGGCACTCCGCATAAGTAATCCCTATCAAATAAAAAAAGTTTCAATTAAATCGGAAAAACCGTCTAGGCTGTAAAATTGTTAGACTGATCGTGATGAATCTATATATAGGGAATTAAGCCGTTTAGTATATAAGACTAGCGGTCGCCCTGGCTTCGCCAGGCCTCACGCTATGCTCCGCGGACTCTGAAGTAGAATTCACTTTTGTACGACAGTTGTCAAAATATAAATTCAATTATTACAAATCTAAAACATTTCTGCATATCTTTCCATCCAAAGACCTTTTAATTAATACTAAACACAATCGGATTCGAAGAAATTTCATTAAAACAACTGACGATTGAAAAAAATCCAATTCTGCTCGCAAGCTCTTCAAAAGATCTTTTATTAGATACCAAACACAATAGGTTTTGAAGAACTTTCATTAAAACGATTGATGACAGGAAAAATCCAATTATACACGCGAGCTCTTGAAAAGATCTTTAATTTAATACTAAACACGAAGAAATTTGAAGCATTTTCACTAAAACAATTGAGGATCTAAAAGTATTAAATTTTGTATGCGAACCCTTCAAAAAAACTTTATTTTTGATATAAACGCGATAGGTCAAATTTGAACTTTTTTATTTCATTACAATCTTCTTCTAAAGCCTTTTTATACGACACCAAACACGGCATGAATCGGAATACTTTAAGTTTGAAACAGTTGACGATTGTAGAATATTTTTTTTTTTTATTTCATTTGAAGTTTCTTTCAAAACTCTTTCATATCACACCAAACTCGGCATGACTCGGAATACTTTGAATTTGAAACAATTAACAGTTGTAATATTTAATTTTTTTCTTTATTCCATCTACAAGTTCTTTCAAAACTTTTTTATATGACATTAAACACGGCATGATTTCGAATACTTTAAATTTAAAACAATTGACGGTCGAAATATATATATTTTTTATTTCGTCTGAAAGTTCTTCTAAAGCCCTTTCATTTTCATATGATATCAAACACGATATGATACGGACCACTTTAGGTTTAAAACAATTGAAGGTCGTTAAATTTCAAATACGTGTGTTATTTCCGAAAAAATTTTGCTAAACTAACTTTTTATAAGAATTTGTTTATTGACACAATTGTTTGTTTGTAGATATTATAAATAATTTTTGAAAAAGCAATGAGCGTTCGCCGGGATTTGAATCCAGAACCTTTCACTCGCATGGTGACTGCTGTAGCATTTCTTCCACTAAACGTTGCAGGAAAGGCATGAGTATTCGAGTATTCGAGTGTTTGTAGCTCAATTGGTTAGAGCAGTCACCATGCGAGTGAAAGGTTCTGGGTTCAAATTCCGGCGAACGCTTATTGCTTTTTCAAAATCTGTCTTTTTAATTATTTTATCTAAAGGTTCGTCTAAAGCCCTTTCATATGATACCAAACATGGCATAATTCGGAATACTTTAAGTTTGAAATAATTGACAGTCGTAAAATTTCAATCAAATACGTGCTTTATTTCCGAAAAGATTTTGCTAATCTATTAAAAATCCGTTGGATGTAATTGTTGATAGTTCCACATTTTTTTATAGAATTTATTAAGTTTGAAACAATTACCTATCGTAAAATATATATATTTCATATGTAAGTTCTTTTGAAGCCCTTCAATATGACACTAAATACGGTACGATTCGGAATACTTTAAGTTTGAAACTATTGACAGTCATAAAATTCAACTTTTTTTTTATTTCATTTGAAAGTTCTTCTAAAGCCCTTTCATATGACACCCAACACAATATGATTCGAAATACTTTATGTTAGAAACAATTGCTTATTGTAAAATTTCAACTTTTTTCATTTATCTGAAAGTTCTTCTAAAGCCCTTTAATATGATACCAAACACGATAGGTTTTGTTGCAATTTCACTGAAATAATTGACGATTGAAAATATTATAATTTTGCCCACATGCCCTTTAAAATAACTTTCGTATTACCGAAAAAAAAATTAAGAGTGATCAAATGATTCCAATTCGAGTTATCTGGTTTTTCTAAATTGTACTCTGCCGTGGATAAAATTTTTTAAATACACATATTTGAAATTTGTAATTATAATAGAAACGTCACCTCAGTCCCCCAATGTGCGTAAAATATTTCAAAACTACTCTAAAACATTTAATATTTAAATAATTTATAATTAAAAATGCGACATGTCTACTAACAAATGTCAAAATGACAGTAGACGTTCTTCTTCAAAATTTCAAAGCCACCATATTCTTTATACTTTATAAAACTTGTCAATTTGACGTTTTGCTTTAAAACCAACTTCATAGTGAAGTGTCAAAAATTTACTTTTTAAATATACACATTTGAAATGTATAATTATAATAAAAACGTCCCCTCAGTCCCCTAATATGCGTAAAATATTTCAAAACTACTCTAAACCATTTAATATTTAAATAATTTATAATTAAACATGCGACATGTCCACTGAGAAATGTCATAATGACGTTTGATGTTCTTCTTAAAAATTTCAAAGCCTCCACACTCTTTGTTGATTTTGCCCCAAAAACGCATGTTTTTTCAAGTTTTCTCGCACATCATGTGCACGAAAAATCTGAGACTATCAAAAGGCACTCCCCATGAATGACCCCGATCAAATAAAAAAAGTTGCAAATAAATCGAATAAACCGTCTAGGCTGTAAAATTGTTAGAATGAACGTGATGAATCTATATATATATAGGGATTTATGCCGTTTAGTATATAAGACTAGCGGTCGCCCTGGCTTCGCCAGGCCTCACGCTAGCTCCGCAGACCCTGAAGTAGAATTCACTTTTGTAAGACAGTAGACACAATATAAATGGAATTATTACAAATCTAAATCATTTCTGCGTATCATTCCATCCAAAGACCTTTTAATTGATACTAAACACAATAGGTTTCGAAGATCTTTCACTAAAACAACTGACGATTGAAAAAAATCCAATTATGCACGTGAGCTCTTCAAAAGACCTTTCATTTGATACTAATCACGAAGAATTTTAATGCATTTTCACTAAAACAATTGAGGATCTATAAGTACTAAATTTTGTACGCGAACCCTTCAAAAAATCTTTCTTTTTGATACAAACCCGATAGGTTTTAAATACTTTCACGAAAAAAATTGTACATTTTGCTAAACTATTAAAAATCTTTTGGACGTCATTTTTTATAATGTTTTACATTTATATTTTATACGTACATGAAATCAATTGAAATTTTTCTCTAAACTTTTTTGAAAAATTGTTGGAAATCGCTGAAATAAACTTTTTTGCATTGTAGAATGCTGCTGTCAATTTTATTATTTTTTTAAATGTATATTATTACCGCACACAAATTTTGCTTTGTTTTATTACATACTTTTAAAAATTATTTGTCAAATTGACGTTTTGTCTTAAAAAATTTTACGCTAGCCCTTCAAAAAACCTTCCATTTGATACCAAACACGATATGTTTTTAAGCACTTTCACTAAAACAATTGACGATCGAAAAGTAATAAATTTTGTACGCAAGTCCTTCAAAATACCTTTCATTTAATACCAAACACGATAAGTTTAGAAGGACTTTCACTAAAACAATTGCCAATCGTAAAATATTTAATTTTGTACGCGATCTTTCCAAAAGACCTTTCATTAGATATCAAACACGATAGGTTTCAAAGCAATATCACTAAAACAATTGTGAATCGAAAAAAAAATATTTCACGCGATCCCTTTAAAAGACTTTTTATTTGATACCAAAAAATATTTTATGTTTAAAACAATTGACATTCTTCATTTTTTTTTTATTTCATATAACATTTCTTCCAAATTTTCATATGACATTAAATACGGCATTAATCCGAATATTTCAAATTTGAAACAATTGACAACCGTAAAGTCTTATTTTTTTATTTCGTCTGAAAGTTCTTCTAAAGCCCTGTCATATGATATCAAACACGATTTGATTCGGACCACTTTAAGCTTAGAACAATTGACGGTCGTAAAATTTCAATCAAATACGTCTTTTATTTCCGAAAACATTTTGCTAAAATAACTCTTTTTTATTTCATCTGAAAGTTCTTCTAACTCTATTTCATATGCTCTAGCATTTCTTCAACTAAAGGTTGCACGAAAGGCATGAATATTCGCCGAGTGTTTGTAGCTCAATTGGTTAGAGCAGTCACCATGCGAGTGAAAGGTTCTGGGTTCAAATTCCGGCAAACGCTCATTGCTTTTTCAAAAACTAACTTTTTAATTAATTTATCTAAAGGTTCGTCTAAAGCCCTTTCATATGATACCAAACATGGCATAATTCGGAATACTTTAAGTTTGAAATAATTGACAGTCGTAAAATTTCAATCAAATACGTGTTTTATTTCCGAAAAGATTTTGCTAATCTATTAAAAATCCGTTGGATGTAATTTTTGATAGTTCCATATTTTTTTATAGAATTTATTAAGTTTGAAATAATTACCTATCGTAAAATTTCAACTTTTTATATTTCATCTGAAAGTTCTTTTGAAGCCCTTCAATATGACACTAAATACGGTACGTTTCGGAATACTTTAAGTTTGAAACTATTGACAATCGTAAAATTTCAACTTTTTTTTATTTTATATGAAAGTTCTTCTAAAGCCCTTTTATATGACACCTAACACAATATGATTCGAAATACTTTATGTTAGAAACAATTGCTTATTGTAAAATTTCAACTTTTTTCATTTATCTGAAAGTTCTTCTAAGCCCTTTAATATGACATCAAACACGATAGGTTTTGTTGCAATTTCACTGAAATAATTGACGATTGAAAATATTATAATTTTGCCCACATGCCCTTTAAAATAACTTTCATATTACCGAAAGAAAATTTAAGAGTGATTAAATGATTCCAATTCGAGTTATCTGGTTTTTATAAATTGTACTCTGCCGTGGATAAAATTTTAAATACACATATTTGAAATTTGTAATTATAATAGAAACGTCACCTCAGTCCCCCAATGTACGTAAAATATTTCAAAACTACTCTAAAACATTTAATATTTAAATAATTTATAATTAAAAATGCGACATGTCCACTGACAAATGTCAAAATGACAGTAGATGTTCTTCTTCAAAATTTCAAAGCCACCATATTCTTTATACTTTATAAAACTTGTCAATTTGACGTTTTGAATTAAAACCAACTTCATAGTGAAGTGTCAAAAATTTACTTTTTAAATATACACATTTGAAATGTATAATTATAATAAAAACGTCCCCTCAGTCCCCCAATGTGCGTAAAATATTTCAAAACTACTCTAAACCATTTAATATTTAAACAATTTATAATTAAAAATGCGACATGTCCACTGACAAATGTCAAAGTGACGTTTGATGTTCTTCTTAAAAATTTCAAAGCCTCCACACTCTTAGTTGATTTTGCCCCAAAAACGCATGTTTTTTCAAGTTTTCTCGCACATCATGTGCACGAAAAATCTGAGACTATCAAAAGGCACTCCACGTGATTGACCTCTATCAAATAAAAAAAGTTTGAAATAAATCGAATAAACCGTCTAGGCTGTAAAATTGTTAGAATGAACGTGATGAATCTATATATATATAGGGATTTATGCCGTTTAGTATATAAGACTAGCGGTCGCCCTGGCTTCGCCAGGCCTCACGCTAGCTCCGCGGACCCTGAAGTAGGATTCACTTTTGTAGGACAGTTGACACGCGAGCTCTTCAAAAGACCTTTCATTTGATACTAAACACGAAGAATTTTGAAACATTTTCACTAAAACAATTGAGGATCTAACATTATTAAATTTTGTACGCGAACCCTTTAAAAAATCTTTCTTTTTGATACAAACGCGATAGGGCAAATTTCAACTTTTTTATTTCATTACAATTTTCTTCTAAAGTTTTTTTATACACCAATACTTTAAGTTTAAAACAGTTGATGGTTGTAAAATATTTATTTTTTAATTCATTTGAACTTTCTTTCAAAACTCTTTCATATCACACCAAACTCGGCATGACTCGGAATACTTTCAGTTTGAAACAATTAACAGTTGTAATATTGAATTTTTTTCTTTATTCCATGTACAAGTTCATTCAAAACTTTTTTATATGACATTAAACCCGGCATGATTCCGAATACTTTAAATTTAAAACAATTGACGGTCGAAATATATATATATTTTTTATTTCGTCTGAAAGTTCTTCTAAATCCCTTTCATATGATATCAAACACGATATGATACGGAATACTTTAGGTTTAAAACAATTGAAGGTCGTAAAATTTCAAATACGTGTGTTATTTCCGAAAACATATTGCTAAACTAACTTTTTATAAGAATTTGTTTATTGACACAATTGTTTGTTTGTAGATATTATAAATAATTTTTGAAAAAGCAATGAGCGTTCGCCGGGATTTGAATCCAGAACCTTTCACTCGCATGGTGACTGCTCTAGCATTTCTTCAACTAAAAGTTGCTCGAAAGGCATGAGTATTCGCCGAGTGTTTGTAGCTCAATTGGTTAGAGCAGTCACCATGCGAGTGAATTTTTTTATAGTATTTATTAAGTTTGAAACAATTACCTATCGTAAAATTTCAACTTTCTATATTTCATCTAAAAGTTCTTTTGAAGCCCTTCAATATGACACTAGATACGGTACGATACGGAATACTTTAAGTTTGAAACTATTGACAGTCGTAAAATTTCAACTATTTTTTTATTTCATATGAAAATTCTTCTAAAGCACTTTCATATGACACTCAACACAATATGATTCGAAATACTTTATGTTAGAAACAATTGCTTACTGTAAAATTTCAACTATTTTCATTTTTCTGAAAGTTCTTCTAAATCCTTTTAACATGACACCGAACACGATAGGTTTTGTTGCAATTTCACTAAAATAATTGCCGATTGAAAATATTATAATTTTGCCCACGTGCCCTTTAAAATAACTTTCGTATTACCGATATAAAATTTAAGAGTGATCAAATGATTCCAATTCGAGTTATTTGGTTTTTCTTAATTGTACTCTGACGTGGATAAAATTTGCTTGGTTTTCTGTATATTATTACTGCAGACAAATTTGGTTGGGTTTACCTGTATACTTTATATAACTTGTCAATTTGACGTTTTGTTTTAGTGAATTGTCAAAAATTTTCTTTTTAAATACACATGTATAAAATGCTTAATGATAATAAAAACGTTGCCTCATTCCCCCAATATGTGTAAAATATATCAAAAGTTATCTAAAAAATTAAATACTTCAATAATTGTTAATTAAAAATGCGATATGTCCACATACAAATGTCAAAATTAGAGTAGGTGTTCTTTTTTAAAATTTCAAAGCCTCCACACTCTTTGTCTGTATATTTTATAAAACTTGTCAATTTGACGTTTCGAATTAAAACCAACTTCATAGTGGACTATAAAAATTTTTCTTTTTAAATACACATATTTAAAATGTTTAATTATAATAGAAACGTCCCCTCAGTCCCCCAATGTGCGTAAAATATTTCAAAACTACTCTAAAACATTTAATATTTAAATAATTTATAATTAAATATGCGACATGTCCACAGACAAATGTCAAAATTACAGTAGATGTTCTTCTTAAAAATGTCAAAGCCTCCACACTCTAAGTTTAAAATGCATGTTTTTTCAAGTTTTCTCGCACATCATGTGCACGAAAAATCGGAGACTATCAAAAGGCACTCCGCATAAGTAATCCCTATCAAATAAAAAAAGTTTCAAATAAATCGGATAAACCGTCTAGGCTGTAAAATTGTTAGACTGATCGTGATGAATCTATATATAGGGAATTAAGCCGTTTAGTATATAAGACTAGCGGTCGCCCTGGCTTCGCCAGGCCTCACGCTAGCTCCGCGGACCCTGAAGTAGGATTCACTTTTGTAGGACAGTTGACACGCGAGCTCTTCAAAAGACCTTTCATTTGATACTAAACACGAAGAATTTTGAAACATTTTCACTAAAACAATTGAGGATCTAACATTATTAAATTTTGTACGCGAACCCTTTAAAAAATCTTTCTTTTTGATACAAACGCGATAGGGCAAATTTCAACTTTTTTATTTCATTACAATTTTCTTCTAAAGTTTTTTTATACACCAATACTTTAAGTTTAAAACAGTTGATGGTTGTAAAATATTTATTTTTTAATTCATTTGAACTTTCTTTCAAAACTCTTTCATATCACACCAAACTCGGCATGACTCGGAATACTTTCAGTTTGAAACAATTAACAGTTGTAATATTGAATTTTTTTCTTTATTCCATGTACAAGTTCATTCAAAACTTTTTTATATGACATTAAACCCGGCATGATTCCGAATACTTTAAATTTAAAACAATTGACGGTCGAAATATATATATATTTTTTATTTCGTCTGAAAGTTCTTCTAAATCCCTTTCATATGATATCAAACACGATATGATACGGAATACTTTAGGTTTAAAACAATTGAAGGTCGTAAAATTTCAAATACGTGTGTTATTTCCGAAAACATATTGCTAAACTAACTTTTTATAAGAATTTGTTTATTGACACAATTGTTTGTTTGTAGATATTATAAATAATTTTTGAAAAAGCAATGAGCGTTCGCCGGGATTTGAATCCAGAACCTTTCACTCGCATGGTGACTGCTCTAGCATTTCTTCAACTAAAAGTTGCTCGAAAGGCATGAGTATTCGCCGAGTGTTTGTAGCTCAATTGGTTAGAGCAGTCACCATGCGAGTGAATTTTTTTATAGTATTTATTAAGTTTGAAACAATTACCTATCGTAAAATTTCAACTTTCTATATTTCATCTAAAAGTTCTTTTGAAGCCCTTCAATATGACACTAGATACGGTACGATACGGAATACTTTAAGTTTGAAACTATTGACAGTCGTAAAATTTCAACTATTTTTTTATTTCATATGAAAATTCTTCTAAAGCACTTTCATATGACACTCAACACAATATGATTCGAAATACTTTATGTTAGAAACAATTGCTTACTGTAAAATTTCAACTATTTTCATTTTTCTGAAAGTTCTTCTAAATCCTTTTAACATGACACCGAACACGATAGGTTTTGTTGCAATTTCACTAAAATAATTGCCGATTGAAAATATTATAATTTTGCCCACGTGCCCTTTAAAATAACTTTCGTATTACCGATATAAAATTTAAGAGTGATCAAATGATTCCAATTCGAGTTATTTGGTTTTTCTTAATTGTACTCTGACGTGGATAAAATTTGCTTGGTTTTCTGTATATTATTACTGCAGACAAATTTGGTTGGGTTTACCTGTATACTTTATATAACTTGTCAATTTGACGTTTTGTTTTAGTGAATTGTCAAAAATTTTCTTTTTAAATACACATGTATAAAATGCTTAATGATAATAAAAACGTTGCCTCATTCCCCCAATATGTGTAAAATATATCAAAAGTTATCTAAAAAATTAAATACTTCAATAATTGTTAATTAAAAATGCGATATGTCCACATACAAATGTCAAAATTAGAGTAGGTGTTCTTTTTTAAAATTTCAAAGCCTCCACACTCTTTGTCTGTATATTTTATAAAACTTGTCAATATGACGTTTTGAATTAAAACCAACTTCATAGTGGACTGTTAAAAATTTTCTTTTTAAATACACATATTTGAAATTTGTAATTATAATAAAAACGTCCCCTCAGTCCCCTAATGTGCGTAAAATATTTCAAAACTACTCTAAAACATTTAATATTTAAATAATTTATAATTAAAAATGCGACATGTCCACAGACAAATGTCAAAATTACAGTAGATGTTCTTCTTAAAAATTTCAAAGCCTCCACACTCTTAGTTGAAAATGCATGTTTTTTCAAGTTTTCTCGCACATCATGTGCACGAAAAATCTGAGACTATCAAAAGGCACTCCGCATAAGTAATCCCTATCAAATAAAAAAAGTTTCAAATAAATCGGATAAACCGTCTAGGCTGTAAAATTGTTAGACTGATCGTGATGAATCTATACATAGGGAATTAAGCCGTTTAGTATATAAGACTAGCGGTCGCCCTGGCTTCGCCAGGCCTCACGCTAGGCTCCGCGGATACTGAAGTAAAATTGTACGTCTGTTCATCTGAAGATCTTTTAATTAATACCCAACGCAATAGGTTTAGAAGCTCCATTACGATAGGTTTTAATGTTCTCTCAATAAAACAATTGCGGAACGAAACAGATTTATTTGGCACGCGAGCCCTTCAAAAGATCTAACACGCCATGATTCGGAATACTTTAAATTTGATACAATTGACTGCCGGATTTTTATTTATTTTTTCATTTAAAAGTTCTTTCAATGTCCTTTCATGTGACACCAAACACGGAATGATTCCGAATGCTTTAAGTTTGAAACAATTGACAGTCGTATTTATTTTTTATTTTTATTTCATATAAAAGTCTTTCTTATGATACTAAACAAGGCATGATTCCGAATACTTGAAATTTAAAACAATTTACGGTCGTAAAGTTTAAATTTTTTAATTCTACTGAAAGTCCTTCTAAAGCTATTTCATATGATATCAAACACGATATGATTCCGAATACTTTATATTTGTAACAATTGAGAATCGTAAAATTTAACATTTTTTATTTCATCGGCAAGTTCTTTTAAAGTCCTTTCATATGAAACCCAACACAGTATGATCAGAATAATTTATGTTAGAAACAATTGCCTATTGTAAAATTTCAACTTTTTTGTAAATTTCATCAGAAAGCTATTGCAAAGCCCTTTCATATGATACCAAACACTGTATGATTCGGAATACTAATAATACTGTTTTAAACAATTTACAGTCGTAAAATTTCAAATAAAAACGTGTTTTATTTCTGAATTCATTCTGCTAAACTTTTAAAAAACGTTCGGATGTTATTTCTGATGACGTACCACATTTATATTTTATCAATTTTTTTTTTCTAAAATTTTTAATAAAATGTTGGAAATCGCTGGAATATTATTTCTGACATCGTTTATTCGAGTTACCTTTTTTACATTGTAGAATGCTGCTGTCAATTTTTTTTTTTTTTGTATTACTGTGTATTATTACCGCAGACAAATTTTGCTTTGTTTCATTATATTCTTTCAAAAACTATTTGTCAAATAGACGTCTTGTTTTAAAAATTTTATATAAACATAAAATCAATTGAAAACATGTACCCTCAATCATCTAATACCCGAATCAATTTACAAAATTTCTCTAACTTGTCCAGAAATTGAAATAATTCTATCAAAAATTCCATGCGTACCAAATACGATTGGTTTTGATACATTTTCACTAAAACAAATGCCGATCGAGAAAAATATCTATTTTTCATGCGAGCTCTTCAAAAAAATTTTAATTTGATACCTAACACGATAGGTTATGAAGTACTTTTACTAAAACAATTGCCGATCAAAAAAATCCAAATTTGCACGTGAGCCCTTCAAAAGACATTTCATTTGATACCAAACACGGTAAGTTTTAAAGCACTTTCATTAAAACAATAGCCGATCGAAAAACATCCAACTCTGCACGTGAGCCCTTCAAAAGAACTTTCATTTGCTATCAAACACGATAGGTTTTGAAGTACTTACACAAAAACAATTGTCGATCGAAGTTATTTCAATTTTGTACGCGTGCCTTTCAAAAGAACTTTCATTTTATATAAGATTTGTAGCCCTTTCAATTAAACAATTACCGATAGAAAATTTAAGAGTGCTCAAATGATTCCAATTCGAGTTGCCTAGTTTTTTTTAATTATACTCTGCCGTGGATAAAATTTGCTTGGTTTTACTGTATATTATTACTGGAGACAAATTTGGTTGGGTTTACCTGTATACTTTATATAACTTGTCAATTTGACGTTTTGTTTTAGTGGACTGTCAAAAATTGTCTTTTTAAATACACATATTTAAAATGCGTAATTATAATTAAAACGTTCCCTCACTCCCCCAATATGTGTAAAATATATCAAAAGTTCTCTAAAAAATTTAATACTTCAATAATTGTTAATTAAAAATGCGATATGTCCACATACAAATGTCAAAATTAGAGTAGCTGTTTTTTTTTTTAATTTCAAAGCCTCCACACTCTTTGTCTGTATATTTTATAAAACTTGTCAATTTGACGTTTTGAATTAAAACCAACTTCATAGTGGACTATAAAAATTTTTCTTTTTAAATACACATATTTAAAATGTTTAATTATAATAAAAACGTCCCCTCAGTCCCCTAATGTGCGTAAAATATTTCAAAACTACTCTAAAACATTTAATATTTAAATAATTTATAATTAAAAATGCGACATGTCCACTGACAAACGTCAAAGTGACAGTAGATGTTCTTCTTAAAAATTTCAAAGCCTCCACACTCTTAGTTGAAAATGCATGTTTTTTCAAGTTTTCTCGCACATCATGTGCACGAAAAATCTGAGACTATCAAAAGGCACTCCGCATAAGTAATCCCTATCAAATAAAAAAAGTTTCAATTAAATCGGATAAACCGTCTAGGCTGTAAAATTGTTAGAATGATCGTGATGAATCTATACATAGGGAATTAAGCCGTTTAGTATATAAGATTTTTAAATAACGTAGAACAATGTGCAAGCAATCAACAAAAGAACCATAGCAACACCGTAAAACATGGTTCTCATGTAATATCATTAAAATTTTATAAATTTTGATAATATTTTAGTGATTTTGTAAATCGTACAGTTGTAGGAAAAATGTTTTTTATAACATGTGCCGAAAAAGGTTACGTGCTTGTGCAGATTAATCTCTGTACTTGCACGTAACAAGCCTTTTTCGGTACTTGTTATAAAAATAACTATTTTTCTAATACGGTAAGAAAGTGTCTACTTCCTTTACCAATTTTAGTATGGAAAGTAGGTTTTTACAAAAACAGTCAAGTAAAGTACGTATCCAAGGCTACAACAAAAATAAAAGTCTGGTAAAGTACAAAACAGTCTAGCAAAGATTTTACCTGACTTTTATTATTTTGTAGTAACCTTGGATACGTAGTCAGTACAAGTCATATAAAAAAAAATTAACTTTTTGAATTATTTATAATTAAATATTGATTAAATTAAACGGTTTCAGAAAAAATAGTATACATAATACGTCAGGAAAATATTGTTACTTGACTCAGCGGTTTCAAATCAAACAACCGCTTCATCAAGTAAAATATCACTTTCCAGATTTATTATGTAATAAACACTGTATTGTACTCGTATCATTCAAAATAACGTTTACGTTACCCTGGAAACTAATATAAAGTTTGATTTTGTTCACTCGTATTTTAAAATAATTTAAAACAAAACTTTTGGTGAATCTAAATTTTGACCATTAAAACGCGAATTGTACTTATCTGCGTTATTTGCAGCTTGCCGTACATCGTGAAGCGTATTTGATATTAAATATTCAAATAAATCGGATATATTTTCACATGGTTTAGAGAAAAAAATAAACAGTTTGTTTTCAAATAACAAATGTCAATTCATGCCATAATTACAGTGACGTGCGGTGAATTCTAGAGTTGGGTGTGCATTATTTTTTTGTAGGAGTTAGAAGGGAATCATCATATAATAAATGCTTACAATTTTTTTTTTATAAATGATGCAAATAAGTAGATTACAGGAAATGTTATTATTCTTTTTTAACAGTGATGAACGATAAACTACTAAATATTTCTTTATATTGTATTATGAGTATTATTTTTAATTATATGTTGAATAAGAGGCGATATATATATATATATATATATATATATATATATATATATATATATATATATATATATATATATATATATATATATATATATATATATAAATAAATAAATAAATATAAATAAATATATCATCACGACTTCTACCCATTGCTGGGTGTGGCACTCTGCTAAAGCAGATCTCGGTAAGTGATATATTTTTGCGCGTGAAGTGCGGTTACCAGTCGTCAAATCACGGCCCCCAAACATGTTAGTGGTGGAGGAGCCACAGGGATAGCTTTTTCAAATTATGAAAATTTGTCGCCTGTGGGAATCGAACCAGGGACCTCAGGATATATATATATATATATATATATATCATCACGCCTTTTACCCATTATTGGGTGTGGCACTCTGCCGAAGCTGATCTCGGTAAGTGATATATTTATGCGCGTGAAGTGCGGTTATATAAATATATATATATATAATCCCGGCGAACGCTCATTGTTTTTTCAAAAAATATTTTTCACAATTACCAACTGGCCATGTGTCACTAAATTATTTCTCAAAATAACGCAGTTATACTTGCTGAAACCAAAGCAAGTGCACAAATTCACAATGCAGGTGGAGGTAGAGAATAAGTTTAACTAATATTCTTTCTCACTCTCTCTCTCTCTCTCTCTCTTTCTAGCCAGCCAGATTGTTCCGCAATGTACGCTAGAGGCTTGCTAGAGCAATAGATCAGCGTGCAAATGCAGACATTAATTAGTGCGATACACGTTGGACGCGCTCGTATTTATGGTTGCATAAATCCTTCATTTTATATTCCGCAAACTAAACTTAAAAATTTAAATATAAATAAGACATAAAGTAATCATATTATTAATTTTAAAAATAAATAAAAATAAATATATCATCACGCCTTCTACCCATTACTGGGTGTGGCACTCTGCCGAAGCAGATCTCGGTAAGTGATATATTTTGCGCGTGAAGTGCGGTTACCAGTCATCAAATCTGAAATATTTCTAGGAGTGTGCACTGCATACATTGCACATATGAACTGCACGCCACTGCAATAATAAACCCGTGGTGCCATCTACCGACAGAATCGCAAACTGCATGACAGCAATTTAAATAAAATAAAGACAAAAAGTCAGTTCAGCTTGTAAAAATATCACAGTTCACTAGTCCCTAGTTGGGCTAGTTGGATAGTTGATCACACCATACTGATGAGTCCCTAAAGGACGAAACGCGTCTAAGCTGAACTGACCAGCCGTTTGATGATGACCTGATAAGTTGATTCAAACGTGCTGTAAAAATTTTGGAATTTGTGACAAGTGATGGAAATTTTGTTTTCCTATTTTTCTTATTTATTAAGACACAGTTCCACATCGTAATTGACTTTTTGTCTTTATTTTATTTAAATTGCTGTCATGCAGTTTGCGATTCTGTCGGTAGATGGCACCACGGGTTGCTCCTTAGCTCTCATGTCTTGTCTACCGGCGTAGTTATTTTAACATCAGTCAGTTCAGCTTGTAAAAATATCACAGTTCACTAGTCCCTAGTTGGGCTAGTTGGATAGTTGATCACACCATACTGATGAGTCCCTAAAGGACGAAACGCGTCTATGGTTAAAGCTGAACTGACCAGCCGTTTGATGATGACCTGATAAGTTGATTCAAACGTGCTCTAAAAATTTTGGAATTTGTGACAAGTGATGGAAATTTTGTTTTCCTATTTTTCTTATTTATTAAGACACAGCTCCACATCGTAATTGACTTTTTGTCTTTATTTTATTTAAATTGCTGTCATGCAGTTTGCGATTCTGTCGGTAGATGGCACCACGGGTTGCTCCTTAGCTCTCATGTCTTGTCTACCGGCGTAGTTATTTTAACATCAGTCAGTTCAGCTTGTAAAAATATCACAGTTCACTAGTCCCTAGTTGGGCTAGTTGGATAGTTGATCACACCATACTGATGAGTCCCTAAAGGACGAAACGCGTCTATGGTTAAAGCTGAACTGACCAGCCGTTTGATGATGACCTGATAAGTTGATTCAAACGTGCTGTAAAAATTTTGGAATTTGTGACAAGTGATGGAAATTTTGTTTTCCTATTTGTCTTATTTTTTTTAATTTTTATTTAAACAGCACAAAAATCAAGCAATAAGTTTTTATATAAAAGAATTTTTAAAAAGTAACTATACTCTTGCAGCAAAACGAACAATTCAGAATTTGGTTTTGTTAATAAATTATGATATTTCACTATTAACTCAGCTTCGAGAGATACAGAATAATTAAGTGTTATCTTATGTATCTTTCTAAAGTTGACTTGACAGAGTTATTTTGTTTATCAAATTTATCAGTGCATATGTTATAATAACTTCAGTATTGCTTCGATCATTATTTATCAAGTTTATAGCTTTTCTGAATTGTCGCGTTTGGTTATACGGGATATGAGGACATATCTGGGTAAATATTATTAGCTATGCATTGGTCTGATATACATTTAACCTTTGTAACTCACCCCGTCTACGTTTTTATGTAAACTCATGCATGAGAACGCGTATTTGCACTAACGCAACGATATCACCCTCTTACCCTGTTGTCAGTACGTCCCATGGAAAAACAACAACATTGGTTAGTGGTAGATTGACTTTCGTCGAGACAAGTTGTCTCTTGTATTCATGTACAAGAATAGTTTGATTCATATGTTGTTGTTGTTTCCAATGTCGGTTAATTTATTTAATTTCATTATTAACTTTTGTATTTGTTTAATTTTCTGTAAATTTTATCATTTATGTTTTTATGTATTTCATTTAACGTTTAATATATAATATATTAGTAGCGTTCGATTTGCACCAAATCTCAGTTAATCTCACCTCACCTCAGTTTGACAGCTTTTTTGTGCTGTTCTATTTGCACTGACATAACTGAGATCAAGTGAGACACTCACTTCCCCCTTTGCCGATGCTGCACTACCTATTTCACTGGTGCGTACTGAGATTTTCTACTCAGTTAGAGTGGGGGTAGAATTCGTTATGTTTTGTTTGTAGTTTGAATATTTGGAAGTTATTTAATTTTTTTTTAAATTGTACATGTTATTATAAATCATGTCTCACAGCTAACTGCCAACAAAAATATCAAGCAAATCATGTGTTGTCCGCGAAATGATACTACAACGTTCGTCACGTAACCGACTCAGTTCAGACCTGTCAAAACCCGTTCGATTTGTCATCGAAAAAATATCATCTCATTTCAGACAATCTCAACTCAGTTGAAATGAACTGAGGTGAGATTGTTTGCAAATCGAACGCTACTATTTTTACAAGAAGTTCGTCGTATTTCGATTTATTTAATCTTGTATTAAATCGCGTTATTTAAAAATATTTCATCGTCTATTAATTTGAAAACTAATTGATTCGTAGTTTCAATTAGTTTTACACTTTGTTCATTGAAACATTGCAGCGTTAACCGAGATAGGGAATAAGGTGTTTACACTAGTGCAAAGTTTTCTTTGAAAGAACAATATCTATGCAAGATGACCAGTCAAATATGTATTGAATGATTGCTGTCAAAAGTATCATTTGACATTTTTTTATTTATGTGATTATTGTGAAATCAATGCAAGTGACTATTAATGAACTATTGTTTAATTACTTGTAAATTATTCCATTAACCTTCAACGACATTCATATCTGTTGTTTTTATCATGGCTAAACAGCTTTATGATATCCGGAGCGAAATGTTTGTTGGCGAAGGTGAGGCTGCCACAGGTCCAGCTACTGAACTTGTTGATAATATAGAATTTGAAATTCTTACCAATTAACAAAAAATTTGTAATATTTACTACGTAATAATCAACCCACAATATACTCACTATGTTTGCCACTGTATATCTGACTTGTCACTTTAAGGTTTCAGTGAACAGAGATTAGGTTATAGAATTTTTTCTCTTAGTGTCATGCTCCAATTCCTATTTCAATTGTTCATAACAAGCGAATATAAAAAGCAAAAACTTTCAGAATTTGTATGTAACAGCACAAATTTAGCACTAACTCTGTAAATAAAATAGTAAATGTATCGAAGAAATTCTCGCTTAGTGTCACGAAAAACCTTTAGCAATCTAGTACAAACCTAGTTTTAACTGTAAACGAAATTTTGAAAATATTTCAGATAGGAAATCATCTAGCATGACACTAATTAAAATATGTTATTTCTGTCACGATTTTGATGCCACAGAAACCGACTTTTACACTCGATATTTATTGGATTATTAAAAATAATGGAAATATTAAATTCGAAAATTTAAAAATATATCTTTTTATTTAAATATTTAAATTAATGCTATAAAGGTAAGGCTATAACGCAATGTGAGTAGCGATATCAAATTATAGAGTGAAATAAATTGTAAAATATTATATATTCCAAACTCACGAATAAAACAGACAAAATATATAACTAACTACAAAAAACATCGTGTGTAATCCATGGACCACAGAACAAATAGTAATAACAAAATGGCAGTGTATTTCTCTTAAGTAGACAAAAACATTTAAAAAATTATATGCATCTCTATATTGATTGAAAGAAATCTAGGCGTCGTAATATTTATATAACTTATTTATTTGCTGTTTCTGCAAAGAATAAAAGTCAAACGTTGTTTAATATAATAATAAATTTGATATATTAACAAATTTACTGTCAAAATATTAAATAGGAACCCCGTAAAGAAAAAACAAAAAAAATATTTTTATCACTGAATTAACCATGATTAATTGATCACTACTATGAATGCGCACTAATCAAGCATTGTAAAACATGCCCTATCTTTAAGTAGTCTCGCTGTGTATTTTTATCATAAATACCTAATGCGTTTCTATTCACTGCATAAAAGAATGAAAGATCGATTATATAAATTTATTTTGAAACAAAAATTAGAGTTTGTAAAATTTTATGCGTAATTAAATCCTACATATTTTATACAATAGAAGATACTTCATGAAAAGCCGAATGTCAGTTTATTGTCTTCTATTATATTTTGTCTTTATTTAATTCAAAAACCTTTTAGGACTAGAACGAAAGGTATAAAGTTAAAATGTACGTAGTGAGCTTAATTGACGGACTTGGCACGTTAAGTGTCTCTGTGCCGACAGTTGCTTTTGACAGCACTTGAAATTACAGTAAATAAAATCAACCTACATCGTGAAATTAAATGCATGCTTTAATTATAATTTTAAAGTGCACAATGAATTGATAACTGACTAGTTATCCAAATTATAAAATATATCGTCTAATTTTAGAAGGGGCGAAATTACCACAAGTCAAAGTGTCTGGGCTTCGGTAAACACAGAAGCCCGAGAACACGTTATTAATGTTATTTACATTGAGTTTTATTTTCACTCATTTGATTAACTAACTGCACACTTTCGCAGTTACGTAAATCAAAATCAAGGCTAAATATTTTGGGGAGAATCAACTAAAACTTTGATTCGTGCGAGTGTTGACATGAAATGTTAACTAGGCAAAAAGTTGCAGATATATTACCGCGTCTAAAGTTTCATAGCATATGAATCTAGCAAGGCAGTATAATCTGCTTTTATACCATGTGAGAATACATAAATTTTTGTGTTTGTTTGAAACTAAAATTCTATTGGTGATTATTTTCAATATTTTTAATGATATCGGCATCATTAGCTGTATTCCATTTGCCACTTGGTTTATTTAAATCAGTTCAGATAAATTCTACAAATGAATAAATGAACTAAATTAAGCAAACTGATGCATTTATTTGGTTGAATTACTTCAAAGTAAACTAGAATCTGTAATTCTAACACTCCAAATAAAGTCTGCGAAGTAATCCAACGAAATAAATAAGTGATCTGGTTCAGAAAATGTAAGTTAGATCTGATCCAAATGGCTAATGGAATACGCCTTTTGTAGCTATCAGATTGCTATGCATTTTTGAAACGGTTGCTATGTAATAATAAATAAATTTTAATAATAATAATAAATTCCAATCTGCTTTTTGCGAATGTTGTGCATCACTATATATTAAAGAAATTTACAGTTACATTTGAAAATGACAAAGAAATGTTAATCCTACCCGAGATTAAAGAAGCGGCATGCAGTTGTAGATATATTTATTAAAATAAATTATAAATGTCAAATGTGTTGTTTTTCCAAAGCAACATTTTTACAGCCTGTCAATTATCTACAAAAGCCTACTTTTAATATCAAATATCAAACAAAAAACTAAAAATATACTGAAACATATATGCAATGCAATGTACAAATGATTCTGCAGCAGTGCATCAACAAATATGTATATGTGTAGCAACAAATTTAAAATGAATATAACATTTGTGCGAAGTCAGTTGACTTGAACATAAATCCAGTTTCTGTAAATGGTTTCAAATAACCGGCGATCAATCTGCAGCAACCAACGCCAATACAAACGTAAGCAGAAAATATACGTGAATAAGTTCACATCGCGAATAAACCGCATTTGTCTGGAAAGGTTTAGAAACCTGTGCTTTATAACTAAACGTTCACCCGTTCTAGAAGTTTAAATATTAATACTTTATTAAAGTTCTGCTCGTTGTTTACGATTTCATTTCACAATTAATTATTTTGTTTTCGTGTTTAAATTACATGATTAAAAAGTCTTTTCAAAATTAACACCCGAGTAATTATTGAGTTTTAATTATTTGTTGTAACTGATTTCGTGTCCCGTTTAATTAAATCAGAGTTTATTTATTTTATGTTTTAATCAAAGGTTGTAAAGGTACATACAAATATATTCTCATTCGAATTTATAATAAAACTATTTTTATAACATTACTTTTCACAATTCATTCTGTGTAAATATTATTAGGAATTAAAATCATTAAAACATGTTTAATAACATTTTTTTTCATAACTATTATTTTATTGCTATTTTATCCATCATCTATATTAGAGGTCGGCAAAAATATTTGATATTCGAATCCGATCCGACGGCGATTCAGAGTCGGATTTCGGATCGGATTTGGATCGGATCCAATTAAAAGTCCTGGTAAAATATCAGGGGCGGGATCATGTAAAAATGACTAGAAGTGAATAGTAGTGACTCGTGTCAATTGCGATTATGTAAAAATGAATAGCGAAAACGATATTGTTTTGCGTCAGTTAAATTGTCATTTCTAAACGCAATGTTCATTGTGGGTGAAAACGTTAATCACTATTAACATCTTTGTTTAATTCATTTATATTTCTATAAGTCGTTCTTCATTTCAAAATTCTTTTATTTTTTTTTCAATTTTTGCTCAGTGCTTACTATGTCACAATTTAATTAAGTTTGACGTTTGCACTCGACACAGGTAAAAAAATCAAGGTAAATCAATTATAAATAATGAAATATGTTAATCTTTTATATGCAAATATTTGACGATTAATGTTTTCATAAAATTTATAGTAATTAATATTACAGGACAACAAAATTTCAAGAATGGCACGAAAAGCTGATATATGGGAAATCTTTATATCATATTTTGAAATAAATAAGGAAATGATACAAGGACATATTAAGCAGTTTAAGGACGGGCCAAAATGAATGAATTGTGGAGCGACTTGACCATACGCTTAAATGCGCTGGGCAGTGGAATAAAAGTTGTTCAATAATGTCAGAAAGTATAATTGTAATTTGACAATTATTATATAAAAAAAATGTATTCATGTGACTTTGTAGGCTTGGTCAGATAATAAGCAGAGGGCTAAAAGCAAAGCAGCGCTTTAAAAAAAAGAACTATCAAAAACTGGCGGAGAAAAAATAGGGAGCATTATGTAGAAAGAGCTAAGAATTGTTTTATATAAATAAATGTTATCTACATAATATTAATATATGTACTTAAATAATAATTATTTTTACTATTTAATGTTTATTAAATAATGTTGATTTTTACTTGTCAAAGTTTTTTGACATAAAAATAAAAAGGTACTAAGAATACGATATCGTTTAGAGAAAAACGTAGTGAGTGACTAATTTTACGTGATCAATTGAATAACGAATATCGTTTTCACTTAAGTGAAAACGCAATATCGTTTTCATATTTACATGATCCGGGGGCTGATCCGAAGTTTAAATAAGACATCTGATTCGAAATTCGGATGTAATATCCGAACCGAAGTTCGAATAACATTTTTGATCCAAACTTCGGATGATCCGATTTGGAATTTTCACACATAGCTTTTAGGTACGTATACACTCTGAGTAAAATAATAAATTCCAATTCAACTCTATACGAGTATAAATGAGAATGCTATGTAATATTTATAAGATCTTATGTACTGTGATACAATATGGTTTCAGACTGGGTTTTCCATCTCCGGATAACTATTGGTAGGATAATTGAAAAAATATCTTATTAGAAAATGGCATCGAGGCATATAATTATTATTATTTGTGCTATGATTCCGATGCTTGTTTTATTTATCCCGCTGATAGTTATTGGGAACTTTATACAAAAATGGAAAATCGACTTTAACGATACGACAAAATCTGTCTATATATATATATATATATATATATATATATATATATATATATATATATATATATATATATATATATATATATATATAATATAATTATATATATATATATATATATATAATTATATATATATATATATATAATTATATATATATATATAATTATATATATATATATATATATATATATATATATATATATATATATATATATATATATATATATATATATGTAAGTTTCTAACTTTATTCTAGTTGGAAACTTTGGTTGATAGGAATTGTATTAAATAATTCGGGTTCAGACACAAGTTGATGTAGTAAAAACTGTAATTAATAATGATAACTTCAGACTTACAAAACTATAATCTTAGAACTAAAATAACATTTAATAGTTAATTACCTGAATCAACAATTATGTCGGCTTAGGGATCTACGATCCAATATAACAATATGAAAATGATAAACAATATATTGACATTGATAATCTAGGTCATTCGTAATAAATGCGAATGTTTTGCGCACTTATAGCTGACTGCCTCGACTGCGCACGACACGTGGCAAAAGTAGTCATGACGGTTTGCTCAGCCTCTCGTAGCGGCTCGTTTGAATTATGAGTCGCACAGGAGGCTAAGTTTGTGTGTGAATATAGCGACAAACTTACATATATATATATATATATATATATATATATATATATATATATATATATATATATATATATATATATATATATATATATATATATATTTATAATTTTGTCGTATCATTATTTAAAGCCGATTTTCCATTTTCAGATAAAGTTCGGTCAGTACATACAGGTTTTTCGAAGGTCGAATGTGCGGACCGATGTGTTACCTAGAAACATTAGTCTGCCCACAATGTCATGTTTCCTAAGCAACACATCTCGTCCTCAATTATATTCCATTTGTCACTTAGTTCACTTAAATCAGTTTAGATAAATTATACAAAATGACTAAATGAACTGAATTAAACTAACTAATGCACTTATTGGATAGAATTACAGTAATTCTAGTACTGAAAATAAAATCAGCGAATTAATCCAGTGAAATAAATAAGAGATCTGGATTAGTAAATGTAGGTTAGATCCGATTCAAATGGCAAATGGAATATGCCTCTTATCTGTATATTAGGTTATTCCCGAAGCTCTTGTTTAACGAACTACTGAATAAACAATTTACGTTACAATTGCTGGATCGGATCGAATTTCAGATAGAATTCGGATTGGATCTCAAATCGAATTTCGGATCGGATATTGGATTAGATGTTGAATCGGATTTCGGTCTGGATTGGATCGGATCGAATAGGATCTCGAATCGGGTCGGATTGGATCGGATATTAAATGCCGAACTCTAATTTGTTCATACGAGCCCTAACAACTATATGTTTGGACAGCTCATAATTTCTATCAAAATATTTCTTTATCATATCGTTGCTCACTAAATATATTTTTGATTATTTTTTTGACTTTGATTTTAGATTTAATCCTATTTTGGCGACTATATTATGATATAAAAGAATAATAAAAATACAATTAGTTTGTCTAAATATTTATTTTAACTAATCTCAGTTGACAATTAAAGGTTTGGACAAATTAATATTAAAAAATAAATAGAAATCATTTATATATTTAATAAGGCGTTACGTCTTCTTTTGCTTTAATTACTGCCACAATTTTTTTAGGCATTGATTATAATAGGACCGGCTACTTTTTTACTGTTACTGAGTCACATACTTTTTTAATTTTGGCCTTCGAACCTTCCAGAGTTTTCTGTGGATTGTTTCTAATTTTTTGTTTCATTTTACCAAAGACATTAAATAATATTTAAATCAGGACTGCTGGATAGTCAATCAAATACGATTATATGATTCTTTTCGAACCAGTTTTGAGTACTTTTGGCTGTGTGACAGGTGGGGGCTATCCTGTTGAAAAATAAATTGTTCCCCAGGATACAATTTTTTGACACTAAGCTTTAAATTATTTTCCAGTATATCTCAATATTTAACTGCGTTGATCATACTATTAACAAACTGTATACTTCCTACACCTCTTACAGACATACAGCCCCAAATCATATCCTAGGAGGAAACTTAACAGGGCGTTTCAAACAATCTTTATGAAACGCTTTATTTTAGCTCCGAATAACTCGTTTTCTGTTATCACCTACACTTATATCAAATTTGGATTCGTCGCAGAAAATAATCAAATTCCACTGTTCTTGTGTCCATGCGCTTCACTCTTGACACCAACTTAAGCGCTTTTTTTTCTGCCGTTCAGTCAACAACGGTTTTTCTTTTGCCTAAAGTGTTAAACTTGAGTTTCAATAAAATACTGAAAAATATTACATTCGTATGATTACCTTATAAAAACTAAGATTACTTTTATAAATCCACTTTCTACATATTTCTCAGCTTCATTCCACTCAACCCTTATTTTCCTAACAGTTGCCTTTCTGTTATTTTTCCAAGTTTTTATAAGTTCTCTTCTTTGTCGATTTGATACTAAAGTCGGACGTCCAGGACTTTTCCCCCTGTATCGATGGTACCGTTTTCACCATACGACTTTATGATGTCAAAAACTACCGATTTTGACATTTTTATGTCTGTAGCAATTACATGAATTTTTTTTCCCATCGCAAAATTAATTCTCTCACTTCATGTGGCGTTGCAACACCTCGAGCCATTTTAATACAAAATTAATAAACTGTCAAAATATGAAAATAGAAATAAGCCGGAATTGTTTTAGAATTAAAAAAATAATAATTCAACGCTACCTACAATTTTATCAGGCATATAGAAAATATCTACAGTTTTGTCCGAACATTTAATTGTCAAATGCGTTTAGTTTAAATAAATGTTAAAGCCTAATTAAATTATAATTTTAATTCAATTTTATTATCATTTAGTAGCCAAATAAGGGTTAAATCCAAAATCGAAGTAAAAATATTAATCAAATATATATTCAGCGAGTAACGGGATACTAAAAAAATATTTAGATAGAAATTATGAAGTGTTCGAACATATAGTTGTTATATTATTGAGCCAAAAATCTTCACTATAATAAAGAAATAATAAGTATTTGAATAGCCAAAATAAAACTCTAGTGTAGGTATTTTTTTAATATATTGAAAAAAAAAATTAAATTGAAAGTGGTATTAATTGACAAGAGTTGATTGGAATAGATTCTACAAGATGCAAAGATACACATAATAATGTTTTAGAATTTAATTAGACGGGGTTATACGATAATTATAGAAAATATTTGAATGCCACCATTGAAAAAAAAAAATTCGTGAGTTCTGTACAAAGCTTTTACATGTTTTGTATAACAGCAAAATAATTTTGTAACCTATTTATAGAATAATATAAACAACCAGGACAGTGCCTATATCTAATTTGTGAGTTCATTAAGTAATATTGTAAAAAAACATTTGTCAATCCAGTTTATATTTTCATGTATCTAAAACTAAAGGGTTTTTCAATAAGGGTGGGTTGATGTTGAAATGAAATAAAACAAGCTGTGTGTGAGGTATTAACAAATTTCTTTTTTTATTTGAAAAGCCCATGTATGCCATTATCTATTGAATATAACATCATTCAAATGTCCGCTGAGGCGTTTCACAGTCGCACGGAGTCGAGTGGTCCAATTTACAATGACTCTGCCACATAGATCCGTCTGAATTTGAGCGATGGCATTGATTATGTTGACTTTAAGGTCATCGGTCGATTGCGGCCTATTGGTAAAGACCTGCGACTTCAGGAAACCCCACAAGAAAGAGTCTAGTGGGGTCAAATCACATGATATTTGTGGCCAATTCACGTCACCTCTGCGAGAGATAACCATACCCTCAAATCGTTCATGCAGAATGTCTATCGTAGTGTCCGCTGTGTGGCATGTAGCACCGTCCTGCTGGCATCACATGTCTTCTACCTCCATATCGTTCAATTTGGGCCAAAAGAAAACGATTATCATTGTTCTGTAGCGCTCACCGTTGATGGTGATGACCTCATCAATGTCGTTTTAAAAAAAGTACAGACCAATGATGTCGCCTGTCCAAAATCCGCACCAAACAGTAACCTTTTGTGGATGCATTGCCACCTGGGGAACCTCGCGTGGGTTAGCATCGTCCCATATATGGAAATTATGCTTGTTAGCATAGACATTCATAAAAAAATGCGCGTCGTCACTAAAGATGATTTTTCGGCCCAATAAGGGTCCTCCTCCAAACGCTCTGAAGCCCAGTCAGCGAACAAACGGAGTTGTCTATGGTTATTAACTTTGAGCTCCTGGGTCAGTTGGATCTTGTACGGATGTAGGTCCAACCCTGACGCAAAAAATCGCCAAGTCGAAGTCTGCGAAATGCCGAGTTCTTGTGCACGGCGAGGAATTGACTGCCTTGGATTCTCCTGAACACTTTCGTGAACCGTGGAATGTTCTCTGTCGATCTGGCGTTCCTTTGACGAATTGGTGTTGGCTGATTATTTACCGAACTGGTTGTCTAGAATTTGACTACCAAACATTGGAGAGTTTACTTTGAAGGGCCACCGCGTCTGCCATAAAATGGGCGCAATGCGCGCAACGTTTGCACTAATGAACACTTATTTGGATAATAAAGTTTTATCATTCGGACATGTTGCTCAATCGTGTAACTTGCCTTAGTGATTTGGTATCAGTAACTGAATAATAAACAATAGATTTGACAGACGCCACAAAAACAACATCGACCCGTCCTTATTGAAAAACCTTTTAGTAACGTGGATAATATTTTTTTTTTATAAAAATAGATCATAGTTTTTGATATACCTACTCATATAATTGAACGTCAAAATATATAATGAAACTGTCATTGTTGATGGTTAATTCAGACACCAACGAATTATTTTTGTATTATTCACACCATGTTTCCAAGAAAATGACTTTCGATTTGTAAAAATAATTATGAATCTTATTGAGTTGTAAAAATAGTTTCTATGATATTGAAAACAAAATGTATAAAAGTAAACGCACATTGTAGTAGGTAAATATAAAATGTGTATGCATAATAAAATGTAAGTAGATATTGCCTACTAGGTACATAAATACAAGGCCGGATTAAGTGGAATTATTTATGAGGGCCCTATTATCAGGTATTACTACTTAATAAAATTGTAAAAATTTGTTACGATGTTACGAAACGAAACAATTTATTTGCAATAAGTATATAGACATAAATTATACAATAAAATATAATAATAAAAATGGTTGTACAATAACAAATAATTAACAACTTTACCATAATAACAAAACGTATATTAAGTCACTGGCCTTAGAAGTGTGTAGTTCGTGAACGAACTAGTTCATATGAACTATTCCTTATAGTGAACGAGTTTATTAAAGACTAGTTCACTGCGAACTATTCGGATATTATTCACCACCACGGCGGCACGGCCGATGAGATCGAAAGAAAGCGGAGAGCGGCGAACAAGTGAACGTGTGAACGAGACTAGTTCACTGGGAACTATTCGGATATTATTCACCACCACGGCAGCACGGCCGATGAGGTCGAACGAAAGCGAAGAGCGGCGAACAAGTGAACGTGTGAACGAGACTAGTTCACTACGAACTATTAGCATATGATTCACCAGCACGGCGGCACGGCCGATGAAGTCGAACGAAAGCGGAGAGCGGCGAACAAGTGAACGAGTGAACGAGACTCATACTTCATTCGTTCGTTGTCGTTGCTATGATCACCGCTCTGCTTTTGCTGTCTGCTGTCAAATTATACTAGAACCAGATCCTAAAAGTTCACTTGTTCTCGTTCGTAAATCACAATACAATACGATTTCCGTTCATCATAGTCTTAAAAATTTCGTTAACGAAAGTGAACTAATGAACTAGTTCAGTGAACAAATCTTTTTAATGAACGAGAACGAATGAACTAGTTCACTAAAATGAACTAGAATTCCCATCTCTAACTGGCCGTACTGGCTAAACGGAGGAAAAAAGAAGGACCTGTTCTATATTTTTAATATTGTTTATATTTTGTCACAAGGTTTCATTTAAGAAAAGTAAAAGTGGTATTACTAAAATTTATAATTTTTGGGCTTCTGTAAAGGCTCATAAGCTTTCGCTTTACCCGCATTAATATGTAATAAATAAACGTATTTATTGAAGAATATACAATCAATGAATCTGGAAATATTTAATTTTTACATAAATATCAAAGTTTATAAATAATAGAATCAAAAATTGATATAACTTTATGCAAATCTCTATTTTGAAACATATTTAAACGTATGTATATATTATAATTTTTTAATTTATTTATGCTACTCTATACAACTGGAACTTAATCCCAATTACAGTACAGAGCCCAAATCAACCAAACGATAGTGTGGTAGATCATATATTTTTAGCTAGATTGGGATTCAAATTCAGGATATTCGGATTGAAATGCCGTAACGCTAATCATACGACGGTACTGCCGAATAATTTGAATATTTGATTTGATGGCTGGTAACCACACTTCACGCGCATAAATCACTTACCGAGATCTGCTATGGCAGAGTGCCACACCCAGTAATAGGTGAAAGACGTGATAATATATTTATATTTATTTATTTATCTCCTTCTACACTGGGTGTTTATATACCTACTGATTATAGAACAAAAAGATTCGCTAAAATTAGGGTATTTCATTTACATTACAGTGACACTAAAAATGTTCGCTAGGAATGAAATACCCTAATTTTTGCGAATTTCCAAAAATTTCTTTTTGTTCTATAATCAGTATATCAATTTATATATGTCATTAAGATTCGTGCAGAGGTATAGAAACACCCTATATATACTTCTGTCAATATCACAAACGTATCCTGTCAAAACTACTAAAAGTATGCAACTAATATATTGAGAGATTATTTTCTTTTTGTAGTACAGCAAATACGTGTGAGATACTAAAATCGCAGGAAAATGTGAAAGAAGTAATATCAAAATCAAATGTAACGGTATGATTTTTAATTTCTACTCAAATCTAATTTTATTGATTAAATACATATGGCAGTCTATAATAAAAAGATACAGAATGAAAAGTCCGATTATTGCATAGGTCTTTCACTTATACTCGTTTTTATTATTTGCACTTTAAGATATTTATGTTATGTTGTATGAGAAAATCATTTAATATATATGAATTTTAAACAAACATGGTCTTTCTATTGGTTTAAAAACTTATTTTATTTTCTGCAAGTTATTATATATTAAAATTATTTTATGCTATGGAATAATGGCTCAGTGGTATCAAATCGGCCTACGGATCCTAAGAACCCAACAGCCGACAAACATTTTCATATTTTCACCAATTAAAAATTACCCCCAACACTAACACCTTTGGGGGCCAAGATTTGACGGCTGGTAACCGCACTTCTCGCACATAAATATATCACTTACCGAGTTCTGCTTCGGCAGAGTGTCACACCCAGTAATGGGTAAAAGGCGTGATTATATATTTATATTTATTTATTTAAAATGATTTCAAATCGTTAATGTAAGGTTTTTAAGAAAATTATTATTTTGATTGCTTAAAAATGTTCCCTTTAAAATTTTTATGTTTTCGAAATGAAATTACGTCTCAGATTAAAAGAGGGTAATTTTTTTTTAAAAGCTTAATTTATTTAGCAAACCCCAATTCCTAAAACTCATTTATTCCTTAACTGCAAATATTACTGCTCCATTTCCTCGGCGTTTATTTTCTCAATCTTATTTCAGTCAAAATGCCGCGACGCCCACGACATTTATTTGAGTAAAGACAAAGAAATACGAGGCAAATGATAGAGACAGAATACCGGAAGTCATTCAGGAGCGATCAAATCTGTTTTCATTTCCTTGGGCGCATCCTCTGCACTAGGTGAGAAAATACAGCTGAGACTGGGTAGCGTCTCCTGTCTCCGCACTTCAAGTTGGTCCCATTACACTCTTAAGTGAAACTATAATGAACTATTAATTTCAAGCAGCTCACATTTAAGAGAATCATTATCCGAATGTGTTTGCGTATATGCGGCTGTGGCTGTTCAAGCTAACGATGAAAAAGTTTATGACCAATTTAAATTAAATTTGTTTTCTAGCACTGGAAATTAAATGAATAATTCATATTTATAATTACTCTCTCATATGCATATAACGTCCTTTATTTTTTTTCTTCTTTTTTTTTTCGTGAATTAATAATAGCGAAATACAATTGGTTGAGTCTTTTTCTGGTTATTCAAATTGCTTTTAAAATACTGGTATTATTTTAATTGCTCTTTTTAATTGAAGTTCAACATATTATTTATTCGAACAAATAAAAGTCATCGTACAATATTCTATGTGCTTCGAACAAAATTTAGTAGGTACCTATGCTGACAATGCAGTTAAATTATATCTGATACCAAATTATTATTATTATTATTATAATATTATGATGGGATGGCTAGCACAGTGGTATGAAGTCGGCCTGTGGATCCTGAGGTCCCTGGTTCGATTCCCACAGGCGACAAATTTTCATAATTTGAAAAAAGCTATCCCTGTGGCTCCTCCACCACTAACATGTTTGGGGGCCGTGATTTGACGACCGGTAACCGCACTTCACGCGCAAAATATATCACTTACCGAGATCTGCTGTAGCAGAGTGCCACACCCAGTAATGGGTAGAAGGCGTGATGATATATTTATTTATTTTATTTTATTTAATTTGTGAATAAAAGAAATTTTTAATTAATATATTTTTTTGTTGAGAGTAGCGACCTTATTATTTGACGCGCTTGTTATTTACTTTGATGTCAAAGCAATTGCTATTCTAATTTCTCGACTGTCCAATTATTTTCCGTGACGTACCTATTTTTGGTGTTTCTATACGCAAGTTCTTTACTTTTGTATCTGCAATATACAGAATGCTTTATACTTAGGGTAAAAAAATTAAAGGTATACAGGTGCCTCCTGTGCCACCATTGGTATCTCGGAAATTTCAAGAGTTACGATTTCTGTTACATTAGATAAAAGTTGTCACATTAGCAGAGAACTTTAATGAAGATTAGTTTTTTTTTAAAAAAGAAAAAATGCATAGGTCCTTAAATATGAGTGAAATTGTGGAATAGCGATTTTTCTCAATTAATTTTAATATAAACATAATTGCAGATGTTAAATAAAAACTGTAAATACTAAAGCTCTATTTATGATGGAGAAATAAATGATTTTTTTAGTTGCCCATGAAATGACATAAAGTTACATTTTTTTTTAAATGGAATTGGAATAAAATTGAAAATTACATATGAATACATTAAAAGCATATTGTTTTCTTTTTCTAATGATATCAAGTTTGTATGATTATAAATTATTAAACTTTAATCAAGTAATCAATGAATTTCATTTTTCTTTGCTGCAATAAATAATAACAAATCTAATAATTTATTTAATAATTTTTATCAAAATTTATAGAACTACTGTTATACATATTTACACCTGAAATAAAAAGTAAAAAAAGTTTAGCATCTTTAAAAAGGGGGAAAATATGCTATTTAAATATGTTATTTTCAACTATCCATTGCATTTAAAAAATTATAAATTCATGTCATATCTCAAAAATCGGCAGGTAAAAAATTATTTTAATGCTATAATATATGGATGACCAATATAATTTGGTATGCGATTGATTTTTATCTTGAAAATATGCCGCGATCTACCATTTCCTAAATTTAATTGCGTATGGTTAAAAAAATGAAGCAGCGTATAACGAAAAATATTGTTTATAAATTTTAAAATTAAGTATAACTAGAAGTATTTTTTTTACATTTATATGAAATATAAATTTGAATCAATGTGAAGCTTGTGCCGTAATATCTACAAATTTTTCAATATCGGAAACCTACTGTGATAATGCCAAGCGTAAAAAATCTTATGTATGCAAGTCAGTAAGAGTAGAACGATATTTTGTTTTTGTTTGTTAAAAATACAAAAAGGCCGATTCATATAGATATGTGAAACCGAATAAAGAATTTAAAAGTTCGTTGCTTTTTTTACATTTGGATACTTCTCTGGATAAACATGTTTCTAAAAATCATTTTGCTGGTGATCTGGTTTTTAAAAAGATATCATTTCGTAATGTAATAGCTTGATACAGTAAATGGATAAGATATGTATTGAATAATATCTTTTTTTAAATCACTGAATTCATCCACAACATTCTCAATTTCAAAAACATATTTTACGGTATCAATTACAAAAACAGGATATTTTTGCAAATGGTCTTGCAAATTTACAAAATGATCTAATTTTTTTTCTTTCAGATCCTCAAGTTTTGTCAAAAATTGATATTTATGTACGGAAATACTACTAATCATGAATCATCTATCTTTTGTTCAACAATATTTTAATTTTATTCAATAAATTTCGAAAATTCTGTAGGAATTTACTTCGCCTCAGCTACCTCACATTTGTGTGTAATATCAGATCTGGTTCGTTTTCTTCGAGTTGCTATTTGAAAAGTCTTCTTTGTCGAGATTTTCCTTTGATGGAATTTACAATTTTGAAAATTGTGTCCATGACACTATTAGTATTTAATCTTTTGTTGGGTAACACTTGTTGATGAATAATACAGTGGTATCTCAAAGAATCTGGGATTTATCATCTTTGCAATAAATGCGATGAATCCGTTAAGATTGATGTTACTGATACGAGTTTAAACAGTGGTAATTTAATTTTTATTATAAAATTTTCAACGCGTTAAATATATCTTTACCTCTAGTTCTTTTTTAAGAAATCATGTCCAACATTTCTTAGAAAATTATACGAATAAAAACGAGCAATTGAGCTGTATCACTAACGTCTGTAGATTCATTCCGTTGTAAAGAAAAGGAAACACAATTAGCGATATGGACTTGTAACTGTTCGCTCACATTTTTATTCATATTTTCGATGCGTCGCATTACAGTATATCGAGATAATTGCAAATCTTAAATAGCAATTTAAATTTAATTTTTATTTTTTAAATTTTCAAAAAGCGAATTTGCTATTTCGAATAATGCGTCTTTGATGAATTAGCCGTCAGAAAATGGTTTACATTTTTTTTTTGCAAAAAGGTGACATACTTTAATGATGCTACAGTTATTGCTTTAGAATGTAAATTAGGTTTTATGAATATATCTTGTTGTGCAGACAATCTGGTTTTTAACTATTTTTATTTTTATTTATTTTATTTATTAAGTGGAAAATTTTTTTGTTATTTACCATGCCTTTCTAAATTTTCGTTTTTTGATGTTGCACCAGAAGCATTGCAATATTTTTCATTTATCATTATAAATAAATAATCTAGTTCTCATTCTTGATGAAAATGATAAATTTTACTTTTTTTCGTCGTATTTATTTTAAACCAAAGCATTTTTTACAGAACATTTAGAATAAAATGTATGTAATAGTGACGCCGAGTCCTCTTATCTAACGTATTATTACCTAACATTAGTGGACTGATTATGTTCGAAATATAAAGAAAAGATTTGTTAATCGTAAATGGACACGCCAATTTTGTTTTATTAAAATTTGTTTAGGCTTTTTATTGTATCATACCCTTTATTTCTGTATTTAACAAAACTAACTAATTTCAAGTTGTGCACGTTTGATACCTTGTCAACCAATGCAATTTGAGATGGTTACGGTTTGATGGGATTATATTACTGAAACAATAACATAATCAAGATAGTTTAAAAAAATATATTTAATTTAGTATTTTGTCCGATTTTATTTTAATTTATTACGTTCGTGACGTTTTCATTTATCAAAATTTATTTCTTGCTTACAAATGATATCACTCATTTTTATTTGGGAAATGTTTTAAGTTATAATTAACTCTTTACAATGTAGTTGTGTTTTGAGTTTAGATATCATTTATTTTTGTTGATACAAAAAATATTTAGTGTAGTGTTGTCCAATATTACTAAGTAAACATTTTTGGAATTTCTCGCCCAACTTTTTTTGGCAATTGTAAAATTATTTGCTTCTATCCAAGATTTATTAATTAAATTAAAATTAAATTTCAATTTTTGTCATATGAATGACTTTGAAGTACAGTGACAATGATAGATTTTTTTAATAAGCTGAAAGGATAATGATTTATTGTAATAGTGGATTACTAGGCTTTTCAATATACGAGTAAATCTTTATTTAAACGACGACGTTTCGACACTGATTAGTGTCATTATCAAGCCTTGTTATAAGTTTAAATTTACATGATAATATAATATTTTACAACCGTAAGGTTGAAGTAAAAAATTTTGAATTTCAATTTGTTAGACAACAGTATCAAGTATCATCCGTAGAGTTGCAGAAGTTGTTGCTGAGTTAGCGCCGGAATACATACTATTTCCATCAACTCCCGATCAAATAAAAGACACTCAAAATTATTTCTATGCCATTGCTTCATTTTCCAGAGTTGTAGGTGGAATAGGTTTGTTACATAAAAAATCCACAGACCAATTCGATACCACTGAGCCACGTACCCCATTAATATATATGTAAGTAACGATTATTTTATTTTCACCTGGTAAAAATGATGCTGAAATATACCGTAATAGGAAAGGCTATTTTTATATTAACGTGCAGACAGTAGGCAACGTTAATTACGAAATAATTAATTCAGTAGCACGTTGGCCAGGCTCAATACACGATTCCACAATTTTTAATGACAGTATATTAAGAAATTTTTAAAATAACATGTATCAAATTCAATATTGTTAGGTAGGTTTAGTTGCTTGTGTCCATTCTTTAATATTTTCCGAAGCATCTTTAGTAATTCCTGTTGCAGAATGTTGCTACTTGTTTCTTGCATCATATTTCTAGTCAAAGTATTATTATGTGGTTCTTCATTATTTATATGTTGGTCCATATAATTCGCAGCATTGTCAGAATCAAATTGATTTTGCAATCCATAACCGATTTTTTCATTCAACAAGGATAATGTTAAATCAAATGCTGGGTCCAAAACTTCCACTGTGCTTTCTAGAGAACCAGATCCTGTTTTTTCTTATCTACAGCATTCTATTGTTTTTTTTTTTAAATATTATTAAAAAAAGTTTTTAGATGATCTGCAGGTCGATATACACCTTAAAACAAATCGATATTTTAAAATTGTGTGGTATTAATTAAAAATTGTTATATTAACCAGTAGGTTATTATATATTGCATTGAAATTTTTCTCAATATTTTCCCACACTGTCTCTTTATATATTTCCATGTGGTATGATCAGTTTTTTTATTTAAAATTATGGATTTGTATGATTCAATAATGTTTAAAATGTCATTTTTTTCATTGGTATAATTTGGTTGGCTTGATTTTTTTAGCCATCTATAAAAATATCTAAATTAATCAAACATATATTTTAAATTATAGTTATTTTTGACTTACCATTATCAAAATATTTCTAATTTATAACTTAAATAACATAACAAGAAAATATGATGAAACTTACGATTCTGACAGCTATTATGTAAATAACCTACAAGTAAAATCCGCGACTGACAGTGAAAATCACTATATTCTACTAAATGTCACTAGAATTAACATGAATTTTTTTTAGTCATAAAATAATTAGTTCTAATATCCTAGTATTAACTAACGATGACCTAAAATTAATCTGTGCAACGAAAATAAAATTTAAGCAGTAGTTACGCTAAACTCACTGGTGACAATTAAAAGACCCGTCAGGTGCTGCCCTCCGCGGCGACTTTTTGTGATGGACAAAATCTGAAGACAAGCGAATTTGACAAAAACGGTTCCGCGCCCACGAAAATCATTGAAAAAACGTATAAAAACAACCGGACTCGCATCGTGACCTGGCTAATATGTTATGTGTGTATCAAAACGACTTGAAAATACGGGGAACACACTTGAAAACCGAACGCAAGTAATACTTTCGGTTTGACGATTCAGGTTAGGTCTAATGTTAACTGTTAATAAGTAGTTCGGTCAGACAGATATTTTGACTCTTGCTATTTTGACTCTTGCCGTCGTCGTGTCGACCGAACGACTTGATATAGTGAATGAATAATTTGATAAAATTATAAATTGATTTCTATTTATTTAACTAGTATTTTTATTAATTAATTAAATGGTCAGTATATATGAATATTTTGGTTAGTATAGATAATTAAGTGTCAGTAGCAAATAGTATTTTGTGAGTACAATTTAACTCATTTGGTCGGTACAATAAAATTTTAATTTATGGTTTGGAGTATTATTTTTCAATTTGGTACTCTTTATTAGTTAGTATCTTTGTGTAATCAGCAACCTCTTTTATTGTAAAATGAGAGAAAATACGAGTACGTGGACAAGAAAAAAAAAGCCGTTTATTATGAAAAAATGCGGTAAGTATAATATTTTTGTTGCTTAACTAATTATTGAAAACTGGAACTAAGTGACAAAAGGAAAACTAAACATTAACGTATAAATAGAAATTAAAAATATGAAAGTAGAAAATGTGAAGATTAACTAAGAGAGCTCGGGTTGCAAATTTTGGTCCTCCTCTTGAACGTTTCGGGTCAATGTGTACTTTTTTTAATGCTATAGAGTACGTTTGAAGTATTTTAAGCATATAGTCCGTGATATATAGCTCAGCCAGTGGCGTGCAGTCCATATGTGCAAGGTGTGCAGTGCACACCCTAGCTATATTTCAGAAATTACAGGATTAAAATTAATAATAAGACTAACTTTATATTTTATTTATATTTACAATTTTTATGTTTATTTAGTTTGGAAAATATAAAAATAAATATTTACACAACCGTGAATACGAGCGCGTCCGGCGCGTATCGCGCTGACTAAATGTCTGTGCTAGACGAGATGCGAACATTTGTCGTGCACGCTGATCCATAGCTCCAGCATTACATTAACACAGCGCGCCAACGCAGAACAGTCCAGACAGAGGGATAAAATATTGGTAAAACACATTGCTCGTACAACGTACTTTGTCTCTGCTTGCACTGTGGAATTGTGCATTTATTTCGGTTTTAGCAAGAATAGTTAGTTGCGTTGTTTTTATTATTGTAAAATCGAACTCAGAATCTTTCCAAAATACATTCAGACAATGTGCGAATGTAGACGGATATATTCGTAAAGTATGTTTCACTTAGTTGTTTGTATTAAAGTGTGTTTGTCTTGCAAAAATCTTTAAGCGGCCCACATACTACGTTCTTGTTGGATTGTTTTGCTCGACGAACATGTCTGTTGTGAAAAAACTGTCGTTTTTGCTCGCGAACAAAGCTGATGAAAATAATCAGGCTGAACCTGATTATGTCTGTCGAGCAAAGCCGAAGTATGTGTAATAACCAGAAGATAGTTTGTCCAGTAGCGTAGTTAAAAACGTTTTGCGCAGTTTGTATTTCGCAACGAATTGTTTCAATAAGACTGATCCTCGCCAGATTAGTAGAAAGTTTTTATTGGAATTTATAGAACTGTATCGCAGTCTTCCGTGTTTAATTAAAGTAAAATCTCGCGAGTACAGTATTAAGAAAGATAAAGCATATGAACGGCTAAAAGGGAACAATAAGTATTGTACTCCATTCTTAAATAATTAAATCAATCTCCAGGTTCCAGTTTAAAATAACAAGTTAATATGGGAAAACTTGCTTCTCTCAAAAACCATTACTTCGCCCATTTTGTCGGCAAATGCCGCCGCCACTGCACATAAATATATTGTCTTCATATTTATTCAGTTGCTAAACAAAACCGAAGTGTGTGTGCAACTCGCGTTCGTCGTTTTTGCTCGAACAAACTTGTTCGTCGAGCAAAACAGTTCAACAAGAACGTAGTGTGCGGGCCGCATTATAGAGTGGACATTCGCGTACAATAGTCTATATTCTGTGTAGTGGCGTAGTTAGCGCTTGGTGAAACCGGTAGCTATAAATATATCGCTAATTACTCAATATATAAATAACAAGTTTAATATTTACAACTTTTCAACACCTTTTGCCGAAAGATATTTTTTTGCAATAAAGAAAATATCTTTAATATATATATATATATATATATATATATATATATATATATATATATATATATATATATATATATATATATATATATATATATATATATATATATATATATATATATATAAATATCTTTAATATATATATATATATATATATATATATATATATATATATATATATATATATATATATATATATATATATATATATATATATATATATAAATAAATAATAAATATATATATATATAAAATGGCTGCCAAATGTGAGAATATTATGGAATTTGTTAAAAATTGAGAAAAATCCATTATTTTTTTAATTCTAGAAATTTATCATTATAAAGGAATGCCTGAAAATTTTGTAAATCTATACTTGAAAAATTGTAGAAATCGATAAGAATTAAAGAAATTGCCACAATTTTGTGTCAAAAAAATCTAAATTTATGAAATTTAAAGAAATGAAATGAAAAAATGATTAAATAAGTGTTATTTTTCTTTCGAATATGCAACGTGAAAATTGGTTTAGTATAAATAAAAAAACTGTACTGATATAATGACACGTCTGGTCGGATCTTGGATCGGATCTTCGGATCGGATTTCGGATCGGATCTCGGATCGGATGTCAATGTATGTCATATAATTTCGTGTCATTTAATGTTATATCATGTATGTCATATAATGTAATATCATGTATGTCATATAATGTAATGTCATGTATGTTATATAATGTAATATCATGTATGTCAAATAATGTAATGTATGTCATATGTCAAATAATGTAATGTATGTCATATGTCAAATAATGTAATGTATGTCATATGTTATGTTATGTCATGTATGTTATACAATGTTATGTAATGTTGTCTAAAAGTAAATAAATAGTGAAATAAGTAAACTATAGTCTAATTAATAATATAATTGAGTAGGTCATTGCAGTTATTTTTATATTATTTTGTAAGAAAGTTAAAGTAAGTCGAAATAATATTAATAATAATAATAATAGTAATAATAATTCCAATAACAGAATTGTAGGAATCGATCGCACTATTTATACATTACGCGTCACGTGATCTATGTATAAAAAAAAACGAGCGTATTAGCTGCATGAGCTTATTAATAATTTTTGTTGGTCTTTTTACTACTATGAGGCGTATTCCATTTGCCATTTGGATGAGATTTAACTTATATTTACTGAACCAATTTATTTGTTTATTTCGCTAGATTACTTTGACAACTTTATTGTCGTTACTAGAATTACTTATTCTAATTTACTTTCTAGTAATTCACTCCAATAAGTGCGTCAGTTTGCTTAATTCAGTTAATTTAGTCATGTTGTCTAATTTATCTGAACTGATTTATGTGAACCAAGTGGCGAATTCATAAAATGTAAATTTAACCTAACATTGAAAGTATCAGTGTTAATGTTTTTTATTTAATTAATATTACTTTAGTAAGTTTAAAAATATCATTGTATTGTCAATTACTAATTGTTATTATTATTGTTATACAGATTTGACAATGAACCCATCCAAAACAGCGTCAGTTATAAAATTTAAAACTTAGATTCAAAATAAAGCGAAGCAAATTATCTCAATAAATATATCACTCCATGATTAGTTTTTCCCAGGCTTACTTTTAATTTCCATCACGAGAATTTTTTGCTTTGTTGTAAAACGACTCCTGTAATTTAATAAAAATCTTTACCTTCGGTGTCGCCTGTACCAAGCAAATTATGATGACATTCCCCTAAAAAAAATAATTGTTCGGAGTAAGGGATGGTTGAATTTAGATGGCCTAATTTATTTTTGAATTTAAATAATAAAGAAGAAGAAAACAATACCTAATAAATATTTGTTTACTCCGGTTGATCGGTGAGACTTCCTTAGCTTAGAGGCCCTGTATGATTTATACGGCGGTTCCAACGTCACTGATTATTAAGCAACTTTGTTCACGTTAATAAAAAAATATTCGGCAAAAATTAAATCAACATCTCTTGTGGTATTACCCTCGAATAATAACTTTTTAATTTTATTTATTTACTTGCTTTCCTATTTATCCGTAAAACTAACCAAACTGATTTTTCAATTTAGAATTTTTATAATTATGGACATTTGGATGTATCCTGTAACTGACTCTGTTAATTTTTATTGTTCGCTAAAAATTTTAATGAAAAAAAGGTATATTAAATTACGGGGCATTAAAAATGAAAAGATACTAAATATACCTAAATATCACAAGAGATTTAATTTTTATAGGAATATCTTTTATTTATGAAGTCATGACTACGGGCCGGCTAAGTACACTAGGAGGCCCGGGTTCGAAAAATAACTCACGGCCCTCTTCATTCTAACAGTAACTAAAACAGGGCCGGAGAAGTAAAATTTGCTAAGGTATGATATAAACTTTAATAACATTAAGAGACGGGAAGAGGTGCAGCTCCTCATTTTTATTATTTATTTTTGGGTTAAAAATTGATCAGCCTCTTATTACAAGTCAAGTCTAAATCTTATTTACATAGAAGAGTAATTAAATTTTGTATAATGCATTCTATTAATCGTTGCGCTTTGAGCTGGTGATGAATTCTTTTCATTCACTCGTAAAAGAACATTTTTTCCCGAATTTCAAATATGAAAACTTTATAATTTAACTTTTCATATGTGTCGCGAAAAGTTATTAAAAATTTGCAAATAATTACACGAACTTTTTTTAAATTAAAGGCTAATGTATTTAAGAACATATAATTAAAGGGTTCGAAGAAAAAGCGCCCTATATTTAAAAAAATACGAGTAGTGTAAAGTCGAATAAAATACTACTATAATATTTTAAATCTTTTGAGGTATGGAATTCCATACGCAAATATTCCCAAGGGATGGACTGTTCCATACACATCGAACAATGTCCGCCGATCCTGAAATGGAATAGGTCGAGAGATGCATCTAAAAAAATAACGTCTCACGTGATATTTGGCCAATGTCGTTAGACTTTCACCACTGACAACCATATAACTGAACTCAGAACATGCTATATCTATGAAATCAATAAATAGTTTTAGAACAAATAAAAAGATTACAGATTTAAAAAAATTATGTACAGGTTAATTTTCTTTTATAAATATATTTAATCAATCTTTCCTCTCTTCTTATGTGGGCTCTTCGATGCGGCGCACCCTCTGCACTCTCCTCTTTGCCAGCCCTGACGCAACAGCTGACGAGAGCAATTGGCATGAAAAAACAATGAAGGTATCTGTAGAGATTTTGTTTAATATCAAAACCTCTAAAAAATCAAATAAAAGTTAAATCCAATTTAAACAATTTTTTTCCTGTTTATCCGATGTCTAATGACACAAGTAATGTTTTAATATAGACATTTTATAAATTATTCCGTATTTTAATGAAGTAAATATTTTTATTTACAACTGTTTCAACACGTTATTGATTTGATTTTTTATTTAATTAGTTTGTATCGAATAATAATAATTCGTATTTTTATAACTAGTTCGATGATCCAGCCTGTGATGACCACATAACAACCTTGCCCCTGCTGTCTGATTTATTTAATAATTTTTACTTTCAGTTTTGTAATACCACTATATTAACTGCCCGAAAACATTCAGTTTGTCAAGATGACTCAAATGCACTTCGGTTACAAATATATACGAGATAACAATTATGACAATAATTTTTAAGAAGCTCCAGTTAACAGTAAATTTCAAATATTAAATGAAACATTAATGTGCATGTCACTGACTGGCAATTCACAAAAATTCCACGGATTATTCTAATAATTTGAAACAAGTTTCTAACTAATTTTGTATATGTTTATCACTATCTCGGATTTCGTGCTACTTGAACGTTAAAATCTAATTGCGTATGCTTCTGATAGATTGTGATAGATTTGAATTGCTGCTCTAACAATGCAAAAATTATGATATCGTATTAACCTCCACAAAAAAATGTACACTCAACTCTAAAACTCACCGCACATTACTAGTTGCTTTCATCAAAATACTGCTACTAGTCCAGCGTCAACACTACTACACTCCGGCAAGCTATAGATTAGAAAAAAAGGCTTATTTAGAATCTAAAATAAATGAAAATCCATCTAATTTATGGAAAATATTTCAAGAATTTAGTTTACACGTTAAAAACTGTAATAATCTTTCTAGTATTATTTCTGATGTAAATGTTCTTAATTCTCACTTCTCTGGGTCCTCCTATACTTCACACCCTGACCCTGAAACTCTGTCGTTTTATAACAGTAATTTTCTTGACTCGAATACAGACAAATTTTCCCTCCATATAGTGGAATAAGAAGATAGCCTCAATATTTTCCAAGCTCTTCATTCCAATTCAATGGGGGTTGATGGCATAAATTTGAAAATGCTTAAACTGGTAATGCCAATTCTTTTACCACAAGTTACTCATCTAATAAACTCATGTATTTTGTCATCAACTTACCCTGATATGTGGAAAATAGCATACATAAAACCAATTCCTAAATGTAAAAATCCCTCTTCTCATAGTGACCTCAGACCTATTAGTATTCTTCCCACCCTCTCCAAAATCCTTGAAAAGACAGTTTGCAATCAGATTTTAGAGTATGTTAATACTCATAAAATTCTTCCTGACATACAATCTGGATTCAGGTCTGGTTTTAGCACAACTACGACTCTGTTAAAAATTACTGATGACATTTTCCGTTATATTGATAATAAAAAAATGGTCCTTCTTGTTCTCTTGGATTTTAGTAGTGCATTTGACACTATTTCACATGAACTACTTTTAGCTAAATTAAAATTCCTTGGTTTTGACGAGCATAGTTTGCAATTTGTTGAAAGTTATTTCATTGATCGTTATCAAAAAGTCGTGAGCAATGATAGAATTTCTGATTGTTTAAATATATTAAAAGGTGTACCGCAAGGTTCTATCTGTGGCCCTTTGTTTTTTTCTCTGTACACTTTTGATCTCTGCAAATGTATTCATAAATGCACTGTGCATGTTTACGCAGATGACACGCAAATTTATGCTCCATTGTTTCCAGAAGAGTATAACACTGCTATGTCTGCAATCAATAAAGATTTAGCAAATTTATCGAATTACGCTAAAAACAATTGTTTATTTATCAATGAGAGCAAGTCTGCAGTGATGCTGTTTGGCAATAAAAACGTTCGTCAACATCTTCTGGACAATAATATTATAAATATTCACTTGAATAATATTAAATTAAAAATTAAAGCTCCATATAAAAACTTGGGTCTTATAATGGATAGTGAGCTGAGATTTTCTGAATATGTCACACTTTTAATTAAAAAGGCATATTTGGCATTAAAAAATTTGTTTATGAATCGTTTTGTTCTATCGAGAAAACATAAATTGATTTTAGCCGATTCTCTTGGACCATGTTTCTCAACCTATGATATAAAGCGAATACAGAGAGTACAAAATATGTGTGTTAGATTTGCTTTAAGCCGGAGAAGATTTGAATCTGTTTCCTCGCTGATTTCCGACTTAGGTTGGTTAAATATGCATCAGCGTAGAATGCATCACTTTGCCTGCTTAATTCATCGCATCATGTCGTCTAGTGTTCCTTTTTATTTATCCAGTAAATTGTCCTATCGTACTACATTACACAAACGAGATTTAAGAAATGCAACTGACATTCACATTCCCTTTCATAGTACTGCTCTATTTAAGCGTTGTTTCAGTTACAATTGTTCTTCCATCTACAATCAAGTACCTAAACAATTAAAGTTGCTAAATAATAAATCATTTTCTACACATCTAAAAAACTATTTTATCTCAAATTCTATGTTTTCTATTTAACCGATTTGCTTTGTTTTGATCATGAAATTTGTCTGATGCTAAAATGTATAGTTTTCAATTTTATTTTATATGCTTGCTGTATACCTATATGATCTGTTTGTACCACATTTGATAAATGTAAAAGTTACGTGTAAGATCAGCTTCGGCTGAACGGTTGCTAAATAAAATTGATATTATTATTATTATTATTATTATTATAATGATAAATTCAGATGAAAATGGTAAGTTCCTGGTTAGCGAGTTATCTTTTCTTCACGGTCCATAAAGCGTTATTGTCATGATGTCTGGTGGTGGGAATGTCGACTCAGCTCGATTTCAGGAAGATGTTAGAGTTTGAAAGTTAAAAATGTCATCGTCTAGTAAAAGGCGGCGATTAACTCTTTTTTAAGTATTTATATTATAAAGAGTTGAAATATAAAGAAAAATGTTGATGAATAGATTTGCCCCATATATCAAAAGAGTTGTGAACAGAGGGATTTTTACAATTTACAATGAAATGAAACTAACCTTTATGAATTTTTTAACTATATGAGAATGTCTTTTGCATGATTATGAAGATTTACTGCATTTCAAAACCCGTTTCAAACATATTAGATTATAAAACACAGTCACACTCAAGAACACAGACTCGCATGCACGTTCGCCGACGAGGCTTCAAAAGTTAAACCATTTCTAACTTCAGACTCGTGCAACGGAATCCACGTTGCGGTTGTATTCTTGGAATTAAAGCAACCCTGTTGATCCATTCGCCGAATTCACCCTACCAAAGCCTCAATAGGCGCCTTCTCAAGTCTAGATAGGTAGTTTTGTGGGTGATCGTGGTAGAATGGACGGCCATCTATTGTCCTGGATATGTTGATTAACTGACTTGTACTCTATACAACCGTGTGGTTCATGAATGTTTATGACCAATTAGCACCATACTTAATTAATGAAATATTTGTTACATTATTTCTACTGATTTTACATAGCTTTCTCGTTGAGTACGTCTTATTCATGTTTATTGATTCCTTTACACCCCATTGACTAACTTGATTAGACTATCCGGCTGGAATTGAGACATTGATTACTGATACTCTACATATCTACTTCATCAATTGTTCAAGATCTAATAACAATTAATTATATTATCTAATCATTAGATAGTTGTTCATTATTTTTTGAATGTTAATGCTTTGATTTCTCAACATGACCGTAGAAAAATAAACCGTTTTCATATTTTTATTATGTATATATATATATATATGTAAATTACAACACTCTATGATCTTGTTGTCATTTGTTTTGAACAGTCAGTTGATAATTTATATTTGATTAGATTTGACAGTACAATCATTATGGTATTTAATAACGTGTAATTTAATTATTCTTACAGGTATTAATTGTTATTGTGTTTTTAAATACTTGATACTTAATCTATTGTACTATTATTCTTACAGAATTAATACAATCAGTTATTTGAAAACCAACTTACAAATTAAATTACAAAGTTATTAATTTAATAAAAAAGAAAATGAATAAGAAAAATGATAAACTGTTTGTGCATATTATTAAAAGAAGCGAAGAGGATTACGAGTTGGCAGGTTTATCTGAAGATAAAGTATTATGGTATAACTTACCTGTGGAGTACAAGAGTTTAAAAGATCATGAAATATTATTATCTAAATCAACTATTAAATGTGCTGTTTCTGCAATAAGACCAATAAATGGATATCGAAAAGTGGGTGTGAAGATGGACGAAAATTTAAAGAAAGAATATTTTGATGAAGATGATAACCTTTGTTATATGAACATTCCATTAGAAGAATCCAACTTAACTAACAAATTAGATGAGGATTTTTTTTTAATTAAGAAAATTGAAGATTTAGAAACTAAATTAAGTCTAACGAAGCTTCATGAAATCGAAAAAAAATTTATCTTAGATAAATTTGACAAAACACAGAATCCTACAGAATGGTTTATACGATATGAAACTGAGTGTACAAGACATCATGTAGAAAATGACATTAAAAAGATTGAAACACTTCGATTCTTTGTAGTAGGTCCATCTAAGGATTGGTATGAAGGAAATTTAAAGAAGATTGGTCTGAATAATTGGTCTGAATGGAAACATTCCTTTTTAAATGTTTTTGTAGATAAAGGATGGTGTAAAATTAGGAAAGCATACAACTATAAACATTTAGGTGGTTCATTGATTGATTATGCGTTAGCAAAAGAAAGATTATGCTTAGAAGCTGAGAGTTACAGTACAGAATTATCAAGAATCAACATGATTGTAGTTGGGTTACCGCTAGAAGTTCAAAATGAACTTGATCGCGAAGAAATTACAACTGTAGAAAAATTGTTTACGAAATTAAGAAAATTAGATGACACTTTCAACAAACAGAAGAAAACAGTTAATTCAGAACTAAATTTAAATAAAAAGCAAGATAGATTTAAAGAAAAATACGATGAACAAAAGAAGAAAACAAGCAACACTATTAAAAAACCTTGTTTCATGTGTGAAGATCTAGGATGGCCAAACCGTTACCATTCCGTTACTGAATGTAGAAATAAAAATTTATATGCAACAAAAAAACAAATCAATCTAACGGAAGTTGATAATCACGAAACAGAGGAAATGCTGCAGATTAAAGTTGACAAGTTTTTAAACTAAAGGGCCCGGAGAAATTAAACTCATTGATTAAGATTAACGTACTTATTGATAATAAGATGAACATTAAAGCTGTTTATGACAGTGGTTCAAATGTAAGTTTAATAAATCAAAGAGTTGTAGATCTTTTAAAAACAAGTCTAATAAAACACAAGAATGTTTTAAGAACTATCAATGGGTTAAATTTCAGTTCTGCCCGGGCAAATATTATTCTTAAAATTGGTAAATTTACAAATAAAATAAACACCTATGTAGTAAGGAATAATAAATTCTCATATGATTTACTACTGGGTCTTGATGCCATTAAAAAATTTAAACTTATTCAAGATGATAATCTGAAAATATTACAAAGAATTGATAAAGATAACACACTAAAATTAGAGGATATTGAGAGAACATCAAATAGAGGTTCGATGGGTTCGACTATAGAAGATACACTTAAGAAAATGGTTAAAAAAGTTAAAGATGATAATATTGAAGTCAATTTCAACGAACCTAAAGATGTTACAGAATTTAAAGTGAATTTGAATCATATAAAAGATGAATACAAAAAAATACAAATTTTAGAGTTAATAAGAAAATATAAACATATATTTGCAAAAAAATAAGTTCGATGTTGGAAAAGTGAGGTCACGAGAAGCAGAGATCAAGTTGATAAAAGATGAATATGTAAACTCACGCCCATATAAATGTACTATACCAGATGATAGGGAGATATCAACACAAATTAAAAAATTACTAGAAGAAGATTTAATAGAAGAATCAGATTCACCTTACTCATCTCCGGTAACACTGGCATTTAAAAAAGACGATGGTCGTCGGACAAGATTATGTATCGATTTTAGAAAGCTAAACAACTTGATAATACCAGAATGTTACCCATTTCCAACAATAAATGATGTAATAGATAAGGTTTCAAATTGCAGGTACTTTACAGTTGTTGATATAAATTCTGCGTTTTGGTCAATCATAATAAAACAAGAAGATCGAGAAAAGACATCGTTTATCACAAAACACGGTAAATTTATGTTTAAGGTTCTTCCTTTTGGACTAAAGAATGCACCAGCAATTTTTCAACGGATTCTCTCAAACATATTAAGAAGAAATAACATGGATCAGTTTTGTGTAAACTATATTGATGATATTTTACTATTTTCTAAAACTTGGAAAGACCATATCAATCATATTGCAAGACTACTACAGGTCATTGAAGAAGAAGGTTTTAAACTAAAATTAGTAAAATGTATATTTGCTGCAAATTCGGTAAAATATCTTGGTCACTACATACAAGAAAATAAAATATCACCAGCACAAGAGAATTTAGTTGCAATCAAGAATTTAAAGAGACCAACAGATAAATCAAGTGTACGTAGTATATTAGGATCAATTAATTTTTATTTAAAATATATCGAAAACAGTGCAGAAAAGTTTGAACCATTACACAAATTATTAAGAAAGAATGTTGAATTTAAATGGACAGATGAATGTGAAAAAAGCTTCAACTTAATCAAAGAATATCTATGTTCTTCTCCAATTTTAGCAATATATGATATAGATAAAAAAATATACATTGAAACGGATGCTAGCTACAAAGGTATTGGAGCAACTTTTAAACAACCACAAACTGATGGTATGTTGCACCCGGTCGCCTATTTTTCAAGAAAGCTGTCTGAAAAAGAAAAAAAAATGGAAATTATTCATTTAGAATGTAAAGCCATTAAAGATGCTATAAAATATTGGCAATATTATATAATTGGCCGAGAGTTTACGGTATGTAGTGATCATAAACCATTGGAAAATCTAAAAACCAAATCTCGGACAGATGAAATATTAGGTGATTTGGTTCATTATCTATCCCAATTTAATTTCAAAATTATTTACAAGAAAGGAAAAGAAAATGTTTTAGCAGATTTATTATCTAGACAACCAGTTTTAGAATATTTTGAAAATGAAGACGCAATTAAAGTAGTAAATTTAATAGAGTTAAGTGAAATAATAAAGGATCAAGAAGAAAACAGTGAAGAATTAAATTCTGCTAAAAAAATTGAAAAACGTCATAACATTGTATTTAAAAATTTAAGGAATAGATCTAGAATTTTTGTTTCAAGAGAATTCGGCAAAAGATTGATCAAATTAGTACATGTTTATTATGGTCACATTGGGGTTGTACAAATGCGAGAAAAAATACGTCCATTTTACTATTTTAAGAACCTAGACAAATTAATTAATGAATATTGTGACCGCTGTTTCATTTGTAGGGAAAATAAAGTACGCAAAAGTAGACCTATTGGTTTAATGTCAAAACTGGGCCCAGCGGTTAAACCATACGAAATCATGTCAATCGATTCTGTTGGTGGTTTTGGAGGAAATCGATCACCAAAGAAATATATGCACATTTTGGTTGATCATTTCAGTAGATATGCCTGGATTTCTACTACAAAAGGTCAATGTGCGAGAGATTTTATAAATCTTGTCAATCCTATTGCACAAAAGAATAAAATTAAAATAATTCTAGCGGATCAATATACTGGATTGAATTCATCAGAACTTAAGAAGTATCTAAATAGAATGAATATTCAGTTAATTTTTACCTCTATAGACTGTCCACAATCCAATGGATTAAATGAGAGATTAAATCAGACTTTGGTAAATAGAATAAGGTGTAAAATTAATAGTGGTGATACACGTGCTTGGTCAAAAATTGCGGAAGACTGTGTTACAGAATACAATAAAACAATTCATAGTTCGACAAAATTTGAACCAGCATATTTACTTTATGGAAAGTTATCATCCATTTGTCCAGTTCACACAGAGCACCAACGTGATCTTATTAAAGATAGAGAAAAAGCATTTTTTAATTCAATGAAAAGCTTTGATACAAATAAAACAAGAGTAGATAAACAGCGAAGAATTCATGGATTTAAAGTTGGAGATCGTGTGTATGTTGAAAATGGAAGTAAACTAAACAGAAAGAAGACAGATAAAATAAGAATTGGACCTTTCAAGATCTTGAAGAGGATTTCATCGTCCTTTTATGAAGTGGATTGTGGAAAGAGAAAGAAGGAATCAAATTGCTTCCACAGTAGCAAGTTGTCACTTTATTCTGCTGAAAAAGTAACCTAATGGGGGGGAAGATGTAAATTACAACACTCTATGATCTTGTTGTCATTTGTTTTGAACAGTCAGTTGATAATTTATATTTGATTAGATTTGACAGTACAATCATTATGGTATTTAATAACGTGTAATTTAATTATTCTTACAGGTATTAATTGTTATTGTGTTTTTAAATACTTGATACTTAATCTATTGTACTATTATTCTTACAGAATTAATAAAATCAGTTATTTGAAAACCAACTTACATATATATATAATGTTTTTTATACTATTCTATTATTAATAAGTATGTCGATATCTAAAAATAAAAAACTAAGTTATGAATAATAATGTTTTATTGCAAAACTAAAACAAAGTAAAAAAATTTAGCAGTGAATTTATGTTTCTTAAAGTAAAAACCTCAGAGGTTAAATTAAATAGGGTGGCTTTTATTAGTAATGAATAAGATCATTACATATTAAATTGGGTTCAAATCCAAAATCCGGATGTAGTGCTTGGACCGGCAAGAATCCAGCAATAACCTACACTGGTTGGCCGTTGGCGCTCGATCTCGTACTAGCTGAGGATTTCTGAAGTGGAATATGAATTAATTACTTATGAATGCATAGAGGCGGTCTGTGTTAGCGACTGAAGATTATACGGACTGCGTCGTCTGCGAAATGTATGCTAATTTATTTAGTTAAGCTTTGGTTTTACGAAAGAAAAAGTCTCTTAAACTTATTAAGAGAGGATTAACTCGAGATTAATAATGTTGCAATACTCTTCAAATAGTGCAATTACCATTTTCGTTATTCTTGCAATAAAGAGCATTAAGTTGTAATTATGATTACTCTCTGAACACTGCATTATCTTATAATTATTTTATAAATACAAATATTAACATGCAGATTTATATAGTTACTTTTATAAAAAGTACCGAAAAATGCATTTTACGTGCAAGAGCAGAGATTAACGCACGAGGCTTGCCAAGTGTGGAAATCTGCATGTAATCTTTTTCAACACGTGTTATTAACAACATTTTTCCTATAACTGATAATTTAGAAAAACACAAAAATAATATCAAGATTTAAAATTTTTTAATGACACGAGAACGATGTTTTACGGCGTTGCAATGGTTAGTTTGTTGATTGCTTCATTGTTATACGTTATTAAAAAATATTTGACTAATTTTAAGATAATTCCTTCAAAATCGTCTAGATTTGAGTACTATAAGAATGATTCTGCTTATCAAGAGACACGGCAGTGTCTCTGGCCAAGTACAAACGACAGTGGCCAGACACACTACAGTCTCTTATCCCGAGTGAACAAATTCCCATTTTCGCACTAAAAAATGAAGCCCAAGCGGATACAAAAATATGTTTTGACTTAACCACCGTGTAGCCCGCACAAAACTGAGTTGGAGCAAAGAAGTTTCATGCCATTTGGTCCATCCGTTCTAAAGATATGGATGTTTGAAAACTGATGTATTTCAAATTGGGAAAACGTCGTCTCCTCCTTGTTCAGCGTCCGCGTGTGACATCATCACATTACTACGACTCATTCCGTTTCGGCCCACCCCGTTTCGACCCATGTTGTACAAATGTCTATTTTCGCACTAAAAAATGAAGCCCAGGCAAATGTCGACTTCTCTTTGTTCAGCGTTCGCTTGTGACGTCATCACCTTACGAAATACATATTATTAACCCTTTGCACTCCGTTGGCGCCGTCACGGCGACATAGGAATCATTCTAACAAATCTAATGGCGCCGCAGCGGCGACATAAACAATAGGATTACATTTTATTGTTTAATAAATTAAAGGATCCTTTTACAAGTTTACAAATAGTTGTATTCAGTTGTATACAGTTCACACTGGTGATACGTTGTGCTTTTTGCTATGTTTTACATTTATAACAGTAAATACGCATTCATTCTATTCGAATAATATAAATATGAAGGAGAATGTTGAATTTAGTGGTAGTGAAGACGAGTTTGTTTTTGAAGTGCAAAGTGACTTTTCCGATGAAATTTCGATAGAATATGACAATTTTATTATAAGTTCGAGTAGTGAGAGTGCTTTGTAGGACATAAACGAAAAAAATCGCGTGTTTTGGACTAGTGAATACTGTGACAATTGTCCTAACAAACCACATATGCATTTGGAAGACTGTTTTCTAAAATACCACATTAAAAATTTATAAAAATTAGAATATGCTTATTTTTCTTTGATTTCCAATATTATATCATAATAAATATATATTTCTTAGCATAACTACATTTTTTTATTTAATATCTTACCAAAAATATAGTTTTCTAATTTTTAAAAAGTTTAGTAATTTTTCTTAATAATTTCGCATTATAACCTAAAGAGTTGCCGGTATACCACATAAAAAAAAAATTGGAGTGCAAAGGGTTTAATAATACAAATGTTATAATATATAAACAAACAATATTTTTAATTTTTTTACTTCTAAAGTCAAGTACTTTTTTTTTAGTATTTTTACTTTCTTATACGCAGTATAAGGAAGTATTGTAATCGTGAAAAAAATCGTTGACGAGATTTTCGCGGAAATACGTGTTTTGAGGTCCACTGAATCCGTTTTGATCATTTCCTCAATGATGTCTGTGTGTGTTGATGGATGGATGGATGGATGGATGGATGGATAGATGGATGTGTGTCCGAGTGTGCAATATCTCATGAACGAGGTAAGATTTGTTAACAAAACTTGGTAATTATAAGTTTCATGAAAATACGAAGAGCTGAGTTGATTTTGAATGAAACTGAAAAACCGGAAGAGGAAGTTTACTCGACACACAAAACAATAAATTTATTTCAAAAATGGAATCAGTTATGAAAAAAAGTTTCAAATAAAAGATATTAGCAAAAATATTTGGAACATAAAATGTTATTTGCAATTTTCCTGTATATGCGTCTAATTTTGAGAAAAAATAATTTTTATGTTTAATAATATACGAGTATTTTAATAATCATAGTAGCAATAGAAACAAAAAACATAAATTTTAATTTTCGCATTATCTAGTTATCTTTTTTTTTTGGAAAAACAAATACATCATTAAAATGGTCAACTAATTTGGCAACTTTGCCTCAATTTAATCGACTTTGTATCTCACGGTTTTAAGAAAAACTAATTTATATATTTAATAATATATTCCAATAATCATAGTAGCAATAGAAACAAAACACAAAAACTTGTTTAACATTTATATGTCAAATAATAATTCCCAAACGCAAGGAGCAAGTCATAAGTGTTCAATTCAGCGTTTTTGATGCTATATTAATTTCATTGATCAAATAGTAAGTAATTTTATATATCTATTTCTATTAATATAAGTTCATTTATATAAAATCTTGTTAGGAAGTTGATTATCTGTAATGAAAATTAAAAAGAAATCAGTAAAATCCCAAAATTTTAATAAATTCAGATAAATGCTGAATTCCTGAAAAAGTAAATTACAAGTTAATTAATATTAAATAACATTCATATATTCTAAATATTAAATATGCTGTGTATAAGAAAGTCGTGTGGTGCCCACACCAGATTTTTTAAATTGATATTTTGAACATTTGTGTCGTTTACATTTTTGTTACGAGGTTAGACACTTCTGTAATTCAGATTTTTGTTTGAAAAGACATGTTTTAATGTTGAATATAACAATGTGCTTGAGCCCATATGTTATATCAGAAACTTTTGACTAAAATGTAATTAGGACTTTTCGGTTCTCCTTCTTAAAGAAACCCTTAATGTTCCAACTTTATATATCTTACGTTTCTCAGTTTCTAAGAATGTACTTGAGCACACCTTTTATATCAGAACCTTATAACTCGGAAAACATTAGGACTTGTAAGGGCGAATGTTGGAGGATGTTTTTGTACTTGGCCTGAACTTTTCAGTTGTACTGAATTTTTTTTGAGTTATCATGTACATCTCCGAAGATAATTGCAGCCTTAGGTCAACTACTTTAGATCTATTCTTGGCAGTGACAATCAACCTGCTGCTGGTACTTCTATAACCTCTGAAATTATTGTCATTAATAGTTCTTTTGATAATATGAATAGGTACGGAAGAATTAATATTTATTTAGACAGTATAAACGTTTTCACTTCACATTATGTAACTGAATTTGTACATTTATTTCACTTACTCTCTAAATAAAATCATTTTTCTTTTTGTTAATTATCATATTTAATAATGATACACCTGCAAATACTTATTTGCTCATTGAAATGTGTACAAATTAGGAATACTGATGATATTATGTGCAATATTTATAAAGGTTATATTTATAAACGTCAGAATATACCATTGCATACCCTCTTCTTCCATAAGCGTCTGTGGCTAAAATATAAAATTCTGCGCTCGACGCGAAATTTAAATCACTCTGCGTTAAATTTTCTTTTAGCAGTTTTCGTAAAGCACAAATTACTTTCGACACTTGTGCTTTTCATTTACAGAAACGCTTTTGGTCTGCATTTATCTCCTTTGTAGCAAGGCAATAGTCGTTACGTAATAACAAGGAAATCGCACAGTTGTAGGAAAAAGAAATTACATAGTTGCCAATTTTTATTTAATTTTTATGTGTCCCTATAATATATGAAATAATTTAATATGAACTTGGATTAAAAGACTGTAGGACACAGTGTGGGAACTACAGGGTGCCGGACCCCGTAGTGCGGGAGAAGAGGAAACTTGCTGGAGGCCCAAAATCCATACCAATTTTTTTTTTCAAATAATAAATTTATTAAATATAGAATAACAGTTTGATAAAAATTTACTTGATGGTTTTGTTGTTGTTGTTGTTGTTGTAACCTTGGATAGGTAGTCTGCTGTCAATACAATTAATATCAAAAAAATTAAATATTTTGAATTATATATGAATAATTATAGATTACATTAAAGGGTTTCAGAAAAATAGTACAATAAAGGCCAGTTTTTCCATCGTCGGTTTACTCCCGATTAAGGTTAATCATGATTAAATAATAATGGTAACTATAGTTACCATTATTATTTAATCATGATTAACATTAATAGGTGATTGAAAAACTGGGCCTTAATATGACAGAAAAGTGTTTTTACTTGACGGTTTAAAACAACCGCTTCGTCAAGTAAAATATCACTTTCCTGACTTATGTAATATACTATTAAAATTTAGTTACATTATTAATAGCCGATTTCACCAACGATTCCTAAATTCGTACCTAACTAGGAATTACTTAAAATTAGAAAATGCTTAAACATATTTTTGTTTTCAGCATGTAAAGTAATTCTTAGCTAGGCATTTCTTTGCTGGGCAATGGTTTCCAAGTAACTTTTGGATGTAAGGTTATATTTCAGAAAAAAATTTGACGTGCCATAAAAATTGTCAAAATGGAATCGCTTTTTAAATTTTTCACACAATGATAAAATTAAATGAATCATATCCGATTATTTTAAACCAAAAACAGATTGTGCAACAAAAATATTAAAAGATAATCGATGGAAAATATTAACAGAGAGGTATCATTCAATATCAAAAACACCGAGATACCTACGTTACAAATATTGCAGGACAGTAATTTGAAAATAGCCCTTCCTATTTCTAAATAATAAATTTTCGTCTTGTATGTATGTATCTCTAGAGAAACGAATAGAAATCAGACTGAATAAGGTAATAACACTCTTTGCATACTTTAACTTAATGATATTCTACTCTCATTAATACAATATTTAATAATAATAAGACATATTTCAATGTAATATGTTTTACTAGAAAAGAGAATTGAAATCAGATTGAATAAGGTAACCAACACCACAGCATTTTTTGTGAATTTTAACTTAATGCTATTCTGCTAGCATGAATACAATATTTCACACATAAAAATAAATATGGTCTGTCTTTGAATAACTTTACTTGTTGTATATCATTAAACTTACAAAATGGTGAATGTACAACATATCTTTAAAACTACCCGAACATCATAAATGTATATCTCAGAGAGGTTTTATTGTACAGAGACGGGTAAAAAAAATATTATCATAGCTGTTATTTTTTTTAGTTATTTACGAAAAACCTTTTCCCCTTCCACCCATAAAAATCCGCCCTTGCATGGGGTTGGGTGGTAAACATTTTTCGATGTATTCTTGGATGAACAATTTAGTCAAGTTTCAAAATAGATCAATTTTTTTTCATTCATATAGTTTTAGAGCTTATTTTTACTGTACTACTCATATAAATAGTATCATTGGTGAAACTGAAGCATTTCTGAAGAAATACTCTTTACTAACACAAAATCTTCGTCTAAAATCAACTTCATCATACTTATCAATATTATCAAGGAATTGAAAATTTTTTATTTTGTCAAAATAAAACTGTTATATACGACAAGTAATACCTAGCAATTTAAAATGCCGAAAAATTGATATCTAAATTAGGAAGTACTTAAATGCTCTTAAGTATTACCTAGGTTACTGGTGAAATCTAAAATTGACTTAGGCAATTCCTAGTGAACACTAGAAATTACCTAAGTTTAAGTATTTGTTGGTGAAATCGGCTATAAGTGTATCATCATACACATTATTATTTTATGATTCGATATGTTAATTTTTACCAACAGATTATGGAACAATCAACCGTGGTTCTGATATTCCCCGAATATGTCTATATCTAGAATAGTTGTATATATTTACAAATAATCGCTGTTGATTTTAATGTAGCAGTGTTCGTGTTCTATTAGTAGCATGAATTACAGTTTTTGCTTTCTGCACGTTTGTAAGTTTTAATAGTGGTATTTCATGACTATTAATTATAATTTACATATTTTATTTTTATTTTGGGCAGAAGAAGGAGCAAAATAAATATTTGCTGGGTGGGAGAGGATTGAAGTAAGATTTATAGCTAATATTCAAATTGGCGACATATGTCTAAGGTTCAAGCTCCAAATCGAGCATCTACGGCCCAGCTAGCTAAGCAGAAAGACTGGTTCGGCCCATGATTCCTTTTCGAGGTTCTATTACCTGGTTTTTATCTAAGTAGCCTACTACGGTTCTATTTAGAACGAGTATAATGTTTAAATTTAAATAAAAAATTAAATCATTCAAAAAATTTACTAGTAATGTTTAATTTTAATTTCATAAAAGGTGTGACATCCGTTTAAGTGTCAAACATTTTAGTAAATGTACAATAAATTGTTATTAAATTTTACAAAGATTGTAGTTAGTTGTAATAAGGGCTGATGAACAGTAACTCTATAAATTCAATTTCATGAAATATTAATGCATTAGGTTTTTTTAAACAGAAATAGTTTTGTAGTCATCTGTTTATTCTACTAATTTAATAATAAAAATGGAAATTGACCACAGGTTTTTTAAATCATCGATGATATGATAGTTTAAACAAACATGTGTTACTTAACATTTATTTATTTAATTTCAAACATTTTAATCTTTTGAAATATGAACAGTGTCTCTGTGGTGGCTCACTAAGATTAGACCCAGGTAACAGAACTCCAAAACGGAATCGTGGGCCGAATCACATAGATAGATGGACTGTAGACACACGCTCTGAAACTTGGACCGTAAACGTTCGGGACGAGTGTGGAACACACCATTCTAAAATGGTACTAGCCGATTATATAAATTTCCCTATTTGTTAGGAAAAAATATACTTATTCAAATATAACAATTATTTGTATGATTTTGGAATATACAGCTTAGTGACCATATCTAATGGCGTATAAAAAATTGAATAATGGAGAGGTATAGGTTACAAATTGATTTAACGAAAAATGAAAAGTATTTAAAGGGTTTGTAATATTTTTTGTTTTTTAATAATTTTTTTTTGGTAGCCATGGATAAAAATTCATCTTGGTACTATTTTAATTGTATGGCAGAAAAAGATGTAGTTTTTTGTAAACAGTCCGCAAAAAAAAAATCAGGTTAATATCCAATTTTATTTAACATTTTTTTTGTTTAATTCCTTTTTCCGAAAGTGCTGTTGTTCTGGATTACCCTTTCAAAACTCCTTTTTTAGCGTCAAGGAGCGAACAGAAAAACGACACAAATTTAAAAAAAAAAATGCTTATTTAATTATGTTATGATTTTTTTCATTATTTTCGTGATATAATTTGAAACCCATTGTTTCATTAGTATTCTTAAGTTTACTAATATATTTTGTGTTATTATACATACATAATAATTTTATTTGTATATTTCTTGTATTGCTCGAATAAATTTCAATCATATGTTTTTTTTTAATACTATTCTGTTCAATAATAATATTAAAAAAAAAAAACGATAAACCGGTATCGACTGAAAATTTGGCCGAATTACTGGTAATTGAAAAAGTCAATAAATTTGCAATCCCTCGTTCAGATGTCCCGATTTTTCGGGAGTTGTTCCTATTTGTATATTAAATATTCTGATATACCCAAGATATATGTATACTCATAATTTTTAATCAACGTATATTGACCATTTACATGAATAAAATGTTGATATTTATTAAAAAAGGTTAGGACAGTTATTTATGACACAAGAACGAAAATGCGGTTTTTTGTACGATCGCAGGAAATTGCCGGATCAGAGGATGTCGAGTACCTACGAAAAACATTTTGTGTGTATATTTTAACAATTTTGACAAGACTTATTGAACATAAGCGCTCCATTCGAATGAATTACCCCAATAAATCTGCAATTGTTTAGCATGCAATACTATTTCCACACAAGATTATATATGGAGACACAAAAATCATTGCTAAGCCTACCATAAATATAAAAATGATCGATTGATCACAGAATCTATTGAAATTTACAAGAACAAAAACAAGAACAATTGTGATGGCTATCAATTGAATAAAACTTGGCTTCTGTTGATTAAGAAATTATAATAATTTGTTTACTTATTTATTATTTTCTATTTTCTGATGAATGTATTCCAAACGTATACCGAAACACCGAATTGAATAAAAATATACAGAACTTAAATAAAAAATTTGGTTTGGAGCATTTTTTCGCATATTTTTTCTTAATTACAAAGTCAAATTGGATAAAAATTTATTGTGTTATAAATAGAAGACCATATTTTTAATTATACTGAACTATTAAATTAAAATCGTGCCTTGTACTTTTGATAAACGCCAAAGATTAGTAAAGAAAAACCAAAGTCTGTGGTCCATGGGCGATTAGTAGTATGCGGGCAAACATCATACTAGGGTTGTATGGGAAGGTTGTCTATTTTTCTTTTTATAAAGATATCGAGTAGATAATCTAAATTAGCCTTTTTAAAAAATAATGAAATTTTAATTTGCACTGATGTTAAACTTAGGGTAAGCTGCCATCAACATTAAACTAGGATTGTTCAGGGTGGATGTTTACGTACTATTTTATAAAGACATTGAGTAGACAACCTACATTAGCTACTTTAAAAATAATGAAATTTGAATTAACACTGTTACACTAAGGGTTAAAATGGAAGTCTCCTACGGGGTAACGGGCAAAAACATTATACTAGAATATATAGGGGGGATATTTACTTACTATTTTAGAAAGACACTGTGTAAATAATGGACATTAGCTTTTTCTAAAAATATTGAAATTTGAATTTACAATGTAGAACTATTGTAAAACTTAGAGTTAAAATGTAAGTCTCCTGCGGTGTGGCAGGCAACAACATTATACTAAGGTTGTTCAGGGAGGGTGTTTACTCACTATTTTGTGAAGGCATTTAAGAGACAATTTAAATTAGCTTTTTTTAAATATAATGAAATCTTAATTAGCAATATTACAGTAAGGATTAAAATGCAAATCTATTACGATGTAGCAGACATTAACATCATATTAGGGTGTTTAGGGAAGGCATTTACTTATTATTGTATAAAGACATTAAGTATACAACCATAATAAGATTTTTTTTAAATAATGAAATTTGGATTTGCAATGTTACACTGAGGATTAAAATACAAATTTACTACGGTTGTTCAGAGAGGATGTTTACTTATAATTTCATAAAGATATTGAGTAGACAATTTAAATTAGTTTTTTTTTTTAAATAATGAAATTTGTATTTGCAATGATTAACTTTGGGTTAAAATGCTAGTCTACTACGGGGTAGCAGATATCAACATCATATGAAGGTTTTTCAGAAATAGCGTTTACTTATTATTTTATAGTATTAGGTAGATAATCTAAATCAGTCCTTTAAAAAAATAACGATATTTTAATTTTATTGCAAATAAAAATTTCACTAATTTAAAAAAAATGCTAATTAGGAACATCTACTCAATAACTTTATAAAATAGTAAGTAAACATCCTCCCTGAATAACCCTAGTATGATGTTTGTGTCCGCTACCTCGTAGGAGACTTGAACTTGAAGCCTTAGTGAAACATTGCAAATTAAAATTTCATAATATATTTAAAAAGCATATTAAATTGTAAACTCCATATCTTTACAAAATAGTAAGTAAACTCTCTCTCTGAACAACCCCAATATGATGTTGATATCCGCTACCCCTAAGGAGCCTTATATTTCAACTCTTAGTGTAACATTGTAAATTAAAATATCATTATTTAAAAAAAATATCAATTATGATTGGCTACTCAATGTCTTTATAAAATAGTAAGTAAGTATCCTACTTAAACAACCCTAATATGATGTCCGCTACCCCATAGTAGACTTACATTTGAACCCTTAGTGTAACATTGCTATACCAAATTTCATTTTTTTTAAAAAAAAAGCTAACTAAATTTGTCTACGCAATGTCTTCCCAAAATAGTAAGTAAATATCCTTCCTGAACAACCCTTGTATAATGTTAATGTTCGCTACCCTGTATGAGACTTGCATTTTAACTCTATGTTTAACAACAGTGCAAATTCAAATTTAATTTTTTAAGGCTAATTTAGATTGTCTACTCTGTATCTTTATGAAAGGGAAATTAAATACCTTCCTCAAATAACTCTAGTATAATGCTATTGCTCGCTACTCCGTAAAACACATGATTTTCAACCCTTATTTTGTAACTTATTACTCGTATATGTTATGAAGGCAAATAAGGAAATCAGTATGCCGGTGTTTTACAACTCTGGACGGTTTTGGGTGTCATTTTGTTACGATAAGCGAATGAAATTCAGCGGCGATATTTATAATTAATCTATATAACCGTACTTACTTAAAATGCAGCCCATTAAACTGCAAGAATACCTGTTCAAAGAAAGTTCTAAGATATCTATTCACGGTTTAGCATCTGGAAAGAATATACTAATTAAGCATTAAAGCTCAGTGAGATCACACCTCCAATCAGTCACATCAAATACTCCACAGGTCAAACTGACTAAGTCACATAACATTCGCTATCCTTTCGTATCTCGTTGGTACATCTGGTTAGGGTTACTACAGCACACAAGGCTGCTCGCTGCACCTTGGCGGCCTGACTAGGGCTCCGCTACAGCCCAAATCTGCTCGATGTACGTTTGCGGCCACTCACGGTTCCGCTACAGCCCAAAGCTGCTCGCCGCACGTTGGGAGCCAACCATCCTGAATATTCCTCGAAACTGTATCAAGCAGTAACACAATATCTAAGTATCTCATTACTACTTTACTTGTCAAACGATGAACTATAACTAACGTAAGAATTCCGACGACTCGGTAATTAAATAGTCAATCAAACATTACGTAAATACTTAGTTGCGTTAATAAAAGGAGATGACATAAGCAAAAACGGGCTAACTAATAAAATTAATGAGATGATATAAATATGACTGTGATAATTTACTACTCTGTTGGCTTTTATTTTATCGCAATTTATTGTGTTATTTAAAGATTTTTCATTAAAAACAATCTGCTGTAACTTTATTAAGCCGTACGATCATATGGTTTCGTCGCCGAGCGACTCATGATTAACTTCACGACGATAATAATAAGTAATAATAATAAATTAATTAATTATGAAATACATGTAAATGTAAATTAAATGTAATTATAAAATAGATAAAGAATAATTTAAATAAAATTAATATAACAAAAAACAATAGAAGTGATACACTGATAACGAAGTAATTGATAATGTAATCTGATTATATAATAATACGATTACTATTTTACTGATTAGTATAATAATTTAATAATAAAAAAGTTGTTATTAATTAATTAGTTTATCATTATGATTATGCATTACGAAATGAGTAAAATGAAGTAAATAAGTAAACATGTAAATTTAAATTTATGACAGTAAAATGCGGGTGACACCCGTCAGTGCCCGGCAAGCAAAAGGTCCCCGGTTCGATTTTTTGTGTTATAAATTTAACTTTCAGTAAATACATACTTAGCGCACAAAGCTCGTTCTTTAAACTGTCAAGTAGCAACTGTACAATTGTCAAATAAGTTCATCAAAGCGCCGAGGGCAGCGCTGTTTCAATTTAAGTAAAGTGACCATCCGTCCAGCATTAGACTGAATTGTCTAGCATTTGCATGACTTGTCCAGCATTGATGTGTGCGTCATTTTGTCCAACATTGATAAGTTTCCGTCATTTTTTTCAGCGTAATTTTATACAGATTTCCAAAACAACAAAATAATGTTTTAGTTAATTAATTGGTATAATTGGCTAATTTTAAAAGTTTCTCTCACTTTCGAGCTTGTTAATAGTCTTTAAGAGTTATAATCACTAGTTATAGTTGTCATTATAAATCGTTATCAACACTATTATTATTATCGTGGTTATAATCTCACATCAAGCTAGATTTTTTTTTGCCAGCGAACAAAAGTTATCTTAAATTATAAAAGTGATTTTACAAACTAAATTTAAGAATATAATAATCGTTAAAAAACAGATTATAAAAATAATAGTACACTAAAGAACAAGTTTCATAATTATCATACTATTTTGTGAAAAGACAGTTTGAATCACGATGCGTAGCGAATTAGCCCAACCCTTTGAACAAAATAATCGACAATTGTGAATTGAGTTCTGTATACTATTTTTCTAAATTGTGTCTTTTATGCTGTTTTTAAATATAAAATCGTAGTTTCAAAATTTAGCGAATATTGTGTTCGTTGATACCGATGTGATGTTTAAAAATTCAATTGTTTGAATTTTAAATTGTTAACTTAAAGTAAAAAATGAGTGTAGATGTCAAGCGTTTACTTTTAGCAAGTTTCATTTTTTTGACATGATATTTCAGCTTAAAAATATAATTTGTACTGTGCTATTAACACTCAAATGAGCTATTAACAAGCTCTTTTGGGTGCTGTAATAGCTTTGACATAGATGCAAAATAGGAAAAAAATTAGTTTACATTACTTTTTTTTTTGGTATTCAGTATTGATGTTAATGAGAACTGGACATTTTTAATTTGAGGTATTCGAATGTTCATCATTGGCGTAAATATACTAAGATCTCGAATATCGAATACTCTGAGTATTCGCAGTATTCGAGTATTCGTGGGTGGTATTCGCCCATCTATATTATTTTTATCTGTCTAGATATGTTCAGTTCATGAAAATGATTGTATACCCTCATAGTCAACATTCACACGGGGAAATTTTTCTAAAAAAACTTTTTAGAAAGAAGAGAAAGTCAAGGAAGTTTGTTGAAAGTTGTAGCGACACCACTATTGCGAGAAAGATTTTGTGGAAAGTAACTAACTTCATGCTTATGTCACAGTAGTTTACTCATTTCATATCAAAGAGTTACTGACGGCTTTCCAAGACATTTTTGACTTCTTCTTCTTTCTAAAATGCTCCTCAGAAAACTTTCCTCGTGTGTGCGGAGCATGAAGTTTTCCATAGGTACCTGTTAAAATATTTATGTTGTTATAATTATTAAATTATAGTTGGGAACATTTTTGAAATAAATAATTTAAAGTATCGATAACATAATAATCAATAGATTCTAAATAGCCTTGACTTTGCTGGCAGGGTATGAAAACTTAGAATAGTGGATTCCAAACTTGTTCGGTTCCTTAGAGTATCAGAATTTTTCACGGCGGCCTAAAAGAAAATATAGGTATAACTAACAGTTGCAGTGCACACTTGATAAGGTTAGGTTGAAATAAACGGCAAAATGGGGAAAATATTAAATTTATAACATCAATACGTTTTGATGTAGCCGATATTTGTTTAGTTACGATTACACAATGTCATTTTCAATTTTTACGTTATTGAAAAATATTAATAAATTAATTGTGTGGCGAGGTTTTGACAGTTCTTAGTTGGTTTAAATTTGTCCTTCAGAATTGCTCCAACTCACAGTTGGGCTACATCTTAAAAACTTTTGTTCAAAAATTGTAATGAACAATTTACGTTTTTCTGGTTTGTTTATGTTCTACCTTGTTTAGTTCAAAATTTATTAAAATTGACGTATTTTACTTCACATATGGTGAGTTGTTTTGGTTTATTCTGTCTGTATATGTTTATTTTATGTTTTGACACAATTATAAATTGTAAAATTCTTTGTAGTGCTGATGATGGTTGTATTTTACAACCGAAACGTCCACGTTATATTGATGAATACATAGATTAATAGTTTTTCTGTGTATTTATTACCATGTTCTGCATTTTGAAGGCCTTACATACCAATTACATAAACATATAATCAAGGATCCTACATAACCTGAAAATTTACCACGTGTGAGTTGGCGCAATTCTCCTCTGTTTTAAATTTAAACCAGAGCAACTCACCATCTGGTAGTCTCGTTTAGTGCTAGATAGAAAATACAATACAGAAGATATTTTTACAAGATACGTCTCAACTTCAAATCAATTCCGTTCTTCTTCGCTGTAATCACCACACAGACATTAAATTGAAACAATTCAATCCACTACCACCATGGAAGAAAATGGTTTCTATTCTCAGTTCAAGAGTTTCTACGGTCAACGTTTACATAAGAAATTAAAAAGGTATAATAAAAATATTAAACTTATTGCATTCCTTGAGAATAGAATATTTTTCTTAAAAATATGTAAAAACTTTAATATTATTCCAAGTTTTATTAACCCTGGAGTGGTGGCGCCCTTTGCCGTAACATTAGTGGTGGCGCTGAGTCTGACAGACTCAGTATAAATAAATTCATAATAGTAATTGTTTCCAACCTGGATTTTTTATTGTTAGTATTTCAGTTACTTACATACCTTACCTTTATGTGCATATCACTGTTTTAGCTGTAAAATTAATTTAAAGTAAGGAAAAAGGGAAAATACAATTGTGCTGTAAAATACAAGAAATAGTACAAAGGCACACTTAAATTTGAAAATGCATTTACTGGAAAACATATACATATGAAAAACATATATTTTCCGAAGGAAAACGTTATAAACAATATTAAAATTTATTTTATGGCAGAACCACACACACAGGACATCGAAATTCTGCATGCTTTAAACACAATTTGTTTTTTACAAATTTTACAGAAGTAACGTGTGGTATTATTGTTTTTGCATAAATGACAACGTTTTCTGCCGACTGGTACTTCTTACTGAACTACGGCAACATCAGCTGAAGTTCCTGCCACTTCCTGACGTCTTTCTGGGATTGCTGGTGCAATATTTTCCATACAAAAGCGACGCTTCAAGTGCTGGTCTGCTAGTTCAACTGCTATTTTTTTATATATATTCTTCGAACTATTTTCGAATTTTGGTTATTCGACACGTGAATTATTTGCGAGTTTATGCGTGCCACATTCATAAGTGAATAAAATATTAGAATTAGCCACCTTTTGGCACAAAGTTTTGAGGAGAGCGATGTTTTTTCTAGACCGTGCCATCTTTGCCAATAACACTAGGAATTCGTGGATTTTTTGCTGGTGATGGTAAATTCTCGCTATCGCTTTCTCCTTCTTGCTCTGTGTCAGAATCAGACAAACGTTCATCGAGATTATCTTCTTCGCCCTCGGATTCTTCATCATCAAAAACTTCCTCAGTGTCAGTGTCTACTTCCTCTAGTAACCGTAATATATGCGCCTGTTCTTGCTCATATATTATTTTCCTAATTCATTTTCCTAAATTTATATTTCATTAAATTAACTTAATTCAATCAAGATAGTGGTTTACTACTTACCAAAAACGCAAAACAGACACAAATTAGCAATACATGCAACTTGAAACTGGTGGTCCGTAAGTGGTGGCGCCGAGTCTGACAGACTCGGAAGGCTAAACAAATTTTACTAAAAACAATTTACACTGCTATAACTGCGTAGATCAGTAGAGTACTGAATTTTACGAAGCTACTGAAGAGTGGTACCCTAAATTTTCACCCCCGCCATTTTTACATACAATCTTAAGACGCTTGAGTCTGAGAGACTCGGCGCCACCGCTGCAGGGTTAAGAATTCTTTCAAAATCAACAAACATTATAATAATTATATAAATAACAACAAAATTGTTAAAAACCAAAACAAATTTCAATTTAAAATATTAAATATAGAAATTTTTGAATCCTATGGTAGATTAAAACATTTGAACAACGTAAAATTTCAATTAATAAATGAATTCATGGACATTCTCCCAATAGAGGTTTACACTTATATTATTTATAATTATAATAAATTTTACATCACACAAAAGAATAAAAATCGGTTATGTATAGATAAAAAAATATTTCAACTTACAGAGAAAGTAAAACATAGTAGCATATTTAATTTTTTGAAAAACAACTACAAAGAATGGATTTCTAATTTAACTCCATTGGACATAGAAGAAGATGTACTTATTATGTTATCATTAGGATCTAATTTCAGCTTTAAATTAATTAATGTCAAACTTTAAAAAAAAATTATTCTTGAAACATATGTTAATTTAACATTAGCTATTGACAAAAGTAATATAATCGACAAAAACTGTGTAAAAACTAAAATATCTAAGTTCCTAGATTCTAAATTTAGATTTATGAAAAATCAAAAACCAACATTTTCAGAAATAGAGCTAATGAAGTCGTATAAAAAGACACGTAGTTCTATAAAAACACATAAAAATGATATAATAATCACCAAAGCAGATAAAGGCGCGAAAACAGTTATTATGTTACGCTCTGAATATGACATTAAAGCAAATGAGATACTGAATGATAACAATACATAAATTTAAATTTAAAACTCTTAGTAAATATTAAATTATTCTAAATATTTAATACATTTAAAATTTTGTAACTGAATGTATAAATTCCATACAACGTTCTCCAAATTTTCAGACTGATGATATTTGTCGTTTATACTTATACAAATTCACTAGGAAGTTTTCTTAAGTGTAAGTATATTTTTTTGTTGTTTTTTATATTTCGTATTGATTATATATAAAGACATAATAATGAGTGTATTTTTTGGCTTTATTTAATAGTAATATTTTTTTTGGGTGATTGTCCCCAAAAAATTGTTGTGCTTAGAGACCTTGCAATAACTAAATCCGGCCCTGATTAGAGTACAGGAAGCCTCCGTTCGATATAACAGAATTACATATATCAAAATAGTTCGGAAAATATGTGTTTACCGAAAGCAGTTTGGTAAAATCTAGGGATTTTTGTAATATTAGCTTTGGCGTCAGAGGATGTTCGTGTCAGTGAGTCAGTAGCGGCGCTAGTGGGGGGTACAGGGGCCCTTGCCCCCCTAAAATTTTCAGTAGCTCCCTGGTTGGCCCCCCCGACTTTTAGTGTCAATCTAAAAATTTTTGCTAGTAATATTGGTTTTAACATCTTAACATTTAAAAAAGACAGAAACATTGAAACACAAAAAAAATATTGTTATACAGCATAATTTTTTTTACATCAATGCACATGTATCTAAAAATCTCTATCTGCATTTAACCATGATTATTATTGGTGTTATAATAAACGCGCTGCCGAACTTGTCCAAACTTTTCAAATTAATTGTGCGAGTCCGATAGCGACACAATGCATTTGTAATTACTTGTTAAGATTGTTCTATACTTTATTTACTCGTCCACGTGCATAGTTTAAGAAGTTCAAACATGTTTTACAAATTTTGGTATTTATACGAGTGATGAAAATCTCAATGCTCATTCGTTATTTTGTGGTCAAAGAGTAAAGTAAAAATAAATATGAAGCGCACAAATAATATTAAAAATTAAATTTTATCAGAATCAGATAAAAAAAATTAAAAACTGATACTTTCCTGCCTTCGACCAGTATCGGCAGTACAAGCAGTAATTTAGAAAAAATATTAAAAACGAATGAAATGGTGACATCTTGTAACTTAAGTGCTACTGAAGAAAGTGATAGTGAGTCTAGTTCTTGTGAAAATAAAACTAGTGAGGATGATAGAAGTGATGATAATGAAACTAGCGTACATACCCCAACAGTGAGACCTGAACTAGAACAAACAATTCTAACTGTTTCTGGACCTAGCGACTTGTCACAGACTCCTGAAGAAGGACCACGTCAGCCGATACTATCGCAGTATCCAAAAGTTAAACAAGGTGAAAGAATGAGAAGCTGTAAATCAACATGGTTTAAAAAATTTACATGTTTGGAGTATAGTGTTTTAAAAGACAGTGTTTTTTGTTTATACTGCCGATTTTTCCATGGTGTAAATCAAGCAAACATTTTTGTGAATGAAGGGTTTCGCAACTGGAAGAATGCACTTGATTCAAGTAAAGGACTAGTAAAACATGATAAATCTGAACAACAGAAAATGTGTGTTATAAAATATTTAAATTATATGCAATTAAAGAAACAGAAAACAAATATTGAACAAATGGTGAATGATCAATACCAAAAGGAAATGAAAGAAAACAGACACTACATTAAAACTTTATGTGAGTGTTTATTGTTTACATGTACGCAAGATATTGCTTAACGTGGTCATGATGAAAGTGTTTTAAGTTTAAATAAAGGTAATTTAAGAGAATTAATGTTATTGATAAATAAACATGACACCATTGTACAAAAAAAGTTACAGGATAGTTCAAATAATGCTAAATACCTACATCATGATATCCAAAATTTATTAATTTCTATTATGGCGACCATTGTACGTAAAAACATTTCAGACGGTGTAAAGGAATCAAAATTTTTTGCAATAATGTCTGATGAAACAAAAGACTTGAGTAAAGATGAACAAATAACTGTTATAGTCCGGTACTTGCATCAAAATACAATTCAGGAGAGGTTTTTAGGGTTTAAAAGTGCAAACGGTATGCTAGATGCTGCTAGTTTTGCAAATTATATAAAAACAATATTAGATGAAAATAATATTTCATTAAGCAATTGTATAGCACAAGGATACGATGGTGCTGCTGTAATGAGTGGTCATTTAGGTGGCGTGCAAAATTATATTAAAAAGTATTGTTCCGCAAGTAGTATATATTCATTGTTTTAACCATAAATGAAATTTAGTTGTTGTTGATTGTTGCAAACATTTGAAAAAGTCGGTTATTTTTTTTTTCTAATCTTGAAAAATTATATACATTTATGTCAAACTCCACAATTCATCCTCTAGTTTTAAATACGCAAAAACAAATTTATCCTCAAAACAGGCTCGAGAATTAAAAAGGATATGTGATACGCGATGGACTGTTCAGTTCAGAGCATGCGAGACCGTTTTAGAAATAATTTAATCTATTTTTGTAACATTATCTTATTTCTAAAACTGATGTAAAAAAAGATAGAAGATGTGAAACAAAAGGTTTACTTTTACAAATTGATAAAGAATTTATTGTTTTACTGATTAAATTTATAAAAATTTTAAAATTAGTTATAACTGTATCTAATTATCTTCAATCCCCTGATATAAATTATGTAACAGGTTTAAATTTAGTTCAAGAAACAATAATGAATTTCAAAACTTACGCAACAATGATAATGAATGGAATTCTATATGGAAATCTGCAAATAATATTTTTTTATCTCTTGGTTTAGATAAAACAGATTTTTTTGACAAACCAAAAAGAATGAAATCTATTCCAAAAAGGTTATAAGAGTTTATAGTGGATTGTGAAATAGATGATTCCGTAGACATAGAGATAAAAAATGAGAAACATGATGTCAAACTTTTATTATACATCCCTATACTAGATAAAATTATAATTGAATTAAAAGAAGGATTTACATAAAATGATACTATTTTAAAATCATTACAAGCTTTTGACCGCACAGATGATTTATTCCTCAATAAAATTCATTTAACTAAATTAGCGGAACATTGTAACACAAATTGTGATTGTTTAGACTCAGAAATACGCTAGTTAAGAAACTTTTATGTAGCGAGGAAAATAAAAATATGAAATCACTCATGGAGTTCCTGTCATTCGTTGAACAATATAAGCAAGCATTTGAATGTGTTTATAATTTGTATTTTAATGCCTGTATCAACAGCTTCTTGTCAAAGATAATTTTCCTCTTTATAAAGAATTAAAAGTTATTTAAGAACAAGAATGACAAATGAAAGATTAAACAACATTAGTATATTAAGTGTAGAAAAAGACATATCAAAATTAATAGGCCTTACTGAAGTTGTAGACAAATTTGCAAGTTTAAATAAAAACCGAAGGATTAAATTAGTATAACTAAATCACTGCTGTGTTTTGTATTTATTATATTTTCTTTTAATTATATTAGAGAACATTTTTTGTTTTATTTTTAAAGAATATGCTTGTTTTTCTTTATTATTTATACAGTAGGATCTCCTACAGCACGCGCTAACTCGTTTCGTGTTGTAAAAGATTCGTTCAGTAGGACTCGCTCGACTGTATTATAGCACGTTACAGTAAAAAGCGTCGATTTTGTGTTATTTCACGTGTTATATGTGAGATTTTTGACGTGTTGTAATAGACTGATGTGAGTCGTAAATTTAGTTGGGATGTTGTAGGAGAGCATGCTATAAGAGATTCTACTCTATATTATATTTATATTTGTTTGGTACCAAATAAATTTAACATTGACAACATTGTTATTTATTATTAGAATGATAAAAAATATATGCCCCTCTAATTTTCTTCCTGGTCTCTACTGGCCCCCCTAGATTTCAGAGTCTAGCGCCGCCACTGCAGTGAGTGCTTGCAAGTTAGAAATTTTTACCAAATTTTTAGCTCATTTCTGCATTGTAAAGTCAAATGTAAGTAATTATAATATAATTTGCAGTTGCTATGCACAACCAATAAAAAATATGTATAGGTACATATAATTGAACTATTTTTAATCAATACTATTTTTAGTGTAATACGCCGTATACATCAAAATTCAGTGGACGAGTTCAGATTGTGAAAGTAGGGATGTTATGACGTTATGAGACTGACTATCAATTTCGTGCTTGGAGGCTAGAGATTTTTAGTAATTTTAAATCTATTATTTCCTTTTGTATCGTCGCGAAAAATCTTGTGTATCACACGTCCAGAAACTGTATTACTAGTACTGAAACTTTGTAAGCTTCGCCTTCGGCTCGGCCTGACAAAATACAAAAGTACAGTGATACAAATAACTATTTTAAATAGAAGAGCAAAGTTTGTTCTTGCGGGTTCTTCCAGAACCTGTAAAGCCGAAATAGAAGTATTCAATTTTCTTTTTAATTATTTTATCAATTTACACGAAGTGCTTTGATGATCTGCTACGGCAAAATGGTTTCAATAGAATTTGTATACTAACGAAAATTATTCGGAGATTAATGAAAACATGTTTGCACGTGAATGTTTTCACTAAATATAATGAAGCTTGCTTGAAACCTACTTTATAAGAGCGAAAATAAGTCTAAAGAAAATATACTCGACATTTTCCAATTAAAAGTAATGTCAAAATTTCGCTGTTAGTTTAATGAAAATATTTTGTATACATATATGTAGTAGCTGAAAAGCTTGTGTTACATCATATAATGAAAACATAATACAAATATTGTTGTTATTGAAATAATGCAAATACTTACATATGTATAAGCACTATAATTTATACTTAATGATGTATTACATATAAGCTCATATGCGCTTAATACATTAAGTTTGTACCTGCTCTTCATAACATAATGTTTTGTGCACGGTAATATTTTATCTAGTCGATGGTACGATAGTCGTGACAACGTTGTGATTACCAATGTTAATCACACTTCTGGATGGGTAAAATACAGCAACCAAAATCAGTTATATATTTATGCTGTTTCATGTACCGATATAATATTACTAAATAAAAATGCTACCTATATTAATATCAAATCCAAAATGAAAGCGGATTTAAGTAAAATTTCGCCACAGGTCCAACCCTATATAGCGCCCTTTTTTTATACTATCGCAGTTTATTAGCTGTAATGGTATTATATTCAATTATTTATATTATATATTATTTATTTTATTTAGTTTTAAGCTAATTACAACACAATTACATTTATATAATGAATAAGTGTTTCATAGTAATTTGGTAATGAATACAAACAAAAACAGACTAAGTTGGTTTATCTCTATAATTCAATTTGATATCACCAATTATTAAAAAAACAAACAAAAAACTAATTATATCAACAAAGTATAAAATGTTTCGATTCGGATACATTCGATATAATACGATCATAAACCGAAGGCAGAAATTATCATTAGAAATTATTAGCTCTACACTAATATATTATTACCAAAGTAGGTAGAATTAAAAATATAAAAAAATGAAATAACTGCATTGAATGAATTTTTCTTTAGTATTGATTATTTGACTGTACAAATGCACCTTTGTGTTCCTGATGCGATAAGTAACAAAAAACAAAGATATAGCAGCATAGTTGCCGTGACTTACCAGTGAGTGCTGGGGACTACCGGGCTGGTGGAGTGGGGATGTCGGGCTGCCGGGTGGGGCGGATCTCTGTCGCAGTCGGGCCAGGGCGCTGCGCAGCCCTTCCGTTATAGCGCCTTTACCATCACCCCTGCAACACACATCACATGCCTGCTGGTTATACACATACTAACATGATTTTCTTTCATTAGACTGCTCTGCACTCTTTGATGTACGTATGTTACGTTTCTAATTAAATTCCATACCAAATGTTATTTTGCATTCAATTGCTTATATACGATCGTACATATTTCATCAATTTATTATTAAAAAGTGTATATTCAACCGGCCAGTCGGTTTAGTAAGCACAAACGCTATTTGCCTATCAATCCAATAAAATTCTAAGATAATAAAACTCAGTTTTCACTGGATTAGCCTCACTTGCACTACTTACTATGAATATCTTATCTTACAAAACGCAGGTCCAAGCTATTTAAGCCATTATACACGAATAAATATTATAATAGTTGTAAAAGTAAAACTACTAGTGAAATATGCTTTCTTAATTGTCGTTCGGCAGCCTACCACATAATAAATAATTCGGGTTGTATTTAACCGAGCACCAAAGTCATATTGGTTTGATTTCTAAATATTTGTTATTTGTCTTCCAAGTTAATATTTGAACATCAAAGTTTCTGCCTCAAATTATTCATAATCGATACATAAAAAAACTAGAGTCTGGACGATAACAATTGAAGAGTAAAATAGACAAAATTTATATCCGAAAAAAATAGATTTGGCACCAGTATTAATATATTAAGACACCGAAGCAAGGTGTTAAATTTATGGAATTTATGCTTAATAAAATGGATTTCATATCTTCTAACAATATAAGTAAAACAAATTTTCCAATAATATATAAAATAGAATAGCTTCCAACAAACAAAAATGTAGATCATAGTTCTACTCGGTCTACTCTTCGTATATTCGAACATTCGGAAAGAAAAATATTCGTAATCAAATAGTTCTAGTATTGAATAAGTAGGTATTCAAGTTTCCAAACAAATAAATTCATCAAAAACGGAAATAATAATAATAATAGTGATATTAAATATATCATCAGGCCTTTTACCTATTACTGCGTGCAGCAATCTGCCGTAGCAGATCTCAGTAAGTGATATATTTTTACGTGTAAAGAAAGGGGACCAGTCGTCAAAACACGGTTCGCAAAGATTTTAACGGAAGAGGAACCAAAGAGGTAATATTTTCAATGTGGTGATAATCAGTTTGCTCGCTGTAGAAATCGAACTCGGTTCTCAAATGCACAGTCCGACGTGTTATCATTCTGCTATCTAGATTAAATATATAAAAAAAAACCTGATAAATAGCCAATAATAGAATTGAACGCGTTAAGATTACTCATAAATATTTTTTGGTAGTAACTATTAAGTATTTTATGTTGCCATTTATTTTTTCTGGGATCTCTTTACTATTGTTGGATATATGGATATACGAAAATATTTTTCAAAAATCGTTTAGAATTTTTGGTGCTCAACTACTTAATTTTACTATATATTTCAGGTAACAGTAACACTGTGCAAATTTATTATTAGCGGCGCTCAAGTAATATTTTTGTAAACAATATATAAAACTATCAGGAAATGGTGGTACTCAAAAATTATTTCGGTGCTTATTTAAATTGTACCTAAATAATTCTACGCCAGGAAAAGTTCTTTCTAAAATAATTATATTTTTTTCAAATATCTATTTATATCGAAATTTACTTGACAACAGAAAATAATTTTCAATTCTTGTGCAACTGTGCAGTTGACATTGATGCATGTGTATATATTATACCTGTATACACCGGGATAGTGTAGTTTTATATTAAATACCCAACCATTAGAACGTTGTTGTATTTCTTTGTTTCAAGTTGAAGTCAAAAGTTAAAAAGACGTCAACCTGTTTGAAATATGTAAATTTTAGGTATTTCTGAAAAAAAAAATACTGAATTTCATATTCAAACTTAATTTCTGTCGTTTTAAAGCAAGCTCCTGTATTCCTCGCACTTGTAACCTTTCATCACGCAACAAACCTTCAATCATAACTATTCATTTGCTTCTATAAACTTATTTCAATAATGTTTAATTTTACGTGCACGCTGAAATCATCTGAACTCACTCTCGCTTCCTCCTTTAACAACGAATCTAAAAAGATAGAAAAGGAAAGGAGCGTCGTTCTGCGTTTGTTTTTTAATGTAAATTCCACAAAGAACGGAAAAGGAATCAAAAAGTTAATTTAAGTGATTGTCCCGCGCTTGTGTTTAAATTTGACTTTTATAAAATTGCAGTTAAATACTCTATTGCAAAACAATCTCAACTAAATTATACCCACTGTTCTAATAACATTCTTGTCAATTCACTCTCATCATGCAGCAATGTATTCCGGACCCGATCTTTTGTAGTACATCCAAACACACCCTGCAAATATCTCATTTCTACAGCCGTTCATGCTTCCTCAATCATACTCAACATTCACTACCGTTAATCAAAGCAGGCACTAACACACCATTACAAACCCTCAATCAAGCATCTCTGGATTCATTCATTTTTCGAGCAAAGAAACCTAGATCACTGAAAATCTTGCAACTCATAGATAATCCAGGAGTACCGACTCATTCCTTTGGCCCAATATTATACCATTAACAAAAAAATTGCGGTCAGTCACTAATTTGCTCTTCTCAAATACCAACACTTCATATTTATGGACATTTAATAACAGATTTAAAACTTTTCCAACTCTATTTATTCTTAGATCATTCTTCTTAAATGCTCTTCAGATTAACCTATTATATCATCATTTGCATAAGTTAGCACAGGCACTAATCTACCACCAACACGTACAGCATCCACTCTATTCAGTGTCTTCTATAACACCCAAATTAAGCAGCCACGGAGAAATCCACAATTTTGTTTAACAGCAACATCTATCCAAAACCAAACACTCTCTACCATGAATTATCACCATAGCCTCACTATCTTCATATAACGCATGAATTGATCCCAATAAATTTATATCGTACTCCCAGTCTGTTAATGTACAATAATAATAATAATAATAATAATATATATATATATATATATATATATATATATATATATATATATATATATATATATATTAGGGTGTCCGTTATTTTGGCAAAGTCGGAAATTTGATGCTCTCATCCTCTAAAACTACTAATAATAAATTTTAAAAAATTGAGCCAAAATCCCAGGTCTGTCAAATGACGTTAAAACGTGCCGCAAGAGGGCTCAATATTTGCATGTAGTTTAAATGGGAAAATTGTTTTTTCCGATACTTTGATGCATAACTTTTTATGAAAATATTTCAAGATAACTACCGGAAAGCTTATGAAATAAGCATTCAGGCAGACTAAAATTCAAGTTATTTGGATAAAAATCAACGCCGTAGCGTCAATTTGAGTAATACGTAGTTTGAAGCATAAAAACAACAAAAACGTTAATATACGAATTTAGATTAATATTTCAGTTCTCACCCGTATTCAAAACGGTCAAAAAATAAGGTTTCCAAAGTTTATATAAAAAAATTTAAAGTTCATATTTGTTTATGAGCTCCGAAGCATTCTCCCAGGAGCACGAAATGCTGCTCTGGTCAGTCTATCAAGAAATATTAAATAATTAGTTACAAAGAATGTCCCGTTGCAATAGACTTTCGACATCACCTTAAGGCAATAAATATGAATTTTAAATTTTTTCATTTATTTATACTCAAATCATTCGTCAATCTTTCACTCTACGAATCTTGACTTACTTTCATTCTCTACTCTCTTAATACATTTATTGAACCTCTTATATTTTAGTAAAGATTCATAACGTACACTTTGAGACACATCTTGCACATTTAGATATAGCAAATACTCTTTCATTTTTTCCTCAATTGCCTCTTTCACTTCATTATTCCACTATGGAGCCATGGGCGTCCACAGACATTTTTCCAGGGGAGGGGGGGGGGGGCAGTCGCAAAAAACTCTCAGATATACATAAATTTCTAAAATATTTTTTTTACATAACATAAAAACAAATACACATACATAACAAATGGATTAGAAAATATTTAAATTTGTGAAATAAATTACTAGTCTTTGTCGTCTGGGTTTGAATTGAAGAGGAAAGATAATTTTCGAATAACTCTACATTAAATTGACACCATTTCTTCAATGACTTCCGATTTAGCAGTTTTACATTTTTTATTTTCTAATATTTTGTGTCTGAGTATACTTAAACTTAGATTACTCAATCGTTACGATAGGGAACATGTCACTAGCTGGCCATAAGAATATAGCTGGAAATTCAGTTTCAGCTTGAATTTATTATCTTCAAACTTATAATTTTATTTTTATTTTATTTATATATACATACACAGTGTGGTAGCCACGTCTCTCGAACATAGGACTTTAACATGTAAAATCATATTGTTTTAAATTTTCTGCTTCCTAATTATTTAAAAGAAAAAACTTCAAATAAAAGTTTAAGGGCACAAAATACGAAATTAATTTTGCATGCTTTGTATCGGCACAAATTAGATCTAAAAATGACTAAAATTATCTCAAAACTATCGATAGCTATGAAATTGAAACAATATTAAACAAATGTTTAACGTTCAATCTGTCAAAACTGTCAGAATAAATTCTTTATTTATTATTTCATGTATTTATGCCCGGTTTCATCAACAAAAATTAAATTTTAAACATGGTTTAAAGAAATAAAAGCAAATCGAATGTATGACAACAATGTTAATTATTTCATTTGACATGTAATTTTGATTTGCTTTTATTTATGTAATCCATGTTTAAAATTTAATTTTTGTTGGTGAAATCGGTCATTAGACAAATAAAACGTCAAACATTTGTTTAATTTTGTTTCAATTTCATGCCTATCGATAGTTTTGAGGCAATTTTCTTCATTTTCAAATCTAATTTGTGTCGTTACAAAGTATGCAAAATAAAATTTGTTTATTGGATCAGATGCAGAATTTTATGCCCTAAAAATTTATTTCAAGAAATGTGCTTAAAAAATTTAAGAAAGCAGGAAATTACAAAATTATAGTTTTACATGTTAAAGTCCTATGTTCGAGAGTCGTGGTCATCACCCTAGTTAAAATCGAGGGGGGGGCTTACCCCCCCTGCGGACGCCCATGCCAAGATCCTAATGTACATGTATCACAAACTTCTTTTATACAAATATTATTTATGCTGTCTTCAAAATTGGGCTCACAAACGGGAAAAGATTAATTTATTTTATCAACAAACATATCTCTAACATCCTCATTCTGCAATACACTATATTTTATACGAAACATTGTTTCGGTATCTTTAACCTTCATTATTATTATTTATTGAAATGGTTAAAA